>JAUIMM010000020.1:5662500-5987500 GCA_031769625.1 Taudactylus pleione
TTTTTTTTTTTTAATAAAACTGTGTTGGACCCAATTCAAATCTTAAAATAACAATTTCTGATCTGTTTTTGTAAAAAATATTAGCCAGTTAAATGAATGTTATGGGGACATTATGCAGCAACACTACAATAAATTTGCAGATAAATGTGCCATATAAACTTTTTTTTTTTACTTTACACAGTGCATATTGCACCAAGATACTACAAAACATTTCTAGATCAATAATGTAATTATTTAATTCTAGCACACTGTGCCCTCTGATATCAGTGCGCTTTCCATTGCTGAAAAGCAGAATATCACTAGTACATGAAGGGATGTGCAGAGTCAGAAAGAAACATTGTTAGTAAGGGATTAGATGGGTTGTAAAACACAGCATTACAAGTAATAACCCTTCCTCCACTTTTAGGAGGAGATAGGTAACCAATTACTGTAAAAAGATTTAAGTGGATATCTGGATTGTAACCAAGGCAACAGCAAGAAAGAGTAGTTGAATGTTGAGAGCTTCAGAGAGGGTTACAGCTGTCATAAATCTACTGATACAGATCAGCTAACATTTATAACAGGAACCTGACCAACATCTTCATTAACTTAACCTGAAAAACGTAAAAGGGTCCTACATCCATGTAAATGATAAGGTAGGAAGAATCTATATATCTAAAGCCTATAGACCAATGATATCCTAGAATCAATAAAAAAAAAAAAAAAAAAAAAGTTTAAAGGTGTAAAGCAGCAATAATTTGGCTGAATCAGCTGGCTGGTCATGACCATTAGTCCCATGGGGTGAGAATGGGACAAATTGTGGGTGAATGTAGGAATAGTTGAATTTAAAGGGTTGTTACTGGTTAAAGTATAGTAGGACTGTAAAGTAAGTTGTTTTTTGGGGGAACTCAGGAGTTAACCATGGAGGCGATCCTGGGGGGGGGGGGTTCTTGGCCCTGGGTTTTCATCTTAATAGTTAAAAGGCAAAAGTTTAAATAAAATGCTGTGGCCATATTCTCTCCACTACTTGCTATCATGTCTATCGAATGAGCGATTACTGACTGATTGAGAGTCAGAGGGGAAGGTTGTACAACATTCAGGAAGCCGATGGTCGTATGCCTACCGCCAGCTTCCCAACTGTGCAATCCCGACAGGGGACTAATGATAGGCGTCGATATCCCGACGCCTATCATTATCCCTAAGCTAGGAGCCTGACGCCCGACATACCGAACGAAGGTAAGCCAGGCGGACATGGGACTTAGGGTTAGGCACACCCCTGGGAGGTTTAAGCTTGGGGAAGGGTGGGGGGTTAGGTTTAAGCACTTACAGGCTGGGGTTAGGGTTAAGCACCCCTAAAGGAGGGTTAGGGTTAGGGGGGGGGGGGGGGGGAGAGGGTTAGTAATAGTGAAAAAACTTACCTGTCAGAATCCTCTGTTGCCGGTCTTCCAGCGTCGGGATTTGAACCGCGTCCGGCGGTGTTTCATACCGATTCCTGAGAGATACATGTCTAATGCTTCTCTTTATCAAGCCAATTTCTCCATGCTCTATGGTTTTTATTTAAAAAAATTATTTTAGTAGTACATTATGAAGTTAAACAATTTTTATAATAAAGGTGTTGTCGTGGATATGTACAGTAAATCATCTCCTATTTGCTCATGTAGTACTTTACAGCAGAAAAAGTAATATACTGTAAGTACATGTATGTACTTCCATACTATCACTTCCCAGTTATCTTTATTCTACCTTTTACTCGCCCATACTTATAGCAGAGGGAATGGTTAGTTCTACCCTTCTCAACAGTATTTCCTGATATTAGTGCAACACGCGGTGTCACACCACAGTCCCAAAACCTTTAACGTATGTCTTCAGTATCTTTTTTGAACTATGCAGCCAAACTACTTTCCTACCACAAAATATTCCTATGGAAACCAGCACCTACTTCTAGTTAATGTCAATTCAAGCGGTTGCCCTTTAACACTAAAATATAAAATCTAGCTACTAAACAGCCATTCTTACATGGGAATCGTATGGGATGCCGGCTGTCAGAATCCCGACAGGTCTTGCATACCGACACTTGCTGTTCAGTATGCTAAAACCTCCCCCTCTCCCTACCCTAGCCCTCACTCCCTCTTTGGTGAATAACCCTAACCTCCCCCCAAGTGCCTAAACCTAACCCCCCCCTCCCCGCACCCTAAACCTAACCCTCTCCCCCGCATCCTAAACCTAACCCTCCACCTAGTGCCTAACCCTCCTCCTGCCGGTCGGGATGTCGGAGCCGGGATTGTTATAGACGTCGGGATTCTGGTGCCGGTAATATCAGTGCCAGCATTGCGGGCGCCGGGATACTGACTGTATCCCCTTACATGATCCAATTTTCTCTCTCAGTAGAGAAGGACAAACTATGTATGTTGGTAGAGAACCGATTAAAGGTTAGGAGACAAAATAGTTCACAGGTTCTCAAACTCGGTCCTCAGGACCCCAAACAGTGCATGTTTTCCAGGTCTCCTCACAGAATCACAAGTGAAATAATTAGCTCTACCTGTGGATCTGATAAAATGTGTCAGTGAGTAATGACTGCGCCTAGGCAGCTGCTGGGTGACCTGGAAAATGTGACCTGTGTGGGGCCCTGAGGGCCAAGTTTGAGAACCACTGAAATAGTTATTTAAAAATAGGTATTTTCAATAAATAAGGCTATAAATGGCCTAGAAAATTGTCAAATAAAGTGTCCATACTTGCTGATGATAGTAAATTAGGCGTATATAAACACAGAACAAGATAACTTAGGGGCATATTCAATTAGGTGCGAGAATAGCAAAGATTCAGCACCTGCGGGGTTCTTCCTACAGTTGCAGAATTTTTGCAATTCAATTAGGTGCGAGGTTTTCCAGTTTTTGAGTGCCGAGAGTTTTTTTTTCCCTCGCACCTCCCGAGCAAGACTGATTTTTCTTAAATATTTTTTTGGGCACCTTTATAAAAGGATTATGGGGCAGAAGTATCAAGGCAATTTTCGTGAAAGTTTTGTGAAAATGTCAGTTTTCACATGGTTTTTATATTAATAATTTATTTGTGATATGTATTAAACTGTAAAATACGAGTATAGCCAAACATTGCATGTTTTTTATTTTTTTATTTGATTGCTTTAGTTTTTGCCATCTTTTGATGGATAGTTAGGTAGAATTTCATGAAAAATCATGGGGGGGAAAGGCATCTGTTCTCATCCCTCCCTTGAGTGTCTGTGTTGCCCCTCCACTCCCAGCACAGGGGGCAACAGGAGATTGAATAGATTTCCTCTACATCAGATATCTATACATACAACTACACTCACTATCCTCACTAGTTACTTTACTACCCACTACAGGGGCATGATTTAATGTGGCACTACCCATCCCAGCATGCCCTGCCACAGTTTTGCTGTTAGCGAATGCTAAAACTGTGGCAGGGCATGCTGTGATGTGTAGTTCCACAGCAGCTGGAGTGCCACAGGTTGCCTACCCTTGACTCATTAGTTACTTATTAATTTATTATATGCCATTTCCAAGCACACAAAAAAAATATTAAAAAATATTTGTCCAAAATAATCGTATAAAATGTAAGTTTCACTCATAAGTCAGTCCATTTTCATACAGTTTGTTTATTATTGTTCCCAGTTGGTGTTGTGAAATAATTTAGCACCATGTCCGTAAATTATTTTACAATATAAAGGCTTTCAAATAGTTTAAAAAATACTTATGTTTTTTACATTTTAATCACCTTTGCTATAGATGTTTTTTATGGACTGTTTTACTTATTGCTGAAAACACACTTTTTGAATGTGAATTCACTTTGATACATATGGGTGAAAAGTGCTTTATTATAGCCATGATAATTGATCATTACCACCTGAAAAATTAGATTGATAATACACAGGGGCGCCGAGAGGGGGGATACTATTTGCCCGGGCTTGCTGGAGGGTCCGGCACTGACCCCCCCCCTCTTACATCAAAGCAGCCCAGCACATGCTGCTTTGTGCTGGGCTGCACTGGGAGACTGCTCATGGCTGCTAGTGATTACGACTGAACTTCCATGGATTGATGCACGGTTGAGGGTATCTTATGTGAATTTGCACTGCACATGCTTAAAGTAAAAGCAGAAACCCACGCATTTTGCACATATCAAATCTTTACAACTGGAAAGAAGAAACAGGGATGGAACGGGCATTCTCATGTAGGCACAGTGACACACATATACAGCCCATGTAGGCCAGCAGGTCTGTTAGGAGGCATGGATTTTCCACCTGCTACAGAGCATCGGCAAATACATACAGATGATGATGACTTGTAGTAAGCTAAATACATATGCAGCCAATGCAGAGATGTACGCATCTCAAGATGTTTATGGCTCTACATATGTGCAGGAATATGCAATTTTTCTATGCACTTAGCTTTTGAGTTATTTATGCCCATTTGAGTATAAACTCCGTATTTGCCTCCAAGTGTTACCAAAAGAATAAGCAGGAGCATTTATTCTAACAATAAATCTGTAAAAAAGTCTGCTAAAATAAGTAAATATGTTCTCCCTAAAGCAATGGGTAATTGCACATACATTTTTATAATGCCAGACCCCAGAGGAAGGTGGTAGCTGTCACCAAAACAGCTGTCAGGTTGTGACCAGGAATCATACATCCCCCATTGCCTGTGCTCTAAGTACTTTTTTTTCATGCATTATTTTTGCACTTTATTATTGCATTTTTTGTTGCTTCGTTAAACTGCATTAACTGAAATTGACTTTTCAAAAATAGAGTGCAGATCTATCTATCTTCATGCCTCAATATGTTGAGCTGGAAGAGAGATACCATTATATAATAAATATATATAAATATATATCTCGGGAAATAGTGAAAGATACAGCGACAGGCATCTCTAATAATGAAGGTGCAATAAATACATAAAAATAAAAACAATTTATTCCAAGTTTATACAGACATAGTGGCAAAAACAAACAATAAGAAGACAATATGAATGCACAGAATAATAAACAAATATGAAATTGATCCTTTAAAAGTGTCAAACTGTTTCAGAGTTTAGTTAAAAGGACATTATTAAAATGAAAGAGCAATAAAAGAAAACTTATTAGCCATGTGCTTATTTAAAAATACAATGCATAAAATGTCTCAGCACCATGATGTTAAATAAAGTGCAAACAGTCAATAGTATATATTGCACAACCCCAATAGTATGTACTAAAAGCAAATAAATATATGCTGAGAATCAGGTTTATAACCAGCAACTAATTTAAAATTGCTTATCTTAGTAGCTCATAAAGGCAAGAGTACAGCTACCCAACGCGTTTCATCCAATGGGACTTTTTCAAGGGATAAACATGAACGTTTGGTAAGGAAGATAAGCCTCGCACCTGCATTCATAATGAATTGTAATGGCAATAGCCTGTTTTTGGGAAGGCCAGTAAGGAGACTATTGCAATAGTCAATGCAGGAAATAATCAGTGCATGGATTAGAGTTTTAGCAGTGTCTTGTGTGAGATATGGTCAAATTTTGGATGTTTTTTAGATGTATGTAAAATGATTTTGAGACAGATTGAATGTGGGAAACAAAGGACAGTTCAGAGTCAAGTATGACACCTAGGCAGCTTGTGGGGCAGGGTGGATTGTTGAGTTATCAACAGAAATTGAGAGATCAGGTTGGTAACTGTTATTGGCTGGTGGAAATATAATTAATTCTGTTTTAGAAATATTAAGTTTCAGGTAGCGAGATGACATCCAAGATGAAATGGCAGAAAGACATTCAGTGACACGGACCAATACAGATGGTGATAAATCTGGGGAGGATAAGTAGATTTGAGTATCATCCGCATACAGATGGTACTGAAATCCAAAAGAGCAGATTAGTTTGCCAAGAGAGGTGGTATAGATTGAGAATAGCAGAGGACCTAAGACAGAGTCTTGCGGTACACCAACTGATAGAGGTAGCGAAGAGGAGGCAGAATCAGAAAAACTAACAGTAAAAGAGCGATCAGATAGGTAGGAAGAGAACCAAGAAAGAGCTTTGTCCTTAAGACCTAGGGATTGTTGTGCTTGTTTGAGAAGAGAGTGGTCAACAGTGTCAAAAGCACCAGAGAGATCTAGAAGAATTAAGAGTGAGGACCTTTAGCCTTGGCAGTGACCAGACCATTTACTACCTTAGTAAGTGCTGTCTCTGTGGAGTGTTGGGAACGAAAGCCAGACTGAAGTGGGTCCAATAAGTTGTGTGAGTTAAGAAAGTGTGTGAGGCGGGTGTAGACAAGTCTCTCAAGTAGCTTGGAGAGGCATGGGAGCTGGGAGATAGGATGGTAATTTGAGAGTGTTAGGGTCAGAATTAATTTTTTTCAGAATGGGAGTAATCATTGCATGTTTGAACAGGGATGGAAAGATGCCAGTAGTGAGAGAGAGAGAGATTACAGATTTTAGTTTTACTGATTTGTGAGGGTATAGGATCTAGAGGAGAGGTAACAGAGTAGGAGGATGAGAAGAGTGTAGATATTTCATCTTCATTTGTGGGGTCAAACGAAGAGAATGTGCCAGAGGGTTCAGGTAGGGAATTGAGCAGGTCATTAGATGAGGAAGAGCATACCATTTCATTTCGGATCTTATCAATCTTGTCCTTGAAATAGGAAGCAAAATCTTGTGCACAGATAGTAGCAGGTGGGGAAAGAAGCAGTTTAAATGTATTAAAAAGTTGCTTGGGGTTAGAGGCTTGAGGAGAGATTAGAAATTGGAAATATGTTTGTTTGGCAGTGTCCAGAGCAATACGATAAGAGTGTAGATAGTCTTATATGTGAGGAAGTCACAGAGTACGAGATTTTTGCCACTGACTTTCTACTTTACGTGAGAGTTTTTGTAGATGCCTTGTTAAGTTAGAATGCCACGGTTTACGTCTAAGTCTACATGGTGTGTGATGGTAGCTGGAGCAACTTCATCAAGGGCTTTTTCTAGAATCTGGTTTAGGTGTGATGCAGCATTCTCAGGAGAAGTGAATGTAGAAATTGGTGAGAGTCGTTGTTGTAGAGAGGTAGCTAGTTGTTAAAAGTTAATAGCATTAATATTTCTGCGAGTTTTAGGAGGTTTGGTTGATTTCAAAGACACCGAGGTTGATGTAATGGAGGAGAGCGTGCAGGTGATAAGGTTGTGACCTGAGAGAGGGAAAGGAGCATTAATGAAATCAGAAACTGCGCATAGTCTGGTGAATATAAGATCAAGGCAGAGGCCCTCCTGATGAGTGGAGGAGTCAGTCCATTGGGAGAGGCCAAGAGAGGAGGTTAAAGAGAGTAGTTTGGTTGCATGAGGAGATTGTGGACTGTCAATGGGGATATTAAAATCACCCATAATGATGGTAAAGAATGAGGATAGGAAGTGAAGGAGCCAGGCAGAAAAATGTTCCAGAAATTGTTGAGGTGGTCCAGGTGGGCGATAGATAGCGGCAACTCGCAGAGAGAAAGAGGTGAAAGTCCTGATAGAATGTACTTCAAATGATGTAAAATGTGAGTGAAGGTACCTGTGGGAGAACTGTGTATGTGAAAGATTGGGAGAGTAATATTCCTACTCCACCTTCTTTTTCAATTACTAGGCCTGGAGGTGTGTGAGAAATGTAGGTCACCATGTGAAAGTGCAGCAGGGGAGACAGTGTCTGATTGTGTGAGCCATGTTTCTGTTATTGCCAGAAGGTTGAGGTTAGTTGAAATAAAAAGGTCATGGATGGATGTTAGCTTATTGCAGACAGAGCGTGCATTCCATAAGGCACATTTTAGTGACTTGGAGGGTGAAGGGAGACACGCAATGTTTATGAGGTTAGCTGGATTTATATTTCGCTGTGGGTGTGGCATGTGGGTCAGGCCTGGATTAGGTGATATGTCACCAGCTAATAGAAGCAGCAGGAGAGAGATGTAAGTATAATTGTGGGATTTGTATGACAGATTTTCATGACGACAGGTTGTGGATGTTAATGTCAGTGTGTATAGATAAGTTAAAAGCTCATGTGTGTTTGTAAGAGGAGAGTAGATTACTGAGGCAGCAATATGCATTGAAGGATGAGATGCAGGGAGAATAAAGGATGAAGTAGCCTTAAAGATGAATCCATGGAGTGAGATAATAAAAATAAGTTTACATTGTGTATTAAATATTTTTGAATGTTTTTAAACAAAATAAAACTACTATAAAGAAATTAAGCTGTAACTACCTGGTTTTAGATGTTGTTCAACGGTTTTTTAACTGTTCAGTGTGTGTGTGTGTGTATATATATATATATATATATATATATATATATATACATATACATACACACACACACACACACACACAAAGATCAGCAAATCCTGCACACTCTTACTATTTTATAAAAAGATCATAGGGTGCCAGACCATAAATATTAATAGTCTCAAAAGTCCCGAACACCAGACGACCGGCACACCTTTTTCATATGCAAAAAATTGTTTTAATCCATAAAAACCATCAAAAGGTACATAGCCCAATAGCTAACAACATCCATTCATGTAAGCCAAAAAAAATGCGAAATGCAGTCAAGTAATGTAATTCCAGCATGATACTCATCGTTAGTTGAAACATCATTGTAGCAATAAAGTGTGGCCCGGTCCGACAGCTATTTCGGTACCCTCCGGTACTTTCTTCCAAGGGCACTGCCACATACACTAAGGCCTCATGTCTTATAGCACCCTGACAACCTGAAAACAAACGGCGTCAATCAACAGCACTCACCTGTACATGATCTTCTCACCTGGAACCTCCAGAAAGTGGAACCACGCGTCCAACGAAAAACCCGGAAGTGACGCGTGCGTTCCACCGGAGCTTGCGTTCCAGCAACCGGAAACTATGTTCCGGTTGTTCTGTGCTATATCTAAATACATAATATCAGTATTAAATTACCATTAGTGCATTGTATTGATGCCAATGAGTTCAGGCCTGGCTATAAAGGTGCTACAAGGACAAACACACACAAATTAGACAACAACAACAAAAAACATCCAAGCAAATCCGGAAGATGCATAGGAAAAAGGCATGTCAGAATATATGAAAATTAGTTATAGAAAGCAGTTAAAATTAAGCTCTTCATTTAGTCCACCAGGTGAGACTGTACGGAGATCATTTATCCAGCGACACTCCTTTTGCAGTAAAAGTTTGTCACGATCGCCCCCTCTTATCAAAGGTGGTACATGGTCAATGGGCATTACTTTAAAGTCCAGCAGGCTATGGCCCTTTTCAATAAAGTGTTTAGCAACTGGTGGAGTATTACTGTCTATTCCAACAAACGCTTTGTGTATTGAAGATCTGTGTAAAGCTATATGCTCCTTCAGCATACGTACAGTTTTACCTACATATAGCAGGTTACAAGGACATTTTATCACATACACAACATATTTGCTTTCGCAATTCAATCGATGTTGTATCTTATATTCTTTGTTGGTATGTGGATCTTTGAAAATATCACCAGTTGTCATAAACCTACAGTTGATGCATCCTGAGCATCTAAACACGCCATTTTTCAAAGTAAGCCAAGTATTTTGCTTTTTGATCCCAACATCAGATCTTGTTACAATGTCCTTGATATTATTACTACGCTTGTAGCTAATTAATGGGGGATCTTGACAGCTAGTTGACAGGGCCGGGTCCAACTGCACAATGTGGCAATGCCGTAAAATTGCCTTTTTGATGGTTTGTGAACAGACTGAATATGCCGTGTTAAATATTAACCTCTCAGGTGTTTTATTTTTTATTTAGTTCTTTTTTAACAAAGCTAGTCTGTCGATTTGTAGACATTTATCCGTTGCGTCTTTAATTTCCTTAGGGTCATAGCCTCTTTCAATAAATTTCTTGCCCATTTGTTGCAGAGCTTTAGGTAGCTCAGTATTATCAGAAGTAATACATATTACTCGCAATAGTTGTGAATACGGTAAACCTTTTTTCAGGGGCCATGGATGGAAACTATCTGCCGCCAATAATGTGTTTTTATCGGTTACCTTAGTGTAAACCGATGTTTTAAATAGACCATTTATTTTTTCAATCGTAACATCAAGATAATTAATGTTTACTTTACTGAAGTTGAGTGTAAACCTTATCGTGCTATTAATTGCATTCAAATAATCTACCATTTCCAAGAGACTTTTCTCACCTCCAGACTACACCATGAATACATCATCGATATATCGTAAGTAAAATAGAATGTGTTTAGCCAAAAAGTGACTCATGATATTCTTTTTTTCATAAACATGCATGAATAAATTAGCATATGCCGGGGCCATATTCGAACCCATCGCGGTGCCCCGGCATTGCAAAAAAAAAATGTATTATCAAATAAAAAGTAATTTTTATGTAATATGATGTCAATTAATAAAGTAACAAAATCGACTGGTGGTCCCTCATAGTGTGGGCTGGAGGTGATCATCTCTTTAACTGCTTGCATTCCATCAGCGTGTGGAATGTTGGTGTATAAGTTAACTATATCCATTGTAACAAGTAACACTTCCTTAGATGGACAGACAAAATTTCTCAACATATTTAGAAAATGTGTAGTATCACGTACATAATAATCAGTATTCTGAACAATAGGTTGTAATAAGTAGTCTACATATTGAGAGATTGGTTGACACAAAGACCCTTGAGAGGAAATTATAGATCTACCTGGTGGTCTAGAGAGACTTGTGTATCTTCGGTAGAATATAAAGTAATGGAATAATCGGGTGCTCTTGTATCAAAAATTTAGACAACGTCTCATCCACCCAACCATTAACTACTCCCGTATTTATGACACCCTCAATCTCTCGTTTATACCTCCAGGTAGGATCACTCGTCAACTTCTGGTAGCACGTTTCATCTTCGAGTTGTCTATAGACCCCTTTAATATAATCCATCCGATCTAATATTACCACGCCATCGCCTTTATCAGCGGGGCATATGATTATATTTTTATTGTCTCGTAGGGATTTAATTGCATTGGCTTGGTCAGATGTAAGATTATGGTAGGAAACCTTTTGCTTACGAATAATAGGTAAAGTATCTCTTCTAACTAATTTAATGAAGGTGTCTATGTAGGGGCTGTTCACAATAGGGTCAAATGTACTTTTATTTCTAAATACCTTTTTATTTAGATCATAGTCAGAGCTTTTATTCGCATAAAAATGTTTAAGTATTAATTGTCGCTGAAATTTATACAGATCTATTTCAATATCAAAAGGCTTTTGTTTATAAGTTTTTACAAAAGACAGCCCTTTAGATAGCATCTCCAGCTCATAATCAGAAGGTATATATTTTGACAAATTAAATACTACTGTTTCTTTCTGTTCCTGTTCCCACCCCTGTTAGATCTTCCTCTGTTTGGATTTATATCTGCTGCCGCACCATCTGCAAGGTTTTCGTTTTCTAGTTTGTTTTTGCTTCGTGTAGAAGTACTTCCTTTTAAAAAATTAATCCTAGCTTTACACAGATCTTCAATACGCAAAGCGTTTGTTGGAATAGATAGTAATACTCCACCAGTTGCTAAACACTTTATTGAAAAGGGCCATAGCCTCCTGGACTTTAAAGTAATGCCCATTGACCATGTACCACCTTTGATAAGAGGGGGCGATCGTGACAAACTTTTACTGCAAAAGGAGTGTCGCTGGATAAATGATCTCCGTACAGTCTCACCTGGTGGACTAAATGAAGAGCTTAATTTTAACTGCTTTCTATAACTAATTTTCATATATTCTGACATGCCTTTTTCCTATGCATCTTCTGGATTTGCTTGGATGTTTTTTGTTGTTATTGTCTAATTTGTGTGTGTTTGTCCTTGTAGCACCTTTATAGCCAGGCCTGAACTCACTGGCATCAATACAATGCACTAATGGTAATTTAATACTGATATTATGTATTTAGATATAGCACAGAACAACCGGAACATAATTTCCGGTTGCTGGAACGCAAGCTCCGGTGGAACGCACGCATCACCTCCGGTTTTCGTTGGACGCGTGGTTCCACTTCCACCAGCCAAAAAAGTTTGGACACACTTTCTCATTCAATGGTTTTTGTTTGTTTTAATTATTTTCAACATAGTAGATTAATACTGAAGACATCAAAACTGTGAAAGAACACATATGGAATTAAGTTGTAAACAAAAAAGTGTTAAACAAATCAAAATATGTTTTATATTTTATATTCCTCAAAGTAGCCTCCTTTTGCTTGGATGACAGTTTTGCACACTCTTGGCATTCTCTTAATCAGCTTCATGAGGTAGGCTCCTCAAATGGTTTTGAATTAACAGGTGTGCCTTGTCAAGAGAGTCAATCTGTGGAATTACTTGCCTTCTTAAGGTGTTTGAGACCATCAGTTGTGTTGTGCAGAGGTAGGGTTAGTACACAGTGGACACCACTATTTGACTACTGTTATAATCCATATTATGGCACCAACCACTCACCTCAGTAAAGAGAAACGACAGTCCATTACTTTAAGACATGAATGTCAGTTGATACGGAAAATTTCAAGAACTTTGAATATATCCTTAAGTGCATTTGCAAAAACCATCAAACTCTATGATGAAACTGGCTCTCATGAGGACTGCTCCAAGAAAGGAAGACCAAGAGTTACCTCTGCTGCAGAGGAGAAGTTCATTACAGTTACCAGCCTCAGAAACTGCTACTTAAATTAGAGACCTCAAATTAGAGACCACATAAAGAGACCACATAAAGTCTTCACAGAGTTCAAGTAGCAGACAAATCTCAACATCAACTGTTCAGAGGAGACTGCGTGAATCAGGCCTTCATGGTCATATTGCTGCGAAGAAGCCACTACTGAGGATGAACAACAAGAAGAAGAGAATAGAATTGTTTGGGCCAAGAAACACAAGGAATGGAGATTAGACCAGTGGAAATCTGTACTTTGGTCTGATGAGTCCAAATTTTAGATTTTTGGTTCCAACCGCAATGTCTTTGTGAGACACAGAGGTGGTGAGCGGATGGTTTCTGCATGTGTGGTTCCCACTGTGAAGCATGGAGGAGGAGGAGGTGTGATGGTGTGGGGGTGCTTTGCTGGTGACACTGTTGGTGATTTATTCGAAATTCAAGGCACACAACCAGCATGGCTACCACAGCATTCTGCAGCACCATGCCATCCCATCTGGTTTGCGCTCACTGGGACCATCATTTGTTTTTCAACAAGACAATGACCCCAAACACACCTCCAGGCTATGTAAGGGCTACTTGACTAAGAAGGAAAGTGATTGAGTGCTGCGTCAGATGATCTGGTCTCCACAATCACCCAAACTAAACCCAATTTGGGATGAGTTGGACCGCAGAGTGAAGGAACACCTCTGGGAACTCCTTCAAGACTGTTGGAAAACTATTCCAGGAGACTACCTCATGAAGCTGATTGAGAGAATGCCAAGAGTGTGCAAAGTTGTCATCCAAGCAAAAGGGGGCTACTTTGAGAAATCTAAAATATAAAACATTTTGACTTAACTCTTTTTTTTGTTTACAACATAACTCCATATGTTCTTTCATAGTTTTGATGTCTTCAGTATTAATCTACTATGTTGAAAATAATTTAAATAAACAAAAACGATTGAATGAGAAGGTGTGTCCAAACTTTTGACTGGTACTGTATATTATATATACACACAAACAGAAACAGACAGCACTCTCAGTATATAAATGTAATCAATAAGAGGATTCCAAGCCTCTGGTGCTGTTCAACGTTTCAATTTACTTAAAATTTTTCATCAGGAACATGTAAATTTGAAATGTTGAACAGCACCAGAGGCTGCTCTTATTGATTACATTTATATACTGAGAGTGCCGCCTGTTTCTATTTGCACATCCATTTGGGGAAGGCACCCAGGATCATTTCTTTACAGTACTACAGCGGGAGTGCCGAGCTTGTCGTGGAGGAGATATATATATATACATACAGACGCACATTATATATATACATTATATATACACACACACACACACACACACACACACACACACACAGCAGCCCGGCTTTGAGATCAGATGGCCCCTCACATGTACGTCCAAATTCGCGGTGTATGTCATTAGCTGCCCGTGTGGCCTGTACTATGTGGGCAAAACTGAACGACAGTTTAAAGAACGAATGGCCCAACATAGAAGCGCCATACGGGCAGCATTACTAACAGGTAATAGCGAGCAGCCAGTGGCCCGACATTTCACTGAGCATAAACACAGTATAGCTACATTACGCTACAGAATTGTTGACCATGTACCCATAACACTCAGAGGGGGTAATAGAGCTAAAAAATTGCTGCAACTAGAATCATGATGGATTCATCGTCTGGGCACTATACAACCAAGAGGTCTTAATGATTCATTAGGTTTAACCAATTTCTTGTAGTGTGGCAGTCCAGGATTTGATACATGTATATATAATGTTTTTATATAACCATTCAGCTATAATGTTTGTCAATACTTGATGGGACCTGATAGCTACATGTTTCCCACCTGTTTTACAAGTTTTTCGTGATTTTATTTGGTCAATGAGTGAGAGCTGCCATATCGGTTTGTCTAGGATATTTTTGAGCATATGCTCTGTTTTTTTTAAAAAATGCCTTCTTCCTTCTATACTCAGTGTTACAATTATTTATGCCTTAGGGAATTCTATTATTATTTTATAATTAATATATTATCTTGTTTGGTTCACTTTTTCTAGGCACAATTTTTATGTGCAAGGTACTCACTTATTTGTTGATTTTTTTTTTACACTTTTTCATTTGATTCCAGAGCCTGCGTGTGGCGGGTTCATTGCCTTTATGCAGATATTATACTTTTTACATATTTTTGTTATAGGTATTCATTCTTTAGTAAAAAAAAAATGTTTTTCTTACACATTCTTCATGCATGTATATGCACTCTTTACACTTATTATCATGTCCATTTTTTTGTGACATGTCATTGGTTTGTCTCATTTGTTTATGGCTATCAGCCATATAACTCATATACACACCCAGCACTATAATGATCTTGTTTATTATATGATTAATATATCAAACTTGTTCAGAGTTTTTATGCACATTGCACTTTGTTGTCAGGTGCTGCCATGGTTGCAGTCTGTTCCCTGAGGTGATCACTTCCGGCGGACAGAATGACGCTGGCGCCAGAAGTGGATGCGCCGGAAGCTGTGCAGATGCGATCATGGCTCACTCCGGGGAAACATGGAGGTAAGGTTATTTAATGTTTGATTTTAGTGTTGTTGTTATCCTGATGAAGGGGACTAGTTCCCCGAAACGTTGATGGTTTAGCACGATGTTTGAATAAAACTTTTCTACTTGTTTATGGAAGTCTCCGAGTGCCACCTGCTGGTTTGGTGTATATACACATACATATATATATATTTATATTAGTATGTATCTATATATATATCTATCTATACACACACACACACACTATATATATATATATATATATATATATATATATATATATATATATATACACACACACACACACACACATATATATACACACACATATATACACACACACAAGCAATCGGGAAGCCGACTGCCTAAATACCGGCAGCCGGCTTCCCGTCTGTCTTATCCCGGCAAGGGTGAAATGCCCGCATTTCCCTGACGCCGGGAGACCGGCATCACGATCGTAGTTATGCCAGGCTCCGTGAGCGGACAGCCGCGGGGGGGGGAGGGTTAGGTTTAGGGCTCCCGGGGGGGGGACTTAGGGTTAGGCACCCCCCCGGGAGGGTTAGGGTTAGGCTAGGGGGAGGGAGGGTTAGGCACCCCTAAGGAGGATTAGGGGGGTTAGGTTAGGTTAGTCTATACTTGCCTATCCACGATCGGGATTTCCAGCGCTGTCGGGCTTATGCTGCTTCGAACTCTGCTCCTGTCGGGCTGCCGCTGACGGGAATCGAACCACCGGCCATGCGGCCGGCGGTATTTCATACCCATTCCATATACACACACATATTATATATATATATATATATATATATATATATGGAGACACACATATATACACACTACCGGGGGTCACAGACAATTTCGTGTTTTACATGAAAACGGACTTTTATTTATCAAATGAGTTGCAAAACGAATAGAACATATAGGGGGTCATTCAGACCCACTCGCAAGCGGCAGTACGCTCGCAAGTGGGTCGATGTTCCCCACTGCGCATGCGCACGACGGAGGGAGCTCCGTCGTGCTCATGCGCGAGACCCGGACTGACAGCCAAGCTGTCGCTCTGGGTCTCGCACCAAAGGGGGCGTGCTGTTCGATGTTGATTGACAGCACGCCCCCTTTGGTGGGCGTGCCTGCCAGACGGAGGCGTTCCCATGGGAACGCCTACTGTCTGAAGCCGGCCCCACTGATATCACATCGCGACCATCTTTTTGGACGCCCGTATATGCTGTGGGTGGTGACCCACAGCTATACGAGCGTCCAGGAGGACGCTTCATTTTAATGGAGGAGGGTCCTGATTCAGAGCGAGCGCTCTGGTCATAGCGTCCGTCTCTGAATCAGGCCCATAGTCAAGACATTAGCAAGGTTAGAAATAATGATTTTTATTTGAAATAATAAATTTGTCCTTCAAACTTTGCTTTAGTCAAAGAATGCTCCTTTTGCAGCAATTACAGCATTGCAGACCTTTGGCATTCTAGCTGTTCATTTGTTGAGGTAACCTGAAGCACCTCCCACAAGTTGGAAGGTTAGGGTTAGGCACCACCAAGTGAGGGTTAAGGGGGGAGAGCACTTACCTGACCCTGTCGGGATTCTGCACGATCGTGATTCTAGCGTCGGTATTTGAACCACCAGCATTTCAATGCTCCGGCATGTCATACCCAACCCAATATTTTGTACTATTCCTTTTTCTTCCTTTTTCCTGCATCGGATTATTCTTGTAAAATCGGTTTGCTTTGAATGTGCGATCCCCTCACATTTTAATAAAAAGTTTATATGCTTTGAAACCACAGTGACCGAGACAATCACTTATTTGCCTTTAATAAATGCTACAGAAACCCAAGTGCAAAGATCCCAAGTCCTAACGTGCTGTTTGTGAACACCACTTAATTTAACTTCAAGTTTTCACTATGACTTTTTCAGTTCTTATTTTTTTAATTGCATCACAGTTTGCAATTGGTTTAAATTATTTGACACAGTAATCTTAAATAAAAGCTAGAGTTTAATAGGGTTTTAATTTGAAAGTTGCCAACTTTTTGCAACTCCCCTCCAGAGGTGGTCCCAGAGTCAACTGGAAGGGGAGGCGTGGATCATTCTCCACGTATTCATGGAACTGCCCCTGATACAGAATGCAGAAATATGTTGTATTTTGCTGTGGGAGGCAGGGCCACAATGACAAGATTCATACCAGGTTTCAGGCGTCTCATTCTGACTGAGAAGCCAAGTATGTTTATTTTCCGTTTTGGAGCACAAATTGATGTTTGTTTTTTAACATCAATTGCATTTAAAAAAAAAAAAAAATTCAATGTAAACGGGGGGGAAGGATACTGAACAACAAAAAAAAAAAAAAAAGGGTGGGGAAGGGAAGGGACATATTAGGGATGCATACCATAAAATAAACATCAGAAGATACAGTAAACAAAACTGTTCAAATAATTGGAAAAATACAAAATATAACAGTAACAAAAAATAAAAGTTAAAAGCACTAATAAAAAATGCAATTGAAACAGGAGAATTAGTTTCATTTAAACTAAATGGTAATGGATCAGATAAAGATGGATTATTGATAAATTGCTCCCCCTCTCCATCAGTCACATACTCCTGCCACACCATCTACTGCATTACTGGAGAAGAGGAGGAAGAAGAATAGAGAATATATACTGTCTCCATGAGAAAATGGAAATAGTCTTTATGAAACACCTTCAAATTAGGAGGGGGGGGGGGGGGAGGGTAGTAGCTGGGTCCAATGTTGGGCCAGAGCTGCTCATGCCGCAATACATATATGACTCAGCACATACCTCTGGTAAGACAGAACCATGGGTGGATAGATATGTTACAAAGCTAAAGAGGGGGATGGAGATAGAGATAGCGCGAACACTTTATTAATCATGGAAAATACTTCCAACCAAAACATACAGAGAACTGGACAGGACCAAAAGACATGAAAAATGTGTCTTACTTCTCCACAATTTTGCCAGCAAAACTTAGTACAGGATGGCCAGGAGGTATGCAATCTGTCAGGAGTGAGGTACAATCTATTTAACAATTTAACATGTATTTCTGCGTGATTCTTACATCTCGACATTTTAAAAGACATGGTATAGATTATAGACCATTGAGTATCAGAAACATTGAGTATCAGAATTAGGATGACCCAGATCCAATTCCCAACAAAGCTGAGCAGCAGATTTAACGGTAGAACACAACCCCAGAAGGGATTGTTACCAAAAGGAATTACTCCTCCTAGGTTAAGACAAGACCATATATCATTGTGAGGTGGACGTATTGGTCCTAGAGAGCGTACCACACTACTAAACCAATGTATAATCTGGAGGTAATGAAACAATTTAGTAAAAGGGAAAGAATAACTGCATTGTAGAGCAGAAAATGGCGTTAAAGTACCACTATCCATAATATCACCTCAAGTATTGATGCCCCTAGGGCTCCAAAGAGTAATATTGAGATTTGGAATCAATTTGGCAATAGCCCTAAGGGAAAGGGCAGAGGACGAGAGGGACAGTTCTTTAACAGAGGAAACTAATTTATCCCACATAGAAAGAGTGGTCTTAATAGAGGGAAACATAATAGTGGTCGAGGCACGGTGGTGTTTAGGTATCTACAAAAAAACGGTCAGCGGAAAACCTGGGAAACATGATTGTTCAAGGGGCACCCAATGGTTAGCAATGGGTCAATTGAACCAATCCTGCAAGTGAGCTAGGTGATATGTCTCTAAATATTTAGGCAAATCAGGGAGAGTCCAATCCACCTAAGGACTTTGGAAGAGTCATATGAAACAGTGATAATTTTGATGGGCGACTCTTCCAAAGATAGCAGGACAGGATAGAATGACATTTATCCAAATATTTGGTAGGGACGTGAAAAGGGATTGTGCGGAAAAGATACATAAGTTTGGGGAGTAAGGTAATCTTGAATGCTGCTAATCGACCTAGCCAGCAAAATCTCAAAGAATAACCAAGATTTAGTATACTCGTTCAAGCAATGGTGGGAAATTAACATCAGAAATTAAAGAAGAATCGGGAGGGCTATGAATGCCTAGATACTGAATAGAGGAAGTTTGCCAGTTATAAAAAAATTGAGAGCGAGGAGAGGAGACCACAGAATCTGAGAGATTAACAGGTAACGCATCAGTCTTAGTTGTATTAAGCTTATAATATGAGGCAGAGCTATAAACTATACTCATCCAAAACATCAGGTAAATGAGGCAATGAAACCAAGGGATTAGAAACAAAAAGATCACCATCAGCAAAAAGGAAAAGCTTGTGAGTGTCCAAACCTATAGTAACTCCAGGGAAGGATGCATCTGCTTGAAGGCTAGCTGCTAAAGGCTCAATAGTGAACTCAAACACTAGAGGAGAAAGGGGACATCCTTGTCTAGTACCATTAGAGATGGGGAACATGTAGAAAGCTATTTATCCACTTATTTATTATTAAGTAGAAGCAGTATACATTTGAATATTTGTATTAAACTGAAATGGGAGCTGAAATAAAAATGCTGGTTTGACTTTAAATGCTTGGTTGAGTAAAGATCCAAAGATGTATATAATTAGATCCAAAGATGTAGAACAGAGGTTCCCAATCGCGGTCCTCAACGCTCCCCAACAGTTCAGGTGTTAAGAGGTATCCTGGTTGAGCACAGGTGACTTAATTAGTACCTTAGTCAATTTGATTTAACCGCCTGTGCTCAACCATGGATATCTCTAATACCTGAATTGTTGGGGAGCCTTGAGGACCACGTTTGGGAACCTCTGATGTAGAATATAATTTAAAAAATAAGTACATTTTCAATATTATGTTCATTTAGCCTACTATTAACAGCATCACCTACCTTGTTTACATAATCAAATAAATGTTAGGAAGTAGTGTTTGTATAATTTTTTTTTATAGCATCTACAAATTGCGCAGCACTCATTATACTGTAGGTATTTGTTTCATCACCCAAAGATCCCCAGACAACTTCCCCCAATTATATTTGTAAGCAAGAATGAATCTAATGTATTTCGTGCCGTTAGAAAATGTGAAAAAAAAATACAAACATATGAAATAGTTAAAGTGAATATCACAGAGGTCTTATAGCGATTACAGTTAAATATATATGTTAAAAACACACAAAGCTGCTGTATTTCAAATACCCATTTGAAGTTGCTAATGCCTAAGCAGGAGACCGCAGAAAGGAAACACTTTGGTTATTGTGGATATTAGCTGACTGACAGCAGACATAACATTAAGACTAATGGGGATCCATTCACTTCTCTGATATACTGCAGTAATTATACTCTACAGTTTTGTTCCACTCGGAGCACCGATTTCCCTACTTGAAAAGCCTGCAGTTGGAACTGTGGAATGAAAAGATCTACTGTATTAAGAATTTTTTTTTCCATTTTCTTACAGTGAAAAAAAAAGTTTTCAAAGCCAAGTACAAAGACACGGCACCTCACTTCAGAGGATTATGCTCTCCAGTGCAATCACAGAGCTCCATTATCTTGTTTATGCTGCGAGGTGGCAGGTTAACCACGAGTTTTCTATTTATCTTAGTTTTTAAGTCCCTCAGTAAGGCCAAGTTACTGAAAGTGTGTGGGTTGTGATGGGAAGGAACAATGCATGCTCATGTTGGGTATGGAAATTACCTTAATCCTGAAGAAGGGATTGGAGGCATTCTGTTCGCTGCCAAGGAATTTGGGTAACTGGTCAGTGACATGTCTGTAAGAAATTGATCACTCAAATAGGTTTTCCTTCCCATTAAGATTATTGAGGATATTGAGGGTGGGGGGTTGGGGATATGCCATCAAACATTATTGGCACAGAAATTACAAAGTCAGATTGTCCGTGTGATGAGATGTCAGATAACTGGAACACTCGTGAAAAATCTAAGAATATTTGGGAGACTAAAGATATTACCGAACACATAATGTAACATTTTCATGGAAAGGATCCAGGAGACATGCCAGTATTTCAATGGATAGACTTTTAGATAAAACATAAAAAATTCAAACATTAAAAATATAATTTCTCTCATGCAGACCTCTCCTAACTGTCTGGAACCCAAATCATAGACCATAACAGAGGCAGTGCTTGCATGAAAGTGGAGTTCTGTCTCAAAGCTGGGATTTTGTTAATGTGGTAGACTTTGGATAGATTGTGGATGTGGCTTATTTTATCCCAATTCACATGTTTGAGTGTTGGGACATGTGCAGGGCTATTCATATCGAGGGCCGCCGACAGCTCTGCCGAGCCCCGTTACTGGGTGGGGGTTTGGCCAACTTAGGGAGGTGTGGCCAGACGCCCTCCTTAAGAAACAGGAAAAATATAATATATATTCGCAGCTGTGGGCAACGCACAGGGGGACGCCAGTGCCTAGGGGCAGGCGAGTGTGATCGCTCCCCCCCCCCAGGGCACATCACGAAGGGAGAGAGAGGACTGACAGCAGCCTCTCTCCCTGCCCCAGCCCTGTACTTTGCGCCCCTGCTCATACCATATTTTCATGGAGCCTAAAGGTGGGTACATACAGTATATCTGCAGATGATGGTTGTTCATACACACATCATTCTTCTGGCCACGGTCCCGCTGCCCGGGTACGTGTCGCGCCCCCTACCCGCGGCTTCTGCTGAAAGCATATGGACGGGTGGGCTGACTGCCCAAACACACAGCATGATGCTCCAATAGATCTGCAGATATATTGGGCACAGGGCCAGATTAAGGGGGGGTGACGGGGCAGTCGTCCCTGGGCCCTCACACACGGAGGGGCCCCCACTAGCAGAGGTGCATCCAGTGGCTTGCACCGGGATCTGCTCTCGGCACCCGCCGCTAGTGTAGTGCTGACCACAGTGAGCGCGACCAGACTACACAGTGATAAACACACAGCCACCGGTAGTGTTTATTATAGCAGCCGATGACAGTCTGACAGACTCTCATCGGCTGCTTTGTCAACTGAGGGAGCAGGCTGGAGCTCACTCATGAGCTCCGCCTTCCAGCTCCCCCCACAGCGGGTGATGATGGGAGGGACATCATGACGTTGACGTCTCTCCCATAGTGCAAGAGAAGAGCCGGGACTCTGAGCGGTCAGCGGCGGTCGTGTCATGAGCGGGGATTCAGGTAAGTTGTGTTTTTTTTTTGTTTTGTGTGTGTGTATATAAGGGGCACTGGCACTGCATAGGGGGGGGGCGCTACAGTGGTCACTATAGGGGGGGCCGCTTTATGGGGCACTACTAGGGGCAATGCATAGAAGGGACAACTACTGGGGGCACTGCATAAGGGGATTTACTACAGGGGGCACTCATAGGAGTGACCACAACAACGGGCGCGGCATAGGGGGGACCATTACTGGGGACATTGCATAAGGTGCACTACTATAGTGGGCATTGCAAGAGGGGCATTACTACTGGAGGCATTAAGGTGAATAGAAAGAACATTTTTTTATTCCTAGGAGGACAAGAAACGGTGGTATATAGGGGCCTCCACAGACCTTATTAGGCATTGTCTGTGCCATTGTCTGTGCAGCATAGCAGACACGATATGTCTGAATAACATCGTTCACAGACATTTAGTCTGTACACACTGGCCGATGGGCACAAGATATATTGGCCGATCAATTCATCGGCCAATATATCTGCCAGTATGTACCCAGAATAAGAGTACATATTTTCCATATCATCTAGCTGTTGTTCAGGTGTGTTAGTAACTCACTAACTCAGACAAGATCTGTAAGTGGTACTAATTATTTTATTTGTGATTTCTTGAGGTGATCTGGAAACATGCCCATGTGTGTTCCCTGAGGACCTGACTTGAGAAACACTCCAAAGGTAAACGATACAAATCACCAATGTGCCCATTGGGATTTATATATAGAAGTATATAGTCATAAAGCTGGTTGGTGGTATAAAGGTGGTTTTCCCAACAGGTCATGTTTTAAGGATTTCTGTCTGTGGAAGCAGGTGGAAAAATAGATTAACCCACCTGTATAGGATAAAAAAAAAATCCACAAAACATGACCTGTTGGTGGCCCTTGAATACTTGTATAAAGTTTTTGTTATACAATATACAAAAGAAAAGCAATGAAAAAAGTGTTATCCTGAAGCTGGTTTAAAAATTAATGAATATCAAATGTTGTCAAAACAAAGATGCAAAATAAAAGTACACTCTTACACAACATACAGGTTAATAGGGTACACCATGGATGGCATTGGTTATCCACCACTCAACCAGTGTTTCCATGCAGTTTATTACAATTATAAACAGTATTTATATAGCACCATACAATTGGGAACACAGTAATACAACAATACTGGGCATTAACATACAGAGAAGTAAGAGGGCCCTGCTCACAAGCTTACAGTCTATAGGGAAATAGTAAATTGATACATGAGGTTAAGTGCTACATACAGAAGAGGCTTACTAAAATAAGGAACCTTGGCAAGGACAAATATTAAAAATCTGCAACTAAAGTAATGCGGACAGATCTATTTGGTGTGCATGCAGGTGCGCATACATACCTACTGACCGACCGACTTGTCTGGCCACAGGAACCGGCAATGACGTCACTGTCAGCGGTTCCTGCAGCCTACATATGGGTCAGTTGCTTGTCCATGCATACAGGCAGAGATATTTCATCTGCCGTGCTGCACAGCCAACACGATATACAGTATTGTGCAAACGTTTTAGACAGGTGTGGAAAAAATGCTGCAAAGTGAGAATGCTTTCATATATAGAAGTGTTAATTGTTTATTTTTATCAATTAACAAAATGGACAGTGAATGAACAGAAAATAAATCCAAATCAAATCAATATTTGGTGTGCATACCCTTTGCTTTCAAAATATAGATTTAAGGTCATACAATCCTCTGTGACAAATTTAAAGTTCTCAACATTGCTGCATCTATGATTAAGTACCATGGAGTCGTAATTAGTTCTACTTGTTGTTCACTAGGGAAAACCCCCTTTTGTAGTTCACAATACACCCATGGTTGCATGGATAATTAATTGTTCTCATCTATCTAAGATTGGGGAGGGAGATTCAAATGCATAAAACATTTGTTGCTAAAAAAGCAGCCCTGTGGGTGCTACTGAAATGTCATGTCAGTGACCTTTCTGATAAGTTAGGGTTTTCATTGGTAGCACCAACATTTCCATATGTTCGGTTTTGAAAATAAAAACCCAAAGTGAGACTTTAGGCTTCTGTTCATGAAGACAATTGGCAAGAAACACATGGCACTGATTTAGTTACGTATACACACTACATCAGTGTTTTATAGTATAAAAAAATAAAAAAAAATTTTATTTAATAATTTTTTGCCAAATATTAACTACATATTCCATTATTTTAACTTATTATATTTAAATTTTCTATTTTAGAGCTGCCAGCTTGTAAAGATCTATAAGGCTGTATTATGAGATGACAGCTCGGGGTAAATTTACTAAACACGTCTGGGTTTGTATTTATTTTTATTACTCCTTTAAAAAGTAAATTTACCCCCTCAACTCTGACTATGGTAGTCCCGGTTTTTCTGTCTCCGATGCCGCTCCGATAGATTGTATTATCAAAGCGGAAGTGGTATTCCAACTGATCACTGTAGCACAAAAACGGGGGGTGAGCACTTTATGTATATTCAGTAAGTAGGGTTCCAGTGGTTTACAACATCGAAAGGTATAATTAATAATAGGCAAAGGGAATTAAAACGGAGACCCTCCCAGGGACAAGAAACCCAATAAACATATCTAAAATCGCCTAAAATGTAATTATAGTGTGGTATAATCTCAGGCCCCTTTTGCCTCTTTCAGAGATGCACTGAAGAGTGTGAGGGGTGGTGATAAAGACCGTGCGGGAGGGAGAAGCAGAGATGGGAGAAAGTGTTGGGGTGGGCAAGAGTTAGAGAAAGGGGGATGAGAGAGAGGTAGGGAGAAAGAGAGAGAGAGGGGTAGGGAGAAAGTGAGATAGAGGTAAGGAGAAAGTGAGAGAGATGTGGTAGTGACGACAGAGAAAAACAATCTCCTACTCAACCAGAATATCTGGGAGACTCTTAAATCTCGGGTGATCATTTGCACACAGCGTTGGCAGTAGCTTCCACTGTGTGAGCTGATACCAGGTGACTAGGAACCAGGGATATGCAATCAGGGGAGGCAGAGCTCCCTGTCATGCTCCAGGATTTTGATATAACACTGTTTTTATACATGTTTTCCTCCACAGCCATTGACCTCACTGCACGTCACACTGCTAGGAACCCTGTATCTCAGTAATTCCCAAACTGGGTGCTTTAGTGGTAACCAGGGGTGCCACGGATAGGTGGTGCAGGACTAAATCAAATTATTAATGGTTAATGTCGTGGGCATAAAACCCATGCTTTCGTCTACCATTCATAAAAAATGTTGACAAGTAGAAGCACAACTCTGTTCACCACCACATAGCTGAACCTTACGATGACAGGTAAGCACAATTGAATTCTCGGAGGAAGCTGCTACGGCAGAGAAACGCGTTAGAATTAGTAGTGTGCTAGGGACGCCAGACTCACATATCTACACCAATACCCCTCTTTTGATTCCCCTCTATAATACTTGGACCGGTCATTACTCTCAACATCCTGGTTCTATTCAATATCGCCGCCAACTCTTTCTACTGCAATTCCTACTGGCGTTACAGGTCACAGATAGTGGGGTTGCAAGAGCCGACATTTCATCTACCACCGATCATCTCCACTGATGCTGCAAGTCACAGGCAGCAGGGGTGTAAGAGCCGGCATTCATCACTACTGGTGCCGATGCTTTTCACCACACATCACTCTGACGCTGCTCTCTACAGACAGCGAGGGTACAGGAGCCAGCACTTCACAGGCAGCGGGAGCACCATAATTGGTGTGGTTATGCCCAGTCTTCTGACCATTTCAGTTTGAGTCTTGGAACAATTATTGCAGCCGCTGTACTAAAATATCCCACTCAGTTTTCATTCAGCGTCAAGTCCCCGACTCAATGGTGGTACCACTACTGTTGATGTACCCTCTATGGTCTGGCTTAGACTCTTCACTCTGCACAGGTGACTACTGTATATTCCTGTTTTTTTATACTGTGACTTGCTCCTTACTGGTTACACTTATTAGTGGTTTTCCTTTTACTATGAACGTCTTATCATTGTAACATACTTAGGTTTTGGTTTAAACATTATTTGAACAATATTTTTTGATTATATATATATATATATACACGCACACATATACATACACACACACACACCCATATATACATACATATATACACATACATATACACACACACACTCACACATATACAGCGGGTAAAATAAGTATTGAACACTTCAAAATTTTTCTCAGTAGATATATTTGTAATGGGGCTATTGTAATGACATTTTCACCAAATGTCAGCAACAACTCATGTAATCCACACATGCAAAGAAATCAAACCACAGCTGTCCATAAATTAAGTTGTGTATAATAATGTGAAATGACACAGGGATAAAGTATTGAACACACTTGCTGAAATTTATTTCATACTACGTACAAAAGCCTTTGTTGGTAATGACAGCTTCAAGATGCCTCCTGTATGGAGAAACTAGCCGCATGCATTGCTCATGGTGGGATTTTGGCCAATTCTTCCACACAAACAGTCTTCAAATCTTGAAGGTTCCGTGGGTCTCTTCTATGAACTCTGATCTTTAGTTTTTTTCCATAGATTTTCAATTGGATTCAAGTCAGGTGATTGGCTGGACCAATCTAGTAGCTTTATTTTCTTCCTGTGAAACCAACTGAGAGTGTTCTTGGCTATGTGTTTGGGATCATTGTCTTGCTGAAATGTCCACCCTCTTTTCATCTTCAGCATCCTGGTAGATGGCAGCAGATTTTTATCAAGAAGGTCGAGGTACATTTTCCATTCATCCTTCCTTCAATCATATGAAGTATGCCAGTATTGTATGCTGAAAAACTGCCCCACACCATGATGTTCCCACCTCCAAACTTCACTGTTGGTATGCTCTTTTTGGGGTGATGTGCAGTGCCATTTCTCCTCCAAACATGGTGTGTATTATGGCATCTGACCAGACTATATTCTCCCAGTATTTCGCAGGCTTGTCCAAAACTTTAAACGAACTTCAACATGCTTTTTCTTCAGCAACTGAGTCTTTTCGTGGTGAGCGTGCATACAGGCCATGGCAGTTGAGTGCATTACTTATTGTTTTCTTTGAAACAATTGTACCTGCTAATTCCAGGTCTTTCTGAAGCTCCCCACAAGTGGTCCTTGGCTCTTGGACAACTCTTCTGATAATTATTTTCACTCTTCTGTCAGAAATCTTGCGAGGAGCACCTTTTCGTGGCCGGTTTATGGTGAAATGATGATCTTTCCACTTCCAGATTATGGCCCCTAACAGTGCACACTGGAACATTCAGAAGTTTAGAAATCCTTCTGTAACCAATGCCATCAGTATGTTTTGCAACAATAAGGTTGCAAAGGTCTTGAGAGAGCGATTTGCTTTTACCCATCATGACATGTTTCTTGTGTGACACCTTGGTAATGAGACCTTTTTATAGGCCATCAATTGGGACTGAACCAGTTTATATTAATTTGCACTGACAAGGGACAGGATTGCTTTCTAATTACTGATAGATTTCAGCTGATGTCTTGGCTTGCCATGCCTTTTTGCACCTTCCTTTCTTCATGTGTTCAATACTTTTTTCCTGTGTCATTTCACATTATTACACATAACTTAATTTATGGACATCTATGGTTTGAATTCTTTGCATGTGTGGATTGCATGGGTTATTGCTTACATTTGGTGATAATTTCATTACAATAGTCTCATTACAAATATATTTACTGAGTAAAATGTTGATGTACACAAATAAAAATTCATAAATGATCTCACTTGCGCTCCAAATTTTTCAACCACGAATAGAGATGACAGTTGTTTTTCTTCAATAGCGGGACCATTCATATATGTGAATAAAAACAACAGAGAATGCCACAATGGTGTAATATTGTTAACACGTTTGAAAGTTCCAGTTGTGGTAGTTGAAAGGAAATAGGTGCAAAAAGTCCTCTCCAAGAAATCACACTTCTAGGACCCCGATAGGTCATACTTTCAAAATCCCAATCGAAACACCGAATTTGTGAAGAATAGGCGTTGTGAGTTCTTACAAGTTGGTGCAAAGCACATAAAGGTTTCTTTTGTCCCCAATAGTCAGCCTGTACAGGATGGGGACGAAGGTTTCCAATAAATCTCCGATACATATACATAAAAATAATACTGAAGATGGAACCCGGGTATATTCAGTAAATCATATGTGTACAGGCTTCCTTAAACCAATGTGAGACACCTCTTTTCTTTCTACGCGTTTCGACGCACTGCGGAGTCTTTTTCAAGTTGGCAAATAAAGAACTAGTTATCTTTTAATTTGCGAAGTCTGCCCGAGTGCTGTCTACCATCCGTCACGTTATATGGTTTCCATTTTGAGAAACAATGAGGGCACTACAGCAAAGTACTGTAAAATTATTCTACTTAGAGTGCAAGGCTTATACCACCATAATAAATTGTCCAGTGCAAAGTATTGTAGCTCTGATATATCTAATATATTTTAGATCGTGCAGTAGAGCATCATGTCTTTTAAAATCCTCAATTAGTGCTGCTCCCTTTATCTCTGAATAATCTGAAAAGTATAAAGAAAACAGGGCGCACAATAGTGAAAGTACTTGGCAGCTTTTATTCCTCTCACTCCAGATTAAAAATCACGTACAATATAAACATCTTGATAAAGTGCATGATTTGCACGCATCTATACTTAGACACCAGCGGTATCCTGCTTCCACAGTGTCCGCTCTTCCATGTCTACCGATCTCCCAATAGTTCTGGTGTTGGGGAACTGCGTGTGTCACCACTTTAGCCACGCCCAACCAGTATTGTCATCTTGGACTTCGTCACGCGCATTTCCCTGACCCCCAATGCTTTATCAAGATGTTTATCTTGTACATGATTTTTATTCTGGTGTAAAAGGAAAAAAAACTGCTATTTTTTTTTTGTAACTTTTTATTTATATGTGGGCACAAAAGGTACAGTATATATTTTTTATGTATTTTTACATGTGCAATAAATCATTGTGAATATACTTAGGCTGACCATTATATGACGTACATTTGTACAAAGAATTGATATTTAGACCTGCTATTGCGCTGCCTTGCACAATATATTTTATATTTTTTTCAGAATTTCTCAATAAGAAACTTTTGCCCGAGGGGTGCCATGAAATAAATGCTGATACTCAGAGGAGTAGCGTGGGACCATGGCGTCCGGAGAAAAAGCATGTCATAGCGCCCCCTCCCTGTTATCAACTGTGCCAGTGGGGTATGGCCAGCCTGTGGGGGGAATACTGAAATGAAGAGAAAAACAGCAAACAGTGGCAGTATCATGCTGGACATTGAGGTCCCATTGGGGGATTAGAATGCTACGGATCTGACATGTAGGGGTAGCTCCTTTGGCACTGCTTTATTTATGTATAGCACCTAGGGTCTGACTTTTATCTCCTTTGAATCATTGTTATTAGTCAATAGAGCAGATTGTATTATATATTATGATCATTTGACTTAAACTGACAGAATACATGTGCTAGAGTGAGATTCCACAGGGTGCACAGCTTATTACTGCAATTACTGCCCCAAGCAGCTTTCACTGGAGTGGGAACACCTATGGGAAGCTCCATTCTCAGCTATGCTCCTACTTCACCTACTGCACCTATATTAATGTGAGTACTACTAATCATGTTCTGTCTACAACCATTATTTCAGGTCTCCTAATACAGTATTGTTTAAAAGATCTTTCAAATAACACTGTGTGGTCATGCCTGGGAACACCTCGTTACTTTACATAGCAAAGCAGTGACTTTTTTTAAGCTCATACCTGCCAATAAGAAAAGGAGAGGAGAGGGGAGATGATAGAAGCCAATAAGAAAAGGAGAGAGGTAATGACAGAAGCCAATAAGAAAGGAGAGGACAGGGGCAAAGAGCCAATCACATGGTAGATAGGGGAGGGAATTAAAGAGGTGAGAAGTGAATGTAATCAATCTGACCGCAAGGGAGGTGACAGATGATACAGAGGAGGGAGGGCTGGGGGGAGGCAATCTGTGCAGTTTGAGGGAGCATGAAATGTAGAAACGGATCTCAGATTTGTAACTTATTTAGGATATAGAGCAAACAAACCGAGATAAAACTAACAGGCGGCCGTCATACTGTGCAGCACCCCATGACTTCCGGAAACCTGAATGGTGCCCTCTGTCCATTTTGGCGCCTGGAGCTCATGCTCCACTGGAACCACCCTCGCTACTCCACTGCTGATACTCTAGGGTGCCATGATTCAAACAAGTTTGGGAACCACTGCGTGCACCTCATGAATATAAGCCAGGCCTTTTAAATATTAGTCATACATTGCCTCAATAAGGGTGAAAGCCTGACAGGCCCACTGTAAATGAACAGATATAAGATTGCATCAGAAGATTTGCTTGTACTGTATAATATTATTATACTGAAATGTGGTGAGGTTATCTTGACTTTACAACAGGAGAACCTTTAACATAACAGTTCAAGAAAACCAAGAAATGAGAAACATCTTCTGTATGCAGATCTCAGGAGGGAAAAGCAGAGCACATTACTATGAGACATGAGGAAAGTGCTTCAGCACCATCTGGGCACTGTCGGGAATATGATTCTATAATTTAAGAGGGAAGGTTATCACAAAAGAGCAAAGGTCAAAGAGACAGCACTCAAAAGTATAATAATTAGCTATATACAGAACTAGCAGCAATGAGCAAACATACCTTCAACCTGTGCAAAAGATGTGCCAAAGAAATCTCAAGTTGTACAGGTAAAACATGATGCTATGAACACTATCATATTAACTAAAATGAACAAAAAAGCCCTAGTTATTATTAGTCGGTCTACTTCAGAAAAGAGAATCCAACTAAACACATTTTGGCTAATGAAAAAACCATTGTTAAACTTATTATTATTAAAAATGCTGGAATAGCATGCTGTTAGATTTGATAAAAAAAAATAAAGCAACAAATCATACTGGGCCTGGATCTGTACAATGGAAGTTGGCATGAAAAATAAAAACCGTGGCGGTTGCATCATAGCACTTCGTATACAGATTCAGACTTGGTCACACACAGACATACAAGTGTCACAAATCAAATGAATCAGCGCAGTCGCGTGAAGCAGTTTTGTTGCATCGCGTTGTGACTAAGACGCACATTCGAGCAAAATAGATGCAAGAAAGACACTCTGCGCAAGCTCAGTCACACTGAACCTGGCGTGCCAAGAAGGGCTGTTTTTAGTGACTGCAGCAATAGTGTATAAGGACTAATCTGTAGTTTGCATCACTTCCATTCCTGCAGCTACTGTAGCTGGAAAGTCTACTGTGCTATTATGAGCGTCTGGCATGTTGGAGTTGGGGAGTTGGATGCCCAGAGAATGGCATGCAGGAATTAAAAATGAAGGCAGAGTTGCTTTATAAATGTAAAAAATGTAGAGGGGGCATCATGTTTGTTATGTGCAAATGCTTATATTTGTTCGGAAAGCGCATAAACCTGCTTTCTGGTGTATCTGTGCTGATGATTTGCACATTAGGCCAGTTTTCGCAGCTGTGGATGTGCCAAAATATGCTGATGCAACAGCGGCGGTACTTACTGTATACTGAGACACCCACCTGAGCCATCGCAGCTGTCCACAACTGCATACACATAGGCAGCATCGGACGCAGATCATGCCAACATCGACTTCCTGAGTGAGGCTATGGTCACTCAGATTGGCCACCACAACTGAGATGCCAGAACCATATTCCTTGCATATGGACTTGTAGATGCAGGGTGAGAGACACTCTCAAAATTGTTGGGACACTCATGCATTCCTTACAGTCACTCCCAGTTGCTTCTCCAAACCACACCCTGACTGTCAATCACACTACGAATAAAGACTTTATTAGTGTGACTTTATTAGGTGCAAAAAGTCCCGTACTTTTCGCCGACATCGCTGGTTTTCCATGCGAAAAAGTATCCCGCTCCTCCCTGCTTATCCCCATATTCAATTACAAAATCGGCGAAAACGGGACCCGTCAGATTCGGGGAAATCAGCCTGACTCCCCCCAAAAGATGCACGGACATTGGGGATCACTATAGATACCCCCGAATAGGCCTGCTGAAGGTATTTGGGGTACTTAAATGATATCAATAGCTGCTAATTAGTGTCTTTGCAGAAGTGGTGAAGAATAGCATTTAGAAGTTTTTTTTTCTGAAAATAAGTAGTCCCAGCAAAAATGAGTGCTAGCATATTTTAAAGTTGCTAAAGTGAAGTTTTCTAAAAAGTAAAAAAATAAACCTGCCGCAAGCACCTGCAAACTTAAAAACAACTGCCCCATTCTTAGGAACCCCCCTGGAGTCTAGTTCGCTAGTTTTTAAGTTTGTCCCCCAACTTTGGTATTTTTTTTTCTTAAGTAATTTTTTAAACATAGTTTACCTTTGGAGGACCGTCCCAAGGGTACTGGGTGGTTTCCTGACATTTGCACCCCAAAACCCCAATTCTGCACTTTTTTTCGACACTTACAGTATTCATAGGTGAAACTTTTTCGCCTATTCCCATGCACTGACTTTCCGCTCCAGCGAAAAATCTTTGGCATTGAATACGGGGATAAGTTTTCGCCTGGTGAAATGACGTCACCGGCGATACTTTTCCGCAGAAACTGGCTTTTCGCTCCTAATTGAATATGCCCCTTAGACGCATACACAGTGGCAAAAAAATAGCTCCATTTACGTAAAGATCAGCATAGCATACAAATCTGAATCAGGCCCATTATCTGCAAGCTTATTGTGTAGCTTTTATCAAATATTAAATAACCATCTTCAGTCAGGGGAAGAACTGCAGGAGACAATGGAAGCACCCACCTCTGGGCATCAGCCCTGAAGGGTGCATCTCTCCCCCACAGTCTCAGCGTAGTGAAGCCTCTGCACTGTGTCCTGTTGGACTGTAATCGGAGGCTGAGCACTGATGTGGGGTCGGCCCTTCCGGATGACTCCTATCATCTCTCAGCCAGTGATCCGAGGAGTCTGTAGTAAGTTCAACTGACTGTTAATTCTAACGCCTCGGAGAGATGCATGGAGTCATCAGGCAGCCCCTCCCCTACCTCAGCGCTCAGGCTGTACAGGTTTGCCCATTAACAGCAGCCAGCAGGGAACAGAGACAGTGTTGCCAGTCAGGCTCAGAGGAGCAGGCAGTGTAATATATAATACAATTATCGGGGCGTTCCGCCTGGCGATGTGCACACGATCAGCCGATGTGTACGATTTCCCTCTAAACTCTCCCCGGCAGCTCTTCACATGATCTGCACACAATTTGGTGTCCAATCAACAGAGATCTCTCCTGCAGTCAGACTTTCACAATGCATCGCCTCCTAGATTGTCAGATCTGCCCTACTGCACGGCAGATCTGACGATGCAATGTATGACCAGCGGGGACGCGCATCGCATTGTGATCGTGGGTGGGGACTCATGATTTACTGAGGATTTGGCCATATTTTACATGATCTGTCTTTCCAATGTGTCGGAATCGGCCAGATCGGGTAAAATATCGCTGTGTGTGTGGCCAGCTTTAGATTCATTTTTAAAATAATTAGGGGTGTGCACCGGCCACTTTTCGTGTTTTGGTTTTGGATCTTTCTTCGTGTTTTGGATCTGGATTGGTTTTGCCAAAACCACCCTTCTGTGTTTTGGGTTCTGGGTTTTGGATCTGTATTTTTTTGAAAAAAAGCATAAAAACAGCTAAAATCACAGAATTTGTAGGTTTTCCTGCTCCTATGCTATTATTAACCTCAATAACCTTAATTTCCACTCATTTCCAGTCTATTCTGAACACCTCACACCTCACAATAGTGTTTTTATGTCCAAAAGGTTGCACCGAGGTAGCTGGATGACTATGCTAAGCGACACGAGTGGGCGGCACAAACACGTGACCCATCTAGGCGTGATACTGCAGTGGCAGACAGGATGGCAGTTTGAACAACTAGGCCCCAAACTGTACATAACGCAAAGAAAAAAAAGAGGTGCAAGATGGAATTGTCCTTGGGCCCTCCCACCCACCCTTATGTTGTATAAACAGGACATGCACACTTTAACAAACCAATCATTTCAGCGCCAGGGTCTGCCACACAACTGTGGCTGAAATGATTGGTTCATTTGGGCCCCCACAAAACAAGCTGGCAATTAATCTGTCCCTGCACAAACTGGCTCTACGGAGGCAAGATGTCATCCTCAGATTCCTCACCCTCTTCAGTGTGTACATCCTCATCCTCACAGAGTATTAACTCGTCCCCACTGGAATCCACCACCACAGGTCCCTCTGTACGTTCTGGAGGCTGGTCTCCCTGGAAGAGCTGATAATTCATTTTGATGATCATCTTCTCCACATTCTGTGGAAGCAACCTCCTATGCCTTTCGCTGACAAGGTTCCCGGCTGCACTAAACACTCTTTCGGAGTACACACTGGAGGGGGGCAACTCAGGTAAAATAGAGCCAGTTTGTACAGGGGCCTACTTGGATGCTGTCACCGATGTAATCCTCCACCATTCTGTCAATGGTGACAGTATCATATGCAGTGACAGTAGACATGTCAGAAATTGTTGCCAGGTCCTTCAGTCCAGACCAGAAGTCCAAACTTGGTCCTGCCTGCCCTGCATCACCGCCAGCGGGTTGCTTAGGATAGCTAAGTTTTTTCCTGGCAGCCCCAGTTGCGGGAGAAAATGAAGAAGGAGCTGTTGACGTGTCACGTTCCGCTTCAGCTGACAGTGTGTTCACCAGCAGGTCTTTGCACCTCTGCAGGCTTGCGTCGGCCGGAAAGAGAGACACCACATAGGCTTTAAATCTAGGATCGAGCACGGTGGCCAAAATGTAGTGGTCTGATTTCAACAGATTGACCACCCTGGAATCCTGGCAAAGCGAATGAAGGGCTTCATCCACAAGTCCCACATGCCGAGCGGAATCGCTCCGTCTTAGCTCCTCCTTCACTTTCTCCAGCTGCTTCTGCAAAAGCCTGATGAGGGGAATGACCTGACTCAAGCTGGCAGTGTCTGAACTGACTTCACGTGTGGCAAGTTCGAAGGGCTGGAGAACCTTGCACAACACGGAAATCATTCTCCACTGCGCTTGAGTCAGGTGCATACCCCCTCCTTTGCCTATGTCATAGGTGGATGTATAGGCTTGTATGGCCTTTTGCTGCTCCTCCATCCTCTGAAGCATATAGAGGGTTGAGTTCCACCACGTCACAACCTCATGCTTCAGTTGATGGCGGGGCAGGTTCAAGAGTGTTTGCTGGTGCTCCAGTCTTCGGCACGCAGTCCCTGAATGGCGAAAGTGGCCAGAAATTTTTTAGGCCACCCAAAGCGTCTCCTGCACGCCCCTGTCGCTTTTCAGAAAATTCTGCACCACCAAGTTTATTGTGTGAGCAAAACATGGGACGTGCTGGAATTTGCCCAGATGTAATGCCCGCACAATATTGGTGGCGTTGTCAGATATCACAAATCCCCAGGAGAGTCTAAGTGGGGTAAGCCACTGGGCGATGATTTCCCTCAGTTTCTCTAAGAGGTTGTCGGCGGTGTGCCTCTTACTGAAACCGGTGATACACAGCGTAGCCTGCCTTGTAACGAGCTGGCGTTTCTGAGATGCTGCTACTGGTGACGCTGCTGCTGTTGCTGCGTAAGGTGATACATCTACCCAGTGGGCTGTCACAGTCATATAGTCCTTAGTCTGCCGTGTTCCACTTGTCCACATGTCCGTGGTTAAGTGGACATTGGGTACAACGGCATTTTTCAGGACACTCAGGACACTTTTTCTGACGTTTCTGTACAGTCTCGGTATTGCCTGCCTAGTGAAGTGGAATCTAGACGGGATTTGGAACCGGGGACACACTACCTCCATCAATTGTCTAACTCCCACTGCACTAATGGCGGATACTGGACGCACATCTAACACCAACATAGCAGTCAAGGCCTCAGTTATACGTTTTGCTTCAGGATGACTGCTGTCGTACTTCATCCTCCTCGCTAAGGACTGTTGGAGGGTCACTTGTTTAGTAAAAGTAGTGGTGTTCCTACTTCCTCTCTGGGATGATGAACGACTCCCAGCAGCAGCAACAGCGGCAGCAGGAGGCGTAGCAATGCAGGATCCTCCGGAGGAATCCTGGATAGGAGAGTCAGTCATGCCAGTGACATGGCCTGCAGGACTACTTCCGATCCTGACTAAGGAGGAAATTGACAAGGAGGGAGTTGACGGTGTGGTTTGCAGGCGCTTGGATACAACAGGACAACGGGATTTAGGTGTCCCTGGACTGCTTACGGTCTTAGCCAAAGTTTCTGAACTTGACAGTAACTTATTATGAACACGCTGCAGGTGCCGTATAAGGGAGGATGTTCCTAGGTGGTTAACGTCCCTACCGCTACTTAATCCACCTTTACATATGGTACATATGGCAAGACAGTTGTTGTCCGGATTTGGATAGAAATATTGCCAGACCAAAGAGGTGGAATGTTTGGTCTTCTGCCCAGGCATGACCGTGATGGGCTTTTTCATCCCACGGACAACAACTGTCTCCCCCGGAGCCTGATTTAAACAAACCACATCACCATCAGAATCCTCCTCGCCAACTTCCTCCTCAGCGCCAGCTACACCAGTATCCTCATCCTGTTGTACTTCAACAGTGACATCTTCAATTTGCATATCAGCAAGTGGACTGTGGGTGCTCCTTTCAGCACTTGCAGGGGGTGTGCAAATGGTGGAAAGAGCCACCTCTTCCCATCCAGTGCTGGGAAGGTCAGGCATCGCAACCACCACCACACTTGGACTCTCCTTGGGGATTTGTGATATCTTCTTAGTAAGCACAGTTCTTCGCTGTGCTTTTGCCAGCTTAACTCTTTTGATTTTTTTAGTGGGAGGAGGGCTTCCATCGTCATGTGAAGCTGAACCACTAGTCATGAACATACTAGGGATCGACCTTAGCCGTTCCTTGCCACTCCGTGTCGTAAATGGCATATTGGCAAGTTTACGTTTCTCTTCAGATGATTTAAATGTTTTTTTCAAGGTCATTTTCCTGAACTTTGTCATTTGGGATTGTATGTGCCCTCTACTATGACATTGTATGTTATCGTCTATGTCATGACTAGTGGCAGCAGCTTCAGCACTAGGAGGAAGTGGTTCTTGATCTTTCTCTATTTTATTTTTATCGGAGAAAGTTTGGCCCTCCATTTATGTTATATCGATTTGATATATACGTGCGGCTAAACACAGAAAATATTTTTTTATTTTTGCTGGAAAGTAGTGCACTTTGTGGGTTACACCACCCTTTAAGAAATGAGCCAGCCGGCTCTTTACTTATGGGACACAGGCGCACGCTTGGCGCTGCTCCTTTGTTGATGCACGTGCGGCTACTGCGCACACAATTCACAAACACTGAAAAAATATTTTGTTATTTGGATTGGAGTGTACTTTGGGGGTTACAGCACCCTTTAACGGTCAAGCCAGCCCGCCCTTTACTTATTGACACAGGCGCACGCTTGGCACTACTTTGTTGATGCACGTGCGGCTACTGCGCACACAATTCACAAACACAGAAAAAATATTATTTTTTTAGCACTTGGGGGGAGCACCCCGGATGGACAGAGCACCCCCTGGACAACACTACAGCACCCCTTTAGGACTGGGACACTGCACAGGACTTTGGAGTGGACACAGCCCCTATGGAGAACTGACTGCACAACACAGACCAGCCAGCCCCTATGGACTTTGAAGTAGTGGACACAGCCCCTATTAACAACAGCAGCACAGCACAACACAGCCAGCCCCTATGGACTTTGAAGTAGTGGACACAGCCCCTATGGACAAGAGCAGCACAGCGCAGCACAGCACAACACTACTCTGCACTACACTACACTACACTACACAGCCCAGCCAGCCCTAACTCCCACCCTCCCTCTTCACTGTCCACAGCCGAGTGAGAAAATGGCGCCGACGCGGGTACCTTATATAGGATCCAAAACCTGCGAGACCCGGAAGGCGGGATGATGACATTTTGCCTCGATTTCAGACCCGAGTCAGGCGGGAAAAGTCGAGGCTGACTCGGATCGGGGGGGCTCGGGGGGGTTCGGATTTCAGAAATCCGAACCCGCTCACCCCTAAAAATAATACACTCGATGGCAACAATGTTTGTCTTGTTTTCTATAATGTAAATATTTATTTTGAATATTTTTTTTTTTTTAATTGCTTTTTTATTGATTTTCAAAAAAGAAAACATCAATAAATAGACAAACATAAAACAAACAAGACAAAATAAAAGGATGTAGAACTAGCATATCATTGATGTCACATTACAATGAGCAAACAGACTAGCATATAACACTTATATACAACAATTGTCCATATACATACACATATATACATAAATATATATATATATATTTTTTTTTATTCTTTCCCTTCTCGCACACACCAATAAGTGATTGTGTAGCATTAATTCCCCCATTGGTACTATTACATAACAGCACTAAATGAAGAATTGGAGACAGAGAGCTGGTGATGTGCGGTCTGAGCATGAGCAGAATTAAGCCATTTGGCCCATATGTGTTCAAATTTAGATTCAGCTTTTCTAGCCAAGTAGGTATATTTTTCATGTGCAATTGTGGCAGAGACTAAGGATAACCAATCATAATACTCCGGCCCTGTGGAGGCCATCCAGGAGCGGGCAATGCAAACTTTGGCCAACATGCAAACATTCAGTACATACTGACGAGTGTGTCTATCAAGCAAGTGGTCTTCTATAATTCCAAGCGTACATACAATAGGAGTAAGAACAGCCCGCGGAACTTCTGTAGAGGAGATTACCCTGAGTATTTTTTCCCAGAATGACATAATCTGAGGACAATCCCAAAGCAAATGCCAAATTTGTTGGAAACGAATTAGGTGGTAGCTAAACGTGGACATCCCAATGCATCCTGCCATGAATCGTCCTGTATTGCACCCAGATTAACCTCCCATTTAGCTCTGAGAGCTGGCAGATCATCATGGTGGTGAGCCTGCATTACAAAGGAGTAGGCATGAGAAACAAAATGACGAGGTCCGCCTATAGACAAGAATTTTTTGACAGGGGAATCTTGAATGTTTGGGGGAGCATCGGGGAATTGGGTCACTAGAGCATGTCTAAGTTGCAGGTATCTAAAGAAATGTGACTGTGGGAGGCCAAATTCAAATTGTAACTGACTAAAGGATTTAAGTACACCTGCATTATATAGCTGTCCCAAGGAGACCACTCCCCACTTGCCCCAAATCCCCCTGGTCTGCAACGGTAAAAAAGCACAGGCAAAGCTCGAGAGCACCATAATGGAGTAGCCGGATCTAAGCCCTGTGTCTTCAGAAGTTTTGAGACAGAGTCCCATATTCTGACAGCTTGATTAAGTATAGGTAACATAGTGTTAGATATATTACCATTAAGTAGTGCCTGCAGAGGAGTATGACCTGGAGTAACTTGGGAGATCATAACAGCATGCAGGGCCAGAGGGTCAGTGTCATTTATCCAATGCCACAAATGCGCCAGTTGATATGCAAAATAATACATGCCAAAGTGGGGAAGTGCCAGACACCCCTGTGAACGAGGCTTAGTAAGCACATCTAATTTTATGCAAGCTTTGCGATCCGCCCAGACCAGAGAGGAGACCAAACTGTTTATTTGATGGAAAAGTTTTTGGGGAAGATAGATCGGAGAGTTATGGAGTACATATAACAGTTTAGGTTGTAGCACCATTTTAATTAAGTTGACACGCCCGGTGAGTGAGAGCGGAAGTTTGCTCCATATCTTTGCCCAAGCCCGTAAATAGTCCACCTGGGGCACCACATTTAAGGGGAGCATTAGATATCCAAATACCAAGATATTTAAAAGTATTGACCCACTTCAGCGGAAGTGAAACATTCGAACTCACAGGGCATGGTCCTCTAAGGGGGAGAATACAAGATTTATCCCAATTTATTGTAAGTCCCGAGAAACTACCAAACTGAGTAATAAGATCAAGAACATGAGGCATGGAGCTGGAATAGTCAGAAACAAAGAGCAACATATCGTCAGCGTACAACGCCACTTTATCTGTTCTGGCCCCCAGCTCCAATCCCCTGATACTCCTATGTGCCCGAATGAGACAAGCCAAAGGCTCAATTGCTGTAGCAAACAGGGCGGGAGACAAAGGACATCCCTGTCTTGTTCCACGCCCTAATGGAAAGGAAGAGGATATAAAACCATTAACTGACACCCTAGCTGCTGGAGCCGAATATAGGAGCTGAACCCATTTTATAAACCCAGGGCCAATCCCAAAACAGCGCATGGTCTCCCATAGGAAGGGCTACTCGACAGAATCGAAAGCTTTTGCTGCATCCAGCGAGACAACAACTGAGGAGGACCTTTGCCCACGAGAGACCTGCAAATGAGTGAAAAGGCGACGTAAATTAATGGATGTGGACTTGCCGGGCATAAACCCTGTCTGGTCTGGGTGGACAACAGATAAAATCACCCTACCTAATCGAATGGCTAATAATTTAGTTAAAATTTTAACATCTGTAGGGAGAAGGGATATGGGTCGGTAAGAGTCAGAAAGCCTCGGATCCTTCCCCGGCTTAGGCAAGACCACAATAAGAGCCTCCCACATAGGCTCCCACATAGATTGTGGGAGAGCAGTGCCCTCATATAGCTGGTTAAACAAGTCAAGGAGACGAGGGACATAAAACTGACTGTGCTTCTTGTACAGCTCTATCGGAACTCCATCTAACCCGGGTACCTTACCGCCAGGGAATGAACACAAAGCCTTATCTACCTCCTCCCGAGTCAGGGGAGAGTCCAAGTAATCCCTGTCATCCGCCGTCAAAGTGGGCAATAATATACCTGCGAGATAGGATTGTACATCGTCTAACGTGCAGGTCAGTCTAGAAGTATACAAAGCCTTATAAAATTGTACAAAAACTGCAGCAATATCTGGGGTCTGTATCTGGGCCACCCCAGCAGAATCAAGAACTTCATCCACAGCTACAGGGGACCTCTGCATGTGCCAGATTAGCAAGGTAACCTCCCGGCCTGTCAGCCAAGGCATAGTGGGAATGTGCTGCAAACAGCAGCCTATACTGAGTCTTAGCCAATAGTAAGTCACTCCACTCCTTCTGCGTGGCAAGCCAGGCATGTTTGGAAGAGTCCTGCCCATCAGACAGATACGCTGCTTCCAAAGCCCTGCAGGAGGATTCCAACTCTTTCTCATGGTGCTTGTAGGAAGATTTTAATTCAGACACACGTCTAATCAGGGTACCCCTTAAGAAGGATTTAAAGGCATCCGAAACTACCGTAGTGGAAGCCGAGCCATGATTATTAGAGAAGAATTCACCCCAGGTAGCCTCTAGTTCCGACCCCGCTCCCATATGAGTTAACCAAAAGGGGTTGAGCTTCCAAAAGGAATGCCCGCATTGACCAATCAGGTCCAACCCAAGTACTAATGGGGAGTGATCTGAAATCCCTCTTGCTTCGTAAACAACTGACTGAAGTTTAGGCAACAGATTGGGGAAGATCAGGGCAAGGTCAATCCTGGAGAACGAATGATAGCTACGTGGAAAACAGGAATATTGTTTCTCCGTAGGATGTCTCATCCTCCAAGCATCCACCAAGCCCAGCTCTGCCACAAGGGCCCCGAAGCGACCACTACTTTAGGAAGAGGAACCAGAGGCATTGCTCCGCCTATCAAGAACAGGATGCATTACGTTGTTAAAGTACCCCACACAAATTACAGGTGTATCTGGAAATCTAGCCATAAATTCAGCTGCTTTTTTCATAACCTCAGATGAGTACGGGGGTGGGATATATATAGCCAATAAAAGAAAGGGGGCAGCATTTATTCGACATTCTAAAAAAACATACTGTCCCCAAGTGTCACTTTGCAGGGAAACCAACTCAAAACCAAGTTATCTGCGTATAAGGATTGAAACACCCCTATATGATGAAGTGTGCGAGGTATGATAAGCCCATCCAACCCACGGTTTTTTGAGTGACAGTAACCTACCCCCCAGCAAATGTGTTTAAGTGAGGCATGCAATGTCAGAACCATATTGTCAGAGCTGCTGGAGGACTAAGGATCTTTTAATTTTATCGTTAAGCCCTCGGACATTCCAAGATACAATTCTCAATGAAGTAGCCATCATCCCAGATTATGACCAGTTACTAGCAACAATAGATAGCGGATAACCTGCTAAATAGCATTAAGAGTGTTCGAGGCAAACAAATAGACAAATTAAGTATAAAATGGTATATGCATAGAAGAAAGCAAAAAAAAAAATTGCGATATAAAATAAATTGACATGACATCTCTATAGGAACATCCCTTGAAAAACACAAAAAAAACGAAAGAAGAACCCCAACCCTTATTCCCTCCCCGTATACCTAACCCCAACTTCGGCATACCCGAATCCCTAACTATAAGTCCTAACAACTATCCCGATACAGCAACCCCCCTAGAGAGTACGGAGCAAAGAATTTAGATGACCCCTAGACACAAGGGAGCTCTCCAACCAATAATGCCCTCGGTGCCCCTGCAAAAAAAAAAACATACAATAGCAGGGGAAGGTGCATAAACCCAAACATAATACATACAGTAGAAAGGTGACAGACTTAAATAGCGCAATCAGAGTACAATGCAATAAACCGATAGATAAAAAAAAGTCGTTATTTGCAATCAGTAATGATACGAATATAGTGATCTCGTAATGCTATCAGTCTTATTGTCAACAAAGAAATAATAACTTGAAGATCACAACAAGCCATAAGCGCCCAGCTTATATGAGAACAACAGTCAGTAACCAGAAATTAAGCATAGTTACGTGAGTTCAAGGCAAATTATGATCCAGCTGACTTAATCTTCAGCCACCTGTCTGCGACCGGGCCTGTAACGATCTAGCCATAGAGCAGCCTCTTTTGGAGACAAAGAACTTTGTTTCCCCGTCAGCAATGACTCTTAGCTTGGATGGGAATAACATTGCATATGGGAGATTCAGTTCACGCAGGCGTCTCTTAATTGGCATAAATTGAGCTCTCTCCTTTTGCACATCAATAGAAAAATCAGGAAATACTGAGACACGACAGCCATTCCTTTCCACAGGACCTTTGACACGAACTAGTCTGAGTACTGAGTCACGATCTTGGTAGTGTAAGAATTTGGCTATAAACATGCGGGCAGGTGCTCCAGGTGGCGGTGCCCTAGTAGGGACGCGATGAGCCCGTTCCACCGCAAAGTGAGAAGTAAAAGCATTGCGACCAAAAACTTCCAGGAGACTTTTTTCTAGAAATTCTTCAGAATTGTTCCCCTCCTCCTTTTCCGGCAATCCTACGAAGCGAACATTGTTGCGACGTAATCGTCCCTCCATATCTGACAACTTGCGTTGCACGGCCGACATTTGAGAATCCAGGGTATTAACTCGTACTTTAAGCAGGGAGAACGAGTCTTCCAAGGTGGAAATACGTGTCTCAGCCTCGCCAACCCTCTCGCGAACACGCTGTAAATCTTGATGAATAATAGTCAGATCAGACTGTACAGAGCCAATCTGGTCAGCTAGGCGCTTCTCACTGGTAGTTACAGCATCCAACACCTGCTGTAAGGTGATCTCCGGGGCCCGCGCAGCAGGAGGAGCTGTAGTTAAAGGAGGTGATTGATCGGGCGTTTCCCCAGGATCTTCCTTCTGTGTAGTATTAGACACAGGGTTACGGAAGCAGCGCTCCAATTTAGCAGCAGCTGTGTGGTTTGTTTTCCCCATAGCTGAAGGGCAACACAGACTAATAATATAGAGAGCTACTGGAGGCAGAGAGTCAATGGGATTAACAAAGAAGAGAAAATGGCCGCTACCAGGAAATCAGGATACAGCTTCACTGCCCCATATACCAGCACTGAGCAGCACAGAGCCTCACAGCCCCAGAGAAGTGAGAAGACCAGCGCTGTGCAGCAATGGGAAGGATAGCTCAGCACCGCTGTTCAGGAGATCCAAGGATGAGGAGAGGGGTGTCAGGCACTCACCCACAGCAGCTCAACAACCAGCTCCGGCAGGCTGCAGGACCCAGGACCACCTCGCGACAATCACAGGAAGCAGGAAGCACCCGGCAACAGAAGGGCAGGAGGAGGGAGCACGTGTCCTGCAGACAGCTCCGGCGGCCGCAGGAACCTCCAACAGCAGACGCTGCAAGTGTCAGAGCCAGGGAGCTCAGCGGCAGGAAGGAAGCCACAGCAGGAGACGGAACCACGTGTCGGGGCAGGAGCACTCACACTGCAGAGCCGTGCGGACGGAGAAGAGACGGAAGGTGGCTCAAACTGCTCCCGCAGAGGCAGCACAACTTCCCCCACAAGCCAGGTATAGTGGGCACCGCTGGGCAGAGGGCAGGATATTGGCAGCGGATATCGCGGCTGGAGAGCTCAGCAAAGTGCTAGCTACTCCATGTCCATCTTGGCCACACCCCCATTTATTTTGAATATTAGAATAACATCCCTCCAAGGCATTAGACCAGTGGTCGGGGAACATTGGTAAAATTACCCCACATGTGGTAAAAATGAAATTCCTGGGGGTCATGGACAGACAGCAGGGCATGCATATGAATCATTCTATATATAAGAAACTTTTTGCCTAGGAGTGCTGTGAATAAAATGCTGATACTGTACTACAGGGCACTGTGAATCAAGAAAGTTTGGGAACTGTTGCATTAGTCCAATTAGGAGATGGTGTTTCGCTACAACACTCTACAGATGGAGAGGTAGACAGAACAGCGGTGTACAAAGCAGCAAACATCAGGCAGAGCTCATACAGTTGGATACTTGAAATCTCTTATGTCAAGCGACTATAAATACTTACATAGAAAACAGGGTACAGATATTGAAATAGATTGAAAACGGACTTCCGGAGGGCGGGGCACCTAGAGTGGCCGCTTTTTACATGAGCTCCGGACCTGGCTGCATAAAACAACCTCCAGACTATAGATTAATCTCAGAATTTCTTCGCAACAGTTGTTTGCAGACTTTCTTGAACATCGGTACAACGCTTTGTTTTAGTCCCAAGTCTGGAGCTATGCCGAAGTCAAGCCTGCAGTGTATCAGGCGTTCATGACCGTTCGCTGCCATCTTTGGCAGCGACTATTGGAAAGCGCTTAACAGCCTTTCTTGCTGTACTATTCTTCGCCCTATGAACTGTCAGCTGCTTGGGTTTAATTTCCATTGGGACTACATTACACCCTAGCTTGGAAGTTGTGAACTTGGCTCCCGCCTTCTCAGTTTTGCATGGAACTCCGAAGCTGTAAGAGCTTGACTAGCTGCTGATCCCTGCCTAATCTGGCGAGGACACTTACCTGCCGTGGTCTTCAGAGTCCTCCCAGAGGCTTCTTGCACGGCTCCCTGCGATAGTGGCCACTTCATCATCTCCACAGTCCTCCGTGATGTTCCCTATGGCAGACACTGTCCAGTTCTACATGGATGCTGAATCTGTCACTCGTCTGGCTAAGGAGCTGTGTGACATTCTTCTGCCTTATATAGATGAAATATTTAACCGCATGTTGTCTTCACTGGACTCCATTTTGGACTCCTCTAGCCCTATATTCTACGATGCTGCTCATTTGAGGGAGCTAGATGGTCCTATGGTAGAAGCTTCCTTGTCTACTGTGGCGTTTACACCCAATGCTCTGAGTCCTCAGCGTTTCGGAAGGTGTTTATCCCTAGCCCTCAAACCACTTTCCTGTACTTCGTATCTCAGCATATCGTGGAACCCGGCTTGGTCTTTTGAACGGTTGGACAACCCAAGACCTGATTTCCCTTTAACACAGATGGGACGCGACTGATCCCTGTGATGAATTTTTGCTAGCCGCCCCAGGGGTCATTAATTAACAAGTAGGAATGCTCCCCTAGTTGGCGAAATGCTACTGTTGCCCACTTGACGACTTCATTTACCCCCCCAGTATACTGTATGTTCAACCTTTATTTCAAGGCCTCATTGGCTCTGTTACTTGAATGATATATAAACTTATTGGCACACTGTTTTTGTAAATCATTTATACTTTATCTAAATTCCCTTTACTTAACAATTAGCTATTTGGTTTATCCCATCTGTCAAGGTATCGCTAATACCCTTGTGGTGCATTGATAGTTTATCACCGCTGTATATCTATCATCTATGCTCCTGAGTCTTCTGGGGGATGTCATTTAAATGTTATTATTTTTATATGCATGCATGTACTCCATTTAGATTTTTAGGTTCTCTAATTATTGGTACTTAAATGTATTTCACTATGATTTACTGTCAGTTTCCATTATATAGCACATCAACATAGATTTATGTGAGTCTGACAAACTACAAGGTTCTTGTTTGTTTCCTTCTCATCTAAGTTTTATATTATTATTACTGGGCTAAGATCAGCTCATTTAGAAATCTAATTTTTGTTTTTCATGGAATGGATATGGCTTTGCCTCTGTGGTCATTTCCTTTGTTTTTATTACATTATATGATTTGCCACCTGGACTTTGCTTTGCTATTTCACAGGCCTTTTCACCCTGTTTTGTTAAGACATTATTATCCCTTATCCTATATTATCCTGATCCAATAAAGTTTTATTTATGTTATCCATATTTTAGGCCCGGTTGGAGAAAACTATTTTAATATATAAACTCCAGGTACTGACAGCAATACTAGATCTTGCCTGTTATCTCCCCTGTATTTCTAAATATTTTGTATAATTAATAGTTTGTAGTTTAATTTTTCTTAGACTGTGGGCTATGGCCGTAGCTCCTTCTCTTCCATTTTGGTTAGGAAAATTGAAAATTAGGTAGAAGCATTGCATTGTCATATAATTCTGCGTGGACTATTTGTTTCATCCTTAGTCCCACTCATGTGTTTCATATGAGTATCTGAAATTCTTTTTTGCATACTATGTCCTTTATAATTTGTTCATTGATCTACGATACAAGCTATATTATTGTATTTGTTACATTTCTTTCTAATTATGTATGCAAACATCTGTATTGTCTCAGTAACTTGTACCGATGCATATGTTTCAATAAAAAAAATTATTATATATATATATAAAAAAAAAAAAAAAAAAGAATAGATTGAAAACACAACCATTTCCAGGTTATAATGTTAAGCCAAAAGATTGTTGGTGGGGTCATTGTGTTTTATTACCATCTAGAGCTGTTATATCGGTCACTGTACCTCGTGTTTATCAATATCGGTGATCAGAGAGCAGATTATGCCAACATATTTTTCAGAACATTTTTAATGAAATAAAAAATGAGCAAATGCTACTTATTAGTGTTTATCATCACTTAAGACTTGTGAGATAATGGTTCGGTGTTTTCATTTACAATTAGATTGCACTAGAAAAAATATGCCATCTTCACGACATGACGGTCATGATTGATGCAGTTTATAAACAAGACAGGAAATTAATCTTACAACAATGTATAACATCAGTTGTATTTTGACACTGAACTTTATAATGCAAACTGATAGAAATAATATGCAGATTTATGGTGGTGCACAAACCACAAATAGATTTGCTTATCTGAAGGTTTTTCAATGTTTAGCAAAACATACACTTGTCAGAATGAACAGAATAAGCCGTCTGACCTAAGCAGTGTTTATGAAATCAACAATGCATAAAATGTAACAAGTTATTTGCTGGGACGGAGACCAAAATGTTATTAAGCAGTTAAGATAGACTATTACATCTCCATTTTCCTTGTTTGTTGTTCCTTGGAAGTCACTGACTTATTTATGGGAGCAGAGTACTTAAATGTATGGAGGGGAATGTTATAAATGCTCTCTTTGGGCCTGATTCAGAAACTGACAGTAATGCAATAGCAGCTGCATTTTCTCACGGATTGCAGTTGCTAAAATATGCTAATGTCTTCCAAATAACAGCCTACAGACTGCCGCCTTTTCATGTCCGTCCCATGATGTGCAACAGCGTAAACATCGGTAATATCGATGCAGATCGGTCAGTCACACAACATGTAATGCATTCAAATGAACGCCCGATATATCGTGTGTGCATCAGCCAGTGTGTACAGACGATATGTCTGTGAACAACGTCGTACACAGACCTATTGCGCTGACTGTGCAGCACAGCCGATAGCAAATATATCTGCACATTGTGCTGTGTGTACGGGCGTCCAGACGACCACTCGTACACTTGCTGCATAGGTAGCCGGGGGAGGGGGTCGAGACGCGACCCCCAGGCGGCAAGAAGATGGCAGCGATGGCTGTTCAGTGTGTATAAACAACCATTATCCAGTCGATTTGCAGATATATCTTTCAGGTTTGTACCCAGCTTAAGTCAAGTCTGACCAGCCGCAAGCAATGCAGCTCTTCTGGCATGTAGAGAGCTCTCATGCTGCGGAAGAGATAGCAATGGCTAATTTATGCACGTCTATGAAATAGCGTATAAACGGTCAGACACTCCTTTACTCTTGTAAGCCCCGCCCACCCGTTACCACCACCAAACGCTGACTACCTGTCACTCACTTACCACTTAATGGTTCCTCTGTATGAATGTAGTCGCTAAACAGTCACTGCTCATTCACGAACAACATATTGCGCACGCACAAACAATCTCTTGTTCTGAGTAAATACCGGCATTGAATCCTCTGAATCCCTTTTTGCATTGTCCCATAAATACCACTCCAAGTTTAGGACTGCCAGGTCATACAATACAGTTTTATATACTACATACTTATAAACTGTTACAGCCATGCAGAACGTATATAAACTAAATCCAGTACAGCCATAATACATGTATATATCTTATAGGGTTTCATATTCCTAACTACAGCAGCCATCTTGATTCACCTACAGTGCAAGAGTTTTTTTTAGGATGTTCCACATGAGGCTGTGAAACTTACCACATGGAAAAACTAGCTCATTAGACAAACTACCTACAATAAAATAAGTAGAACTTTAATATTCCTAGGGCTAAACTACAAAAGTGATTTCAAAAAGTTTAAAAGTAACAATCACATTTTTTGGAGACACAAATAATTCCTCAGTTGTGCATTTTTTTTCCATTTAGGACAGGATATGCTAAACAATTCTTGAATGAATGATAAACATTGTGGATAAAAGTAATTTCAATAATTTCAGTACTCTGGGCCTGATTCAGCAAGGAACACAACTGCGAATGCAATAGCGATTATGCATGCAGTTCAACTGCGATAGTATGCCAATTCATTGCGATCGCAAATCCGCTGCTGCACTACACAAGGACGCCCACTTTACCTTATACACATCCAGAATGTTTAGCAAGACTTCAAAACCATCGGTACAGTCGATTATCATCGCAGCTTCACGCCCACTTGCACAAGCCCTGACCTTACTCAGAAATTGCTATAATCCACGCTCGCTCTCAGGCCTCAGGCTGCTTAGGGCATCGCAGTGAATAATTTATGCACGCCCTTGCAACAGCGTCCAAGCAATAAAAATAGCACTCTGTTGCGATTAAACATGTTAGTGATTGTTCAACAGATGTGTCCTAACAGTGGCACTTTGCAGCTATTGTAAATATATACATTTGGGGTGCTTAATCACCTGCGCACAAAGGCTGCTTTAGTCAAATACCTTAAAGGGAATCCCTAAAACATTTAATACAAATAAAAGGTACTACACCGAAGGGCCTTAATGAACAGATAAATAAATGAATATTTATCTTAATAGACCGATGTTTCTTTCAATCACTATGTGGTCTTCAATGAGTTATAGAATGTGGTCTAATTAATCATAACATAAAAAGAGAAAAAAACACAAGTGCAAACCATCTGGAATCCGTTCCACACAGACTTCTGGATAAGTCCGGTGATCACCCTTTGCTGATGATCACTGGACTTATCCAGAGGTTGGTGTGGAACAGATTCCAGATGGTTTGCTGAGGCTTGACCCGGGTTTAAGAACATCATCAGTACACTATAGGCATCCTTTTTCACCCAACTCTGATTGCACTTGTGTTTTTTTGTGTTATGATTAATTAGACCACATTCTATAACTCATTGAAGACCACATAGTGATTGAAAGAAACACGGTCTATTAAGATAAGTATTCATTTATTTATCTGTTCATTAAGGTTTTCGGTGTAGTACCTTTATTTGTATTTTGTATTACGGTAACTGCAGCTACTGTAACACAAAACAATGACCTGCGCTTCACTATATATAAAATATCTATATAAATTGTCTCAGAGTGAATTGTAACAAATAATTTGTTATAAAAAGCACACATTTGATGTATAATAAACACCAATAATACAATAATTGGTATCACAACTATTTAAAAACGCACAAACCATTAAAATAAATTAAACATATTTAAGAAACTGTTCGAGTATTCTCAGGAGATTAGCAAGGCCTAAAACATATCACAATGTGGAAAGAAAATGGGGATCAATGAAACCAACATTCAAACAAATATATGCAAATTGCACCAAAGTCACTCATATGCGACCATTAAGGGAATAAATCCCCTTAATCCACAATTCCAGTCCCTCCAACTGTCCAAGATCAGATAGTGACAATATATTAGTGCCAATGAATTAGAGTAGCATATAAAATACCCCACACTTTCAAAGAACTCACAATCTGTTATCCTGCGCTCCACTTTAAAAGTTGTACATTTGTATCCAAACAGACCAGCCGAAGAAGAGTTTAAAGGTGCATACACATGGTCAGACTTTGTAGGACGATATGAATGATAACTATATAGTTTATCGTTATATCGTCCATTTTTTGGCCCCTTCCAACCCCCAAACAACGGATTATGCACGGTCATGGATGGTCGATAACGACCATCGTCCGTGCATGCAGTCCAACCTGGTCAATATCAACCAGGTTACTTATAGGGACTCGCGTTATAGTCGTTTGGGGGTTGGTGGTGTGCTGGATGATCAATATCGATCATCCAGCACATGCAGGACGATCAGACGATACAGTTATCGTGGTCTGATGTGACCGTGTGTATGTACCATAAGAAACACTGCGCCGGGAACAGGGTAAGGTAAGTAATACAGCAGAGAGAGAGCAGGGTGGACAGGGGGCAGACTAAGGTCCAATTTACTAGTATCTTTATAGATAGATATAACCTGAAGTGGATGCATTTTTCAAATGCCTTTAAAAAAAATAGCACTCTGTTGCGATTAAATGCGTTGCTGATTGTCACTTCCACAGTCAGGATTGCAAGCTATCCTCCATTAAGCTGCCTAGCAAAGCTTCTGTACACTTATAACTTTATCCACTACTTGTTTCTGTGCTGGAGACCTCTATTAACTAAATGTGCTGAGACTCAATTCTGGTGGCCTGAGGAGCACACTCTGTCTTACAAAATTCCACACACAAGCCCATATACGTGAGCATGTCCTTAATCAAAGCCCTGAAGACTTCCTGGGACTAGATATATAACAAAAAGTGGGGCTGTGACCTGCAGAACTTGAAATGTTTATGAAACAATGTTTATGACAATGAGCATAACAAAAGTGTGTAATTTCACCAAAAATAGTAATAATAATAATTACCATTAGCCATTTCCTAAAGTACTTAGAACACATATTAGTATTAATGTTAATTAGATATCAATGCTGTTATTTCTGTTAGATATACAAAAAAATGTGGGTGTGTTGAACAAACAATAACGGTGTTAGCATCATACCACTAATTGCCATTCCTCCTCTTCCTTAGATTACATGCATATAAACAAACTCTTAATAAGAAATGGCAAAGTGCTCCTTCAGTTTCCATTGCTTTCATAATTTTACATTGTTTAAAGTCAGATGTACATTTTCATACTGGTCATGAATTCATCAATCTCTTCCCATTGCTTGGGACACTGCCAGTCAGTCACAGGTTTATGGAACTTTGAACCTAATTGTCTGCTGTATTCCAATGGGCCGTACTCAATTCAGTGCGATGATGAATAGCCTCGGGAGGGAGCTCCAGCAGCTATTCAATACACCGCGCTGTTTGGGCGGATAAAGCATTTCTGCTCGCACCCCCCTGGGGATGAGAGGAGAAATCCGACAAAAGTGCCGGACGCGCAGCTGTTTGCCGGCTTAGCGCGGCGCTAACAGCCGTGCGCCCGGCACTTTAGTCAGAGAATGCCGGTAACCACACCTTAACACCCAAGTTAAGTCACGAGAACCGGCATTCTCTGGAGACAATTCAATTGTTTTTTTAGGCATGATAATTAATGAGTGCCCAGTGTTGCATTTCAATTGTTCTGGGCGCTCACTAATTATCGCCCTCTTCGCCCCGGTTTAGCTGTGTAAAATGGCTAAACCCGTTTAAAGTTCTGTTTATGGCACGCTAACTGCGGTTAGCACGCCCTAACCAGGGGGTTTCTCTCACACTTCTGTTCGCACCCTCCTGAGGGTACAAGCAGAAATGCTTTCACCGGCGGCTATCGTGCCCTGAAGGAGCAACAATTGAATTGCTCTGAGTGTTGGGCATCTTAAAAAAAAAAAAAAAGTCGCCGGCAAAACACTTCAGTCGCCCCCTTTGACTTAACCAATTCCCAAACAGGCAAACAGCGTGCTGTATTGAATAGCTGCAGGAGCTCCCTTCGCGCGGCTATTCAACATCGCACCGAATTGAATTTGGCCCAATGATACAAATAGACAAGTCCTGTCTCACCACTGCACAAATCAATATGTGGTCACTTCATTTCTGTACTTACCAGTCCAATAACTCCAGTTCTGAGAGTACTTTATTTGTGTGTATGTATATTATATATATATATATATATATATATATATATATATATATATATCAAGCTGTAATATGCTACATTTTACATTATGGTGCTATCATGACCCTTATTGGTGTGGAGGAGGAAAACATGGATCAGGGAAGGAAAGTTACAAATTTTTTTGGAGAATTAGAACAACAATGTGAGTAAAAATAAGGACCATTATGGGGGTAAATAAACGGATTGCAGAACTCCTTTAAAGGGATGAGACGGACATCATGCTGGACAGATTTGGTCCAGTTATGTCAGCCCATCAATTTGGGGATAAATAAAAAGCCATTCGCTATGGGCCCAACAGGACAGTAAAAAAAAGGAAAAGACATGCCTTTCTTTTTTAACAAATTGTCTCTCATTCACATAGTCACCTCCAGTGGGTACATTTACAGTAATGTACTATATCAGAGCTCACTGATTAAAATGCAGTACTATCAAAAGTCTAAATCAGACCTAGAAAGAGGAGACATGCATCAGGTGCATCTAGATCGGCTCGGTAACATTAGCATGGCTTCTCATCTTTCAACTCCCACTTTATAGATGTCTGGCACCGGCAGCAGCAGCCAGAAACTTCTCATTTAAATATATACTGACTCCAGTTATACTTACAAGGAGATTATATTTTCTTCTAGAAGAGAGTACTCTGCACTGTGCATTATTACAAGATGCCAAAAATTTGTGAAATCTATCTCAAATCAATTGTGTGGCTAAGTAAACAAATTACTATTGATCAGCGATGCATGCTTTATTTGTTATTTTTGTTTTAAAACATAAATCTTTTACTTTCTTGCATTATTAACAAAAAAAAAAAAAGTACTAACAAAATTGCGCCAACAAAAAGTAGGTTTAGAGAATTCAGGATATAGATATATATATATATATATATGTGAAAAAAATAAATGTCTAGTTCCCTCCTAAACTTGGTGTATCCCTTACATAACGGTCCTGGTGGGAGTAACACACCAACATCGCACTTCCCTCTCCTCCCCCTCCTGCAAAGCCTGTCAAAAGTCAGCCAAGCGGGTTCTCAAGTACTGTAGTTTTAGACAGGTTGAGTAAAAAGAGGAGAATAGAGCGGTGTAGGTAGTCTGGTGCCCTGAGGGGGCATGCCCTGCTCCACACAAATGGAGTGTCTGGCACCACCCATGGGACATGTCTAGAGAGTGCAGGTGATAGAGACAGATGCAGGGGGGTTCAGAGGAACACATACACATAAAGGCAGTTCAATTAAGGGCAATGCCTGCAATCTAGTGAGCACCCCTATTAGGCGTCGAACAAATAGACGCAGTTTTGCGGTGAATTGGGGGGCAATTTGTTGTTGGTGTTTCAAAGCCATTGTATCGGCACATTGCGAGCATTACCGGCAATTAACTCCTGAATTGAAGTTACTAACATGAATTAGTAGAGGCACAGAGTGCTGGGCTATTAGGGGTGAAAGCAGACAAATGATGGTCTTGGAGTAGGCTGGGTCTGTTATCACTTACCTTCTCTTCTACTGGCAGGTCCCAGCACTGTTCATTGCACACTTCTGCAGGCCAGGCAAGGCCTGTGCGTGCAGTCACAGTGTTTGAAGCAGGCAGGGAAGGAGAGAGACTTGTAATGGTGTCTGATAGAAGGTGGGGAAAGAGCCAAATGAGCACAGCAACACACTGTCGCAGGAGTCTCTGTTTTGTAAGTTAGAAGCAGCCTGCTTCCCACGTGTTGCTGCATCGCTTTTGCAATAGCCAGCACATGGTAATATATTGTGTGGCCGCATAGACTCCGGCAGCATCTAGCATTTACTGGGGTGTATGGACATGAGGGAGTTTGCTTACCAAGTCAGGAGTTTGGGAGGTCTCCCAATAAACTTGGAGGTGGGGCCTCCCAGACATTGCAGATGGGTAGGCAACTATGAGATACCCCCTTCATGTAAAGCAGTATAAAATATTTATCTACAATGCTAAATTGAATAAAGTCTGGTAAGACTGTGCCTTTAGGAGGCAGACCCAGAGAGGCAAACCTTTACCTGCCAAGATTTGGGGTGCAGCTCTTCCCAGTATAAAAGACAACAAATCCATTACACTGGAACATGATACTGTAGAAAGTTCATTACAAACCATATGAGTATAATCGTAAACTGTGAATAAAAGACTTTACAAAAGTTCTTGATCTTTTCATGCTAAACATTTATTTCTGGTCTTAACAATCTTGTAACCGTTTTGAAAATTGTAAACTCTTTAAACTCGCGAGAAAAAATTCTAGAAACAAATAGATTTCTAGGTGTTTTGTAAAGCTCTGAGAATGCCCACAGTAATCTTACAGATAATTAGATTTTCCAGAAAAGTAAAATAATTATTTTATGGACTAAAGATTAATAGTGTTAAAATACAATACATTATGCTTATAGTGATACACATAATAGAAGTTGTTCAATCAATTTATACGTAGCAAATAGCACAACTGCATGAGAATATGTGCATGAGTTGTCTGCTTTGTTTAAGTGAAAGGTCTGGATGTAGGCAGAATTTCAATTGTCTGACAGCTGTTAGACCTGATCTGACATAAAAAGATTCCCTTTTCCTAGACAAAAATAGGCTACTCTGTGGCTTCATATTTTGATCAAGCTTGAAGTCTGCAGAGTTGAATACCATTCAGACAGTCTTTCAAGCAAAACAGCTGCCAAATAATAAAATGCTATACTACACAAGTCAATGCCACCATTGTATGTTTCCTGATTCAGGATTATCAGATTGATAAATACACCTCTTTACCCAAACCTATTCATGGAAACAAACTGTCAAAGGTTATGTTTTTACTGCAAATGACAGTTCAGGATAGATAGCCAAGAAATAGTAATTTCTATTCTGTTATACTGAGTCTAGACAGTACTGAAATCCACCACCTAAAGTTATAGATGCTAAAGTTATAGATGGACAGTGGACAAAAGATAACAACTGAATAACATATGAAATAAATAAACATTTTCCTCCCTAACTATCACAATGTGGTTTTGGTGGGAAATAATTTTTAAACAGAAAATAATGAAATGTAACTCATAACCAAAACGTAAGGTTACAGCCTAGGGCAGTGGTTCCCAAACTTTTTTGAATCACGGCACCCTATAGTATTAGCATTGTTTTCCCGGCACCCCTAAGCCAAAAGTTTGTTGTTGAGAAATTCAGAAAACAATTTAGTAAAGTGAAGTAAATCTTGCTTACCTGTCATCCATAGGTTCAGTTATGTGGTGGTGGACAGGTTTGCACTTCTGTTTGTCCACACATTTACATTACATTGACCTTAAATAATTTGATTTTGTGCTGGAGCACCAAACTGAGGCACCTCTGCAAGTATCCCGAGGCACCCAAGGGTGCCACGGCACAGTTTGGGGAACCACTGGCCTAGGGGCTTACCAGTTATTATTAAGCTATATCACCTCAAAATGGTTTTAAATATGATTTACGTATTCCTAAAAGCACAATATATGTATCAGCCTACCAACCCTTTCTGAAAAGGAAACATGTGAATTCATATATTATAAGAGAGAGGATGCAGGTTAGACATATAAAATCATATTCCTGGTTTTGCCAAATCTGTAAGATCGGACCCTTCAGCATTAGGGCAGAACAGTTGAATGACAGAAGGCGTAGATAGCGCAGTCAGAAGATAACCGCACCTATGGTCAGATGCGGTTCTTGCCAGACCAGATTTGCCCATTGTCTCAGTCAGCAGCTGATAATTCTGTTTAGTTGCCGAGCAAGGTCGACAATGTTTTGGGATCTTAAGGTGGGTACACACCTGACCGATATATCTGCAGATTGACTGACCTACAGATATATCTGCAGACTGTGCAGAACTTACAGTATGTCCTGCATACAGACTGCCCAATTTGCTGTGACTGACTTCACAACTGGGCGGGCATTTACATGTGCCCGTCTAGTTGAGCTGTCAATCACACCACTGGTACGATGCACCAATATTTCTGCAGATACATTGGGCATAGACTGTGCAGCACAGCCGACACGATATGTCTGAACGATGTCGTTCACAGACATATCGCTAGTACACACAACATATCGGCCGTCCAACTGAACGGCTGATATGTCGACCAGTGTGTACCCAGCATAAGGGCCCTATTTATCACAATACACATTTCTAATGATAAATAATTTTTGTTTAATTCGCAAAGTGAAAATTAACATTTTCATGCAAATTTAGCAATCTTATCTTGTCGGTATATGGGCTTGGATAAGAGCCAGTCCCATGAAGAGCAGAGGTATAGCATAAGCTAACACTCTGCTTCCAGCTATTCGCCAGGTTCGGAGTCAGCGCACTTACTGCGTATTCATCAGTGGGGGCCATTAGAGAGGGATCCAGAGGATCCCTTTCAAAAAGAATCTACAATACAGTAGCCAAGCTCCGGAACTTGTTGGTAAATCCAACAACTTGAAGAAACATATGGGGGCTGCTTTGCAGTCGTAAATGGAGGAACTGCAGCGATATCTACAGAGATATATCCGCGGTCACTCAGTACCCTGCAAATATTATTTAATAAATTTGCCCCATAGACACTAAGAGATTTACTAAAGTGTGAGTTTTTAGAAGTGTTGTTGCCCATAGCAACCAGACTCTAGCTATTATCTTGTAGACGGTGCTAGATAAATGATAGGTAGAATCTGATTGGTTGCTATGGGCAACACCTCCACTTCTAAATACCCACACTAGTAAATATACCCCTAATTGAGGCCTTTCCGGAATGTTAATAAACTCCAGATATGAGCATACTTTCAAAAGAACAATGTTGCTCGACTGTTTTAATTGTGACAGCTGTCTTTGATGTTTATGATATCATTTTACAAATATGAATTAAAAATTGACTTGCATGACCTGCATGGGTAGTCACAACACTGCAAGTTAAAAAGAAGACAACACCTCTCCACCATCTTTCTCTGGCTTCCAGCACACTACTACAGGAAAGGCGATTTATGTGCTTACCTGTTAAATCCTTTTCTCTGATTCCAAGGGGACACAGGCTTTACGCTGGGTATAGGTTGGTGGGTTGGAGTCCGGACACCACATGGTTAAACTTGTTGATCACAGCCCAGACTCCCCCCTACCCCGCCCCCAGCCACCTCAGTTTAGTTAACTAGCCTAAAGCCAGGGGCGAGAAGGAGGAGAAGGAAGACCGGCACACACTCCGGTTCATACACACAAGAAATGTGAACAGGAAAACCAGTAGCAGAGCCAAGCCCCGGCAGGACAGGAGCGTCAGGGTGAGCGCCCTGTGTCCCCTCTGGAAATCGAAGAAAAGGAGAATAACAGGTAAGCACAGAAATCTCCTTTTCTTCTTCCTCCATAGGGGATACAAGCTTTACGCTGGAACGTCCCAAAGCTTTTTTTTTAACGTAGGGGATGCTCCTGGGCTGCGCTGAAAACTCTTCGCCCAAAAGCCACATCAGCGAGGGCAAAGGTGTCAAAAGAAAAGAATTTTAGAAACTTATTGGCAGAGAACCACGTGGCCCTTCACAGAGCCGCCGCAGCGTAAGGCGAATAGTCAAAGGACTATTAATAATAATAATAATAATAGCCAGTGACTGCTTAGTAGCCGGCCCGCCCAGTTTGTGAAAGTCATACAGGACAAAGAGAATCCGTTCTACACAAATCCTTCGTCCTGTCCACATAAATCTGGAGCTTGCACGACGTCCAAAGAAGCCTCCTCCGGGGAGGAATCCGGAACCTGGAAAGAAGGAACCACAATCTCTTGATTGATGTGGAACTTAGAAACAATCTTTAGAAGGTAGCCTAGTCATGTTCAAAGGACAGCTCTGTGACAGGACAATGCGCTCAAATCCAACACCCGTCGGGCAGAGGCTATGGTAAGAGGGAAGACAATCTTCCAGGTAAACCAACAAACATCCACTGTGTCTAAAGGCTCAAAAGGCGAAGACTGAAGGGCCCTAAAAACCAAAGAAATTCCAAGGAGCCACCAGCGGTACAAATGGAGGCTGCACGTGGAGGACCCCTGAAGAAAGGTGCAAACATCAGGTAACTACGCAATCTGCCTCTGAAAAAGAACAGAAAGGGCTAAAATCTGCGCTTTCAGTGAAGCAAGACAGAGGCCCAAATCCAGCCCTGCCTGCAAAAAAGAAAGAATTAGAGCGAGTCAAAATTACTTGGGGTTAAGATTTCAATGAAGCTGTTAGCACAGCTTCCACAGTGTGCCTCATCTGCAGGCAGAGGTGAATGTGTCTGGGGGCAGGGTAAAGGGGGAGGGTGTGTGTGGGCTGTGCTCAACAAGTTTAACTGTGTGGTGCCCGGACTCCAACACACCAACCTATACCCAGCGTAAAGCCTGTGTCCCCTATGGAGGAAGAAGAAATGTCACTTGCACACATACATTTATTGCTATGTGTCACTTAAAATACCCTGCAAATTCACAAATAGAGAACAAGTCAACTTCTGTTATACAAGCCTGGTCATTTTACTAGCAGTGACGACCAGTGTATGTAAGAGCAAGTAGTTGCATGCTCTATATAGAAGAAATCAACCATTTATATGATCATAGAACGGTTTGTGATTTTTACTATACTTATTCTCACAATAGGGAGTACGTTATCCCATCTATATTGTAGGCAGGGTGCCCTGTTACTGCTAGTTATGCCTCATATGGTAGCAATTCTAGATACAAATAAGTTTAGGTTTAGTAAATATGAAAAATGTTCCCAGAGTAATGTTCTCTGAGAAGCAGGGGTATTTTTTAGCTACAATGTTTCTTTAACCATTGAGATTTACAGACCTTACAAACAACATTTCTTTGTCATTATTGGGATAGAAATGATAGATCTCCTTAAGCTGACCAAACAGCAAACACCTAAAATTGTCCTATTCTTTGAATGTAATTTATATTAGAAAACAAACTATATACACAACCAATGCAACAACACAATAACAACCATTCCAATAATGACAAAGAGGGAATAGTCTACTTGTCATTCTCCATTAAAAAAAACATCAGATACTCAGCATAAAGCATTTATGTCATGTTACAGCAAGTAGGAATAATAGAACTAGAAAATCTGAGGTTTCATTGCAATATCATTCTTCAGAAGTTATGGACGTTGTCTAATGCTGCCTATCCACTAGAAGACAGGCAAAAGACTGCACGATTATAGACATTGTAATCATGCATTTGTTTGTCTGTTTAATTATGTGATGTGCCTACACTGAACGAGCCAGTCGTTCAGTGTAGGAACATCAATCATCTGCTAACATGCTGTTGTCAGGTTGACCAGTTTATTTGCACGATGATAGATGGTCTAAAACGACCAGAGGGCAAGCGCATCGCTGGTCGTTTTAAACATTTTAGTGAACTATCTTCAAACGATTAATGAACGATTGAATAACATCGTTATCGTTCAATCGCTGAATTTAATCGCCTAGTGGATGGGCACCTTAAGACTATGGGGGCCACTTAGAGATTCTGTGAAAAGTGTAATTCGTATTAAATAATGTCAAAACAACCAATAGGAAGTATATGTAAAAAACACACAAACAAAAAGAAATGTACTTACTCTGAGGTAGCCCACTCCAAGAGATCACTGGTGTCTGCAATCAGATGATTTCTCTCATGGGCAGGATTGATACATGTAGCTGTAGGTGTAAGAGACTCTGGAGAAAGTGAGTCTGAGCTACCTGTAGGAGTTTCATCTTTAGGAGAGTTGTTGTTATCAGCTGCAGAAGGGAACAAAATAAATAAAAATAACTGATTCCAAAGGATGTGGAAAATGAAAACATACTGCAGAGTCTAATAAAATACAATAAGAGAGGTCAAAAATAGGTCAGCAAAGAAAAACCATCAGAACCGGTTTCATTTTATAAAAGAGAATGTTTCCATTTTGTAAATAATAAATAATATGCTCGCTGCTGAAAGCATTTAAAGATCCTTTAAGAATATTATGAAGTATGGTGACATCTCCAGAAGCACTCCACTTATGGTCTGCACACAGGCATGAAACTGCTGAGAGAATCCTAATAACCTATTACACTAGTTTATTGTCTTACTCATTACAATAATGGGCTGTCTGCTGCTGAGACACAACTGCTATTTTAGACGGCTACTGAGGATATTTTGGACGGCTAACGAGAACTCCCACATTTTTCCCTTATTTACTTATTTAATTGCCATCTCCACATAAAATTGCTATTTGTAACAGAAAATCAAGGAAGAAGGAGAATCCAGATGACCTGTCTTTAGTGGCAAAAGTTTCACATCCCGCTGTCCGTAACTGATTCGCTAAAGCTTTGGATATATTTCCACACACAGAGAACTCCAAATGGCTGCAGACAAGACCAATATTCAATTTGTCCACTGATTATTGGTAAAATTGGACAGGTCATGACAAGTTAGCCTCAGCAGGCGATCACTTCCGGGATTACAGGGTTAGTGTATTCAATGACCACTGAGACAATCCAGGAGCAGTATCTGAATTTTGGAAGTGAATGTTCCAACATCACTTAAAATTATTTTGTTTGGAATTACAGTGGGATGATAGTAATTCCCAGAGCACATATCAGGACAATTGCCAGTTATCAACCATAATACTGGAGAATGTGTGACCAGCAATAATGCTGCATACAATCGGTGTAAAAGACAATCAAACCGCAAACTTTCAGATCTGAACCATGAAAGGCAAATATATATTTTCAGTGTTAACACAACAAATCACGGTCACTCTGTTATAAAGTATTGTTATAAAGTATTGACGATCAGGGCCGGATTGAGGGTCACATGGGCCTGGAGCTTAAAATTATCAAGGGCCTATTACTGTGTGGGTGTGGCCAGCACCATGTGGGTCTGTACACACCCTACACTATCAGCCCCAATGTTTCCCCAAATATGTAAAAGAAAAAAAAAAAAAAAAGCTTCATTTTGTGAGGGAACTAGAATTTTTTTTTACTACTTATGATTTATAGCTGACCTTGTGGACAGCAGATGGACAGTCAACATCATGCTGTCATGATGATGGGCCTATTTTTATGTGAAGGCCTGGAGCTGTAGTTCCATCCGCCCCATTGTTAATCTGGCCCTGTTGACGATCCACTCCATAAGAGGCAGTTAATGACAAGTTCCTACCTCATCCTAAGGACAGTGTCACGGACTGCCGTGTGTGTGCATTTGCTATGTTAATTTTAAATAGTGCCTTTATAACCTATTAAATGCTATTTTTAAACAATACTGCAATCATATGCAGATTATTGTATTAGTGATCGGTGAGTATGATGCCTAGTTATACTTGTTACTTGCCTACCTAATGGCCCTCCAAGGGGCAGGTGCCTGATGAAAGCACCGCTAATAAAGGCGCTGAAACGTTGCTGAAGATGCCATTGTAGAGCCTCGTTATTTGAGATGGAAGTGCCGCACTAAATGTAAAATGTGGTAACGCCGGCACTCCACAATGAAAGCAATACTCGCCTGGGTGCCCTCTAATGGTTAAAAGACTGAATATGCAAACAGGAAAAAACAGCGGCACTCACAGGACTTTACGAAAAAAGAATCACGACTCCAGGGGGTCTGCGTTCAACGTTTCAGTCAAAACGACTTTTAATCAAGAACGTTCTTGATAAAAGTCGTTTTGACTGAAACGTTGAACGCAGTCCCCCTGATACATACATACGCACATACATACACATACATATACTGGCTGGCATGAAATGGCTTTTAATCGAAAACATTCTGCAGTATAAGGCCAGAAAACACAGAATTTCCTTAATTTAAATGGTTCCTTCTTCCAGCATAAAAAACTGTAGAGAAGGAATATTTGTATAACTGTTAAAGTAGAAAGTTATTCAGCAGGAATGAAGCAAAGTAACATTTCTAAATAATAAGGGCAGCCAAAAAAATTCAGAATGAGGTCAGCTAGTAAAAACAATCCATTTTCTGCAACAGAGGGAAAAAAGTCCGTTTGTGCCAGGGCTTCATTAATCATAGTGAAAACTTCCAAATGAGCAGAAGTGAAAGTAGAACATTTTAGAAATACAAAATCCAGAAGAGTGCTAATTTACAGGTGCCCAAATACTAGGCAAGAAAAACACGGTCACAAACACGTGAGGTCAGAAAAAGTAGTGCTTCTTGATGATGTATGTACTGGCTGCAACGCTAAGTAAAGTCTGCACATAAACCACATGCAAACAAATGAAAAATGTGACACCACTATGTGCTGTATAATGTTACAAGAGCATTTAATTTTATATTACATTTAACATGCAGTGATAGATATATACACACATATATATATATATATATATATATATATAATGCACACTCACAGATAGCAGCGCTGACCCGGAGGCTCCTGTAGCGGTGGCGACTAAGATCTACCAGCTGAGAAGAGTTGATTACTGGGCTATGTACAAAGTTCTTAACCTTAATGTATGTGAGCATTATTACAAGTAAAATTATACTTTTTATACTATTCTCACGAGTGCGCTATTCCTACTATCTGCATATTTTAGAAATTCTGGGATCCTCCTGGCAAGAGGAAATTTAAGGACACAGCAGCAAATACATCTTGAACTTTTATCTGGAGATCTATAGGATTACCTGCGCTGAAGTGCATTGCTGTGTATCTGAGATATATACACCCACACACGCAGACAAGGAAGAGATATGGCACTCTGCTGTATACTGTAAATAAACTTACTTGACCCCATTGCCTGCTGCTGCTGAGATACCGATCTGCGATATACATATGGACGCATGTGAGCGGCACTCAGGGATACAAAACACACACATTACCACAGTCTCCAGATTAACGGTCAGCGTTTTTCCTGATGAAAATGTTAATCACACATCTCCATTTATCTGGAGACTGTGGTAATGTTTTTTTTGGTATCCCTGAGTGCCTCTCACTTGCATATTATATATAAAAACATACATTAATCTATATTTTCTATATTTGTGAGAAAATTACTGGAAAGCTTGTCAAGAGGAGGTGTATATGCCCCAGGATTTTAGCTTCTTAGTGTCTGTCTCGTAGACAGAAGCTGATTAGCAGCCTTGACTGCCAGATCACCTATGAGAGGCTGATAAAAGGTGTGCCAGTCTGATCTGGGGGACAGGTGAGAGGCCTGCTAAAAAAAAAAACTTAGGGGGGAGGGAAATCATGAAAGCTTGGAGAGAGATAAATTTGGGAAAGATAAAGGGGTCTATTTATTAAGCCTTGGATGGAGAAAGTGCCAACCAACCAGCTCCTGTCATTTTTCAAACACAGCCTGTGACATGACAGTTAGGAGCTGATTGGCTGGAACTTTATCTCCGTTCACTTTATCTCCATCCAAGGCGTCATAAAAAGACCCCAAAGTACCAATCGGCTCCTGCCAATTTTCAAACAGCCTATACAATGACAGTTAGGAGCAGATTGGTTAGTACTTTATCTCTCACAAATGTTTCTTTCTCCAGGCTTTCATGAATACCCCCCACTGTGATTATTTAATGTAAGTGCTGTGCTAAAGACTTATGTTTTGTGAGAGGAACATAAGGTTCCTTCACTCAGAGGTTATCATTTTGTTTAGTTAGAACTGCACAGGTCAGGATTTACCTTTATGTTTTGTTTATTTTTGTGCTAATAAAACTAGCTGCATATACTTGTACCAGGCCCTGGTGTACTATTGCTTGGCTGCTGTATGACAAGAGCAACAGTTTACCCCAGTAAATGACACCCATAAACCCCGTACACACTACACGATATTTTGAATGATGTGGCAGATTCTGACGCATTGGAATGACAAATCATTAAAATCGTCAAATGTGAAAGCACTATGCGCGCTCCCATGCCATCGTCCATCACATCATCAGGTCTTCACTACATGCAGTTCAATCTGACAATCTCGTTAACGATTCCCTGCAAATCGTGCAATTTGTACGCAATACCAGGCGATATGTTAACATTATATAGTTAACGATCTAACCACCAAACGATGCACAATATATATAATTTGGTCGATTGCACAGTGTGTCTGCACTAGATAGTTTGTCCAGGAGTTCAAGGGAAAATCTAGACGACCATCGTATCATTTGCAAGTCATCTAGTGTGTACCCAGCATTACCCTGATCTTGCCACACATGGTGGAGAACATTGCAACTAAATTGCAGCAAAAAAAAATATGTGAATAATGTAAAGCTTCAGACATCCAATTTCTTTTTTTGCCTTTGAGAAAAGACTTATGTTGCGAAATTCCTGGTGGTGAGCCAGATTCTGCTTCCTACCTACACTAAGAGATACCATGGAAGACATAGCCAAAATGCTGCTACAGGTTATAGTGGCTCAACAGGATGGTACCAGTGTGCAGCAATTAGCCATTGAGGAGGCCCAGAGACAACAACAATTGAACATAAATAAAAAGTGGCTACAACCAGAGACTAACATTGCAAAGAGCTGTTATGGACAGATATTTAGTGTCACTGCCAGCAGTTCTGTGCAAGTGGGTGAGCCACAGGATCCCTAGAACAGCAGACCACCTGATGGAAATGATGGATAGATATGTGGCAGCAAAGGAAATGTTGAGTATACCCAAACGGTCCCTAGTACCGCAGCAGTGATCTCCACTGAATTCTGGTAAGACTGTTCCAGGGGAAAAGGATGCTGGGCGTGATATTAACTTAAAATTTCATAGACAGTTGGCTTGAAACCTTTAGATTGGCTAGTTGTGCCAGGAAGGTTCCCACCCCGTAAAATACTTGATAAAAATATGATCAAATGTTTAAGATGTGGTTGTTTGGGCCATGCTGCTGCTAGCTGTCCACTTACCTCTGAACCTATGCAATGTGATACTCATGTGAATCACAGAGTATCTTTCTTTGCTCAGATAGCCTGCACTGCAGACTGACCAGCTGAGCCAGATAAACAAATGTGTATACTCACTGTAGAAGGCTAACAAATAGAGGATCTGTTAGATTCTGGTAGTCTGGTTACTCTTGTAAAAGCCGAGCTGGTGAACCCCTCAAAATGTCAAGGAAAAACTGTTGGTGTAACCTGTATACATAGAGAATCATTATTATGTTACTGCTGAAGTGAACATAGAAACACTGTGTGGTTCCGCTGTAGTCACTGTGGGATTACTTCTTTCTTTGATGTAGGTTTTTATATTGGGGAAAGATCTTGGTTACAGACCTGTTTGATAATGTTACTGAAACAGTAGCAGTGGGAGTGATTCTAGAATCTGGAGTTTTTGCTTTTCCAAGCATTAGTAGAGAGTGGGAGAATGCCGAAAGCAGCAGTGAGGGGCAGACTGATGTAGCCCCTACGGAAGTAGAAAATGTTGTTATACCAGGTGACTGTATGCCTGATATCTTGAAATAAGAAAAAAAAATTGTCTCAGAATAGTAAAAAGACCCTACTCTGGAAAAAGCTAGAAGGAATGTTGAAGTGGTTGATAGAAACCCTGTTGAACATGATAGTAGCTTATCATACCATCACATGGCAGTAGCTCAAGATTTGTTCTATAAAATTTAAAAAAAGGGAGGAAATATTGTCGAAGAACTGATTGTTTCTAAGGCATATAGAAGTATGGTGTTAGGCCTGACACATTGTCACATACAGTGCATCCGGAAAGTATTCACAGCGCTTCACTTTTTCCACATTTTGTTATGTTACAGCCTTATTCCAAAATGGAATAAATTAATTTTTGTAGTCAAAATTCTACACACAATACCCCATAAGGACAATGTGTAAAAATTTTTTTTAGAATTTTGCAAATTTAATTATAAAAGTAAACTAAGGAATCACATGTACATAAGTATTTACAGCCTTTGCCATGAAGCTCAAAATTGAGCTCAGGTGCATCCCGTTTCTACTGATCATCCTTGAGATGTTCCTACAGCTTAACTGGAGTCCACCTGTGGTAAATTCAGTTGTTTGGACATGATTTTAAAAAGGCATACACCTGTCTATATAAGGTCCCACACTTGACAGTGCATGTCAGAGCACAAACCAAGCATGAAGTCCAAGGAATGGTCTGTAGACCTCCGAGACATGATTGTCTCGAGGCACAAATCTGGGGAAGGGTACACAAAAATATCTGCTGCTTTGAAGGTTCCAATGAACACAGTGGCCTCTATCATCCGTAAATGGAAGAAGTTCGGAACCACGGGACTCTTCCTAGAGTTGGCCGGCCGTCTAAACTGAGGGCCCTAGTCAGGGAGATGACCAAGAACCCAATGGTCACTGTCAGAACTACATCATTCCTCTGTGGAGAGAAGAGAACTTTCCAGAAGGACAACCATCTCGCAGTAATCCACCAATCAGGCCTATATGGTAGAGTGGCCACTTAGTAAAAAGTACATGGTAGCCCGCCTGGAGTTTGCCAAAATGCACCTGAAGGACTCTCAGACCACGAGAAACAAAATTCTCTGGACTGATGAAACAAAGATCGAACTCTTTGGCGTGAATGCCAGGTGGTGGCAGTATCATGCTGTGGGGATATTTTTCAGCGGCAGGAACTGGGAGACTAGTCAGGATAGAGGCAAAGATGAATGCAGCAATGTACAGAGACATCCTGGATGAAAACCTGCTCCAGAGCGCTCTTGACCTCAGACTGGGGCAACGGTTCATCTTTCAGCAGGACAACGACCCTAAGCACATAGCCAAGATATCAAAGGAGTGGCTTCAGGACAACTCTGTGAATGTCCTTGAGTGGCCCAGCCAGAGCCCAGACTTGAATCTGATTGAACATCTCTGTAGAGATCTGAAAATGGCTGTGCAGCGACGCTTCCCATCCAACCTGATGGAGCTCGAGAGGTGCTGCAAAGAAGAATGGGCGAAACTGTCCAAAGATAGGTGTCCAAGCTTGTGGCATCATATTCAAAAGGACTTGAGGCTGTAATTGCTGCCAAAGGTGCATCGACAAAGTATTGATCAAAGGCTGTGAATACTTATGTACATGTGATTTCGTATTTTGTTTTTTGTTATAAATTTACAAAAATCTCTAAAAACTTTTTTACAAGGTTGTCATTATGGGGTATTGTTTGTAGAATTTTGAGGCCAAAAATTAATTTATTCCATTCTGGAATAAGGCTGTAACATAACAAAATGTGGAAAAAGTGAAGCACTGTGAATACTTTCCAGATGCACTATAACTGCAGGACATCAAGATGTAGAGAAAACTTTTTTTTCTGGCCAGGGGTCCACAAAGATGTGTCTGACTACTGTGCATCCTGCCCTGAGCGTCAGTACCTTTCTCCCAGGCCACATTATAGAAGTCTGCGTGTCCCATTGCCCATTATTGAGGTCCCGTTTAAGAGAATAGCTATACATTTTATTGGACCTCTAATAAAGTCTTCTCAGGGTCATCAGTATATTTTGGTGGTAAAGGATTACCCAACCAGATACCCAGAAGCGATACCATTGTGCAATACTTCAAACAAAGACAATTGCTAAACACATCAATGCAAAAAAAGACGAAGAAGGTGCCCGGCGAAAGCAGTCTCTCACCAGACCTGGCACGCAGATAGGGGCTATTTGTCGCAACTGCAGCAAAGATGTACAAGGACACATCTGTAGGTCAGGCTTTACAATGGTATGCCATCTGACAAAGATCTGCTATCAATTACTGGCGACAAAGGGCCTGATTTAGAGGTGAATGCAGTGCAGATGTTTGCTTAGCTGTCAAATGTTTTGTGTACTGCGCATGCATCCTGATGGTTACCGCTGGACGCGGAATGAGACCATCTCAGTTTGAGTTCCTGGGTGCTGGCTAGCTAGACGTGGAAGTGTCATGGCCATGCGTCCTTTTTTTGTATATGTACTGGTACCAGCGGCCATGTTCCGACGGACATTCTGAGCAACCATAGGACTGCTCTAATAACCTGATGATACGACCAATGGAGCATCCGAGAGTGCGTCATTTTACGCAATGTGAAGATATTTGCGATGCAGCCTGTGAGGTTCTCTATATGAATATCGCCTGCGGCATTGGAATAAAGACGCAGTTGTGCAGCTTAAAAAGAGACAGTCGCGGCTACATTAGCATACCTATCTGAATCAGGCCCAAAAGACATTAATGATGACAACAATTATTCTTTTTTTCTGTAAGACCATCAAAACCCCAGTAAAGGAAAAGCTGTTATTTTCACTTTGGAAATTCTCTAGTTAAAAACATGCTAATCTCACTTTGCTTTAGGAATGCTATAAATCAAAAGCAGTTCTAACCCTGCTAGTGCCAGTAATGAGTGGTGTCAGATTTTCACTACTGAGCACATGCTGAATTTTTGGAATTACAGTACTGTGAGACAACATTGGGGTTTGCATGGAAAATCTAGTTGATTTACAGTAAATATTAAGCAGTGCCTTGATTTAGTGTTTTAGTGACAGTGACCTCTCTTGAGTACAGTATGGTTTGGAGTTTTGAAATTAAAGTTGTAATGACAATATAGGAGCGTGGGACACAATAAAATTTGAAGACGCAATAAAAAGGTTTATAAAAAGGTGAATAGTAAGCGGACCACGAGAAATCAAACACACACACATACATATGAGAGAGAGCATAGAGGCACTCTGGGACAGCTACAGTTTTCAAGGTTTGTTTATTGTACAAGGCAGCAATGTTTCAGGCGCAAATGGACCTTTCTCAAGCTGTTAAAAGGGCCATTTATGCCTAAAACTTTGCCGACTTGCAGAAGAAATGCACCTTGTTTATTAGTGCAACTGTTCAAGAGTGCCGTCTATTTTTTACTCTCTCTACGTTACATTGGCCCTGGCACCAGGACCTTAATTTTTTCTGATTTCGGGAGACTGCCTGTTTTACATTTTTTTCTACATACGGTATATAATAATATGGCATTCAGGGGTATTTTGCGCAGTAGAGTGCAGTACTCAAATAAGGGATTACCATACAGCTTGTTCGGGTTAAAACAAACAAAATGATGCTTTAATATTGTCAGCATTCAGCAAACAGAAAATAAAAAACAACCTAGCCTCCCATTCAGGGCACTATCTCACTTCTTAAACCCTATCAAGGACAGCTAATTTCCGCACAACTTCACACAATGAACCGGATTCAGAGCCGCTTGCAAAAAGCGAGTGAATCAGGACGGCCGCTTTTTTTTTTTTTTTTTTTTAAACGGCCTCCTGGCCGCTCGCTAAGCTGTGGGTGACCACACACAACTTTTGCGAGCGGCCAGGTGAGGGTCACGACCATCGGGCTTGCAACGAGACCCTTGTGGTAGGGTCTCGTCTGCTGCAAGCCCCAGTGAGTCCGCTCGCGGCGCCCGGCATCCCGTCGATCGGGATGCCAGGCGCCTGTCTCCCGGCGTTGGGGAAATGTCAGGTGTCTACATCTAGACGCCCGGCATTTCACCCTCGCCGGGATACGACAGTCGGGAAGCCGGCTGCCGGTATTAAGGCAGCCGGTTTCCCGATTGTATACCGTTTGGACAATGATAACATCCCTAGAGCTAAAAAATAAAAAATTGTGTGTTGATCTGACCCATTCTTGTTATGTCAGTTTTCATAACCCTAACTTGAAGGGGGATGTAGTTAGCAGACCGGTGGCTGGGATGCCGCTGGTCTAAATCCAGACGGGGGAAGCCCAACACAGGACTTTAGATAGGCGTCGAAATACCTATCTTAATCCCGATGCCGGAATCCAAAAGGATGCCATCTCGAATTAGGTAAGTCCACAGCGTGGGGGGTGAGTGATAGGTGTAGGCAGCGTAGCAGGGTTAGTGTGAGGTTTTGGGGGGATGGGGGGTTTAGGGGATTAAGGGGGGAGGGTTAGGTTTAGGCACAAAGGGGGGAGACTTTGGTTTAGGCACCAGTGGGGAGGGTTAGGCTACAAGAAAGGAGGGTTAGGGGTAGTAGAGGGGAGGGATACCAACCATCAGGATGCCGCTGTTGGTATTTTCACAGGAGTCATCCAGACTGTCGGTTTTACATACCCATTCCCTTTAAGGTTGTGGCCTCAGGTATAACATAGCATAAGAGCAGTGGCGGATTTTACCTAGGGGCTGCAGCCCCGCAGTAAAATCCGCCACCCACTGGGACTGCCCAGTACTCCCTGCTAATCACAGTCGAATAGGAAGTCATTTGGGGAGGTGTTTTCTCCCTCTGGCACTGCCAGACCAGACTGCGATAGCAGACAGCAAAAAACTTTCCTTGGTATTTTCTAAGATCTCCCTAGGCCTAGGGTATCCTCACTGTGTAAATTTCTCCATCCTCAGGTCAAGCTGTAATGAACATTCTTTTGGATCATTAGTAATCCTTTTAACTTGTAACATTTGTGAGAAAGGAAGACCACTTTTTTTTTTAAAGCAGGAGGGTGTGAACTACAAGATAGTAATAAACTATTCCCGTGTGGTTTTAATAAGACTATTTGGTGTCTTACAGAAGTGTGGAGTCCAGACAGACAGATATGGGTTGATATCATTACCACCGAGCAGATATATATATATATATATATATATATATATATATAAATAAAAAGGAGCCAGCACATCTCCATATATAAAGTGCATAAAAAAAGTTCCAGTGCATCCATTATAAAGTGCATATCCGCAGACGGCATAGGACAACCGGGTATAATCAACAACACGCATATAGCCATAAGGTACTCATCAGTAGCAGCATGGCCCCGGGTCCCTCAAGCCAGTGCCGCCCTTTTGATGCACTTTATACAGTATATGGATAAATCTTTTTCATTATTCAATTGGATGTGTTGGCTCCTTTTTTCTATGTTTGTACTTTTTATGTGCCCTGCACTCCTTGATATTCAGCTGAAGGTGTGTGCTGCCAGACTCATTTGGTGGGTAAGTATGAGAGATAGAGCTTATATATATATATATATATATATATATATATATTTTATTCCAAAATGGTGGTAAATCATGCAAAGTGTCCAAAATGGCTGATTGCAGTCAGACCTCAGCATGTTAGTTTACTACATAAGCGTGGCTGTAAGAAATTGATGATTAATTTTTTTGTTTCTGATTTTTTTTCTGATTTATTGATCTGTAATTATAAACATTTCTACTGACCTAGACAGGTTTCCCACTAGCCCATAAGATTCACCATAGAAACTCTTATCCTCTGTATGCTTTTATTTCTTGTGCTGCCACTTAAATGTCACAAGTGTTAGTGATCTGCTCCTTCCCTTTAATGATGTCCCAGTAAGCGTACCCTTGAAGCCATTCCTCTGACGACTTATTGTATATCTGTAAAAAGGGTTCTGGTTTATTCCGGTTGGTAGAATATTGTTAATTTAATGAATATGTCTGACAAATGATGAGCTTAACCATCTGACCAATGGGAAGCCATGAGCTAATTGCGGCTTCCTATTGTTGTGGTCACCAAAGGCTTTGCACGTAGTATTGGCTTCTGTCAATACTGTACAAAACAACACAGGTGTTCCCGACATGCAGTAAGGGCAAAAACAACTTAAACAGTAACCTTGAACTAAGAGTCCCCTGTACAGTCAATTCCTACAGTATGTAAGATTTAAAAAAATATATATATATATTTGCCTAAATGAGAGTGCCTAGATTTGCATCTGTTTACTTATAGAGTGCAACACTCTAACCAGGTACAATTTTTGGATGTATGGCACGGACATGGATTGGCAGTTACTTCACAATACTGCCATGTACACTCCATGTGGGATATAAAATCTCAAACAACTATTAGAAGAAAAAGAAACTTGTCAAGCGTTTTCATTCTATATTAGAAAGTAACTGGATATGTTTGTATCATGCCATGAAGTCCAGTCCCCAAACACTATATAGTCATTAATAGATTTAGGTCACAGAGTACCTCTTAGCAATAGTCTATTTTATTGTAACACTTCCTGCACCAGTCTCTCCTGAGACTTCATGAGGACAATGATTTTTCTTAGTTCTTCATTTCTTGAACTTGTAAATACAGTTTCAGAACCAGAAATCTAATACCTGCCTGACATAATTCCATGAGAACAGCTGGGAAAAATATGTTCAATCCAATCATATTTCACACAGAGCTGCCAGGTGGAAAAATACCCATGAAAAAGGCCTCACTGTCTTTTGAGCTATATCTACTGTATGGCACAATACAAGAAACACATTCATCACCAAAAATATTTAACAAATTAGTCTTTAAAGTGTTTTGTCTTATAATTTGAATCTTTATCCATGTATATGATAAACGTCAGTCCTATCCGACCTCTATTACTATAAAACTAGCTCCCCCAAGGACAAAGAAATATGAAAACTTGTGTCCCAGTGACTTATTTACTTACACCAACACTTTTATCTGGAAACAATTACATACTTAAAGAGGTATAAACTTTAAAAAGCAAGCAAATGTGTGTATGAAAATAAATGTGAAAATATATTTGTGAAATAGTTATGAAACATAACAGACAAATGAAAAATGTGAAAAAAAATTGAAAGCAAAAAAGAAAATATAAAAATATTAAATAAAAAGGCAGGTAAGTATACACAGGCTTGCAACATGAAAGCTGCCTTGGGTTAATAGGCTAAGCTAGTGTTGAAATTAATTTTATGTTCAATATCTTGGTTTGCCTGACACTTGTTAAAAAAAAAAGGAAATAGTGTAATGGATATTTTTATTACATAATTTGATGGCAATAGATGTAATGTTGTGGAATGGAAGAGTCATGACAGTTTTATTAATGTCAAAATCAGGAACCTACTAGCAGAAGGTTCTGGTGGTAGACTGTAAACTAAAAATCTATTTGCCTTGGAAAAACAACAATGCTCCTATAGAAAGAGTTGGGGAAAATGGCTTTGGCCTTTTAAATCTCTAAGTTGCATCTTAAGGTGCCCATACACGGTGCGATGCACTGTGTAGGGCGACTGCCGATCCATCGTGCTGTCAGCGCTGGCAATCGTGCGGTCCCCGCTGACTGCACGATATGCCGGCTCCCCCCTCTTCGATTTGAATGGGATCGTACATCGCATCCCAGATCAGATGGTTCTGCAGGGAGGTCTGGGGAATGCGATTTACGACCCCGCGGGAGCGCGCAGCACGATATCAGCTACGATGATATGCCCATGCACGGCACGATACCGTGTATGGGGGCCTTTAGTCTAAAGTAATTTTATGCACTTTGTTAACCAGCAGAACTAAGTACAATACAAAGCACTATTTACATTTCAGGATTAAGATGAAGATTCTATGAGCTAATTTAAGGTATACACAAACAAACTGTTCAGACAATAAAAACCCTCTTTGTAAACTTCAAATTCAAAAGCTAAAAATTCCAAACCGGTTCAGAGCATAACCTACAGTGCAGCACATTGAGAACCAACATATTGTAAACTTAAAAGTCAAGTATTACAGACACCTCAATCTAAGTAAGCCTAACCTAACCCCTAAACCCAGTACTTACCTTCAGGATCCCGGTGGAATGCCGGTATTCTAATAAGTGTCAGAATTCTGGCGTCTGCATTCTGAATGCCGGAATCTCCGTGGTCGGGTTATGACCGCATCCCATACATACCCTGCGTTCAATATATTGACCCATGGCTGTACTGATGTAACACCAGGGCCGATATAGCGTGCCTCATCGTAAATCAGCAGTAACAGAGGAACGAGTGGGAAAGGGAAACGGCAGGGGGAGAAGAGAGGATAGAAAAACAGTGCAAGAAGAGGAAAGATAGATGGGGGCACACGGGTAAAGAGTCAGAATGATAGGGAGGAGAGGAAGGAGAAGGACACGGAAAGACAGGTGAAATGGAGGAGAGACATGGAAGAAAAGAAAACAGAAAGGGGGAAAAATGACAACACAGGGTGGAGTAGAGAGAATAGGGTTTGGCGTAAAGAGAGAGGGGAAGAGAGAGAGAGAACGGGGAGGGTCCCCTGCAACACTAGTTAGAGACTTAACAAATGACGGGTAAAAAATACTAGTCTTCGTAATACTCAAATATGGGTCCAGATCCAATGGTAGCACCATAACAAATCCCTCGTGCAGTTGGCTAAGCAGCAATATGACGCCTGTTCGCAGCAAGCCAGGTAATTTTCGATAAACTGCCCTCCGCAACCGCTCAATGTGTCACAATAGCGGACAGCATTCACTGTATCTCCTTTGGGGAGGAAATCAACAAGCAGCACGCATTGTGGTCCTAAAACACGGTCACCATGACCTTCTTTGCTGAGTGGTTCTGAATTTCTTTGAAGGTGGGAACATTGCGTGAGTCCATGTCATGGATGCAATTGTGAGAGTAATGAGGAAAGTACATTGCTGGTGTCATTTCTCCTCTAGGAATAAATAAGTTAGACATTAAGAAGTTTATTGCTTCATTTGGGAGTCCATAATTTGGCTTTTCTAACATGGTATCAAGGAAGCGAAATTACTGAATCATCATCATCTCGGCTGCTGCACATTTGTACATTACACTGACCACATATGCTTTGTCATCCAGCTAATCCATTTCTGGAAAATGAATTCTTGGCATACCCAACAAGTGCTCCAGAATACCAATTACTTCCTGCAACAAAAATTCCTCTTTTCTGGGGAAACCACATGATAAAGGATTTCGGTATTAATACAACATAACAATGAACATTTGTTGTCCTTAGATATAACACAGCCCACACGTACATATTATAAGTAGCAATAGGAAAAAACAGAAATACATGATAGCCTTTAAATTTCTTTATAGCATCTAGCAACAAAAAAAAATGTGCATTTAAAGAATCACTAAAGCTAAATACAATTACACAATTTTCCCATTCATAAATATACAGTGCCCTGATAAAGTAATAAAGCCCCATTTTATATTTCTTATTTTGTTGCCACATATTCTAAATTAAAAAATCTACATAGCAAAAGAGATATTTTTCCAGAAATTACTAACAACAATGTTTTGTAGAGGTACAATACAATTTGTAGAGGTACAATACATTGGGGGGTAGATGTACTAAGCTGTGGAGAGAGATAAACTACCAACCAAAAAGCTCCTAATTGTCATTTTACAGACTGTTTGAAAAATGACTGTTAGGAGCGGACTGGTTGTACTTCATCTCTCTCCAAAGCTTAGTACATATAACCATATGTCCTATACTGTAAAAAGATGACCAAAAAGCAAGTCAAACAAGTTATGATTAGAGAGGTGTGACGGGGGAATTGCAGAAGTACTGAACATTGTAGTCCATTGTATGGAGAGGGAGATTTATTGCAGAAGTACTGAACATTGCAGTCCATTGTATGGAGGGGGAGATTTATTGCAGAAGTACTGAACATTGCAGTCCATTGTATGGAGTGGGAGATTTCTGAAACCACAGGGTCAAGGCCTAGATCAATTTACCACAATGCCCCAAACATAGTTGCCAGGATATATAGCAGAGGAGCTACTGCAAGTCCATCCCTGACACAATAAGTAGTCAGCGGCTGCCATTACAGATAATATAAAAGTGCAAACAATATCCAAGGCATTCCACAAATAGGGCTTGTAAACATTTCCTTGACAAAATGCCATTGCGAAAAAATATTGCAGAGGTGTAGCAGAATTTCCTGTTGTCTGACTAGGATAAAGTGGAGATTTTTGACATGACTACCAAGTGGTACATATGGTGCAAATCAAACACTGCAGACTAACTATGTAACACCATCCCATATTTGCCAACTTTTGAAAAAGAATTTCAGGGAGAGTGTGAAAGCAACACAGTAAAGTGGGCGTGTACTGCTACATCTGAGAGGCTTGTCATAAAACTGACTTACACCCAAATGTAAATGAGCCCCAAAGCAGTTAGTAAGATATACGTGTTGATTAAATCACACTGATACTTTTCAGAAAATGAATGTAGCCATGGGGATCATTGTGCCTTATAACCAATGCAGGGAAATAATTCGAATGATCCAATTTGAACGTACATACAGTATAAATATTGGGACATTGACATAATTTTCATAGTTTGGCCTCTATTCACCACCACAATGGCTTTGAAATGAAACAAACAAGATGTGCTTTAACTGCAGACTTTCAGATTTAATTTGAGGGTAATTACATCCAAATCAGGTGAACAGTGTAGGAATTACAACGGTTACTATATGTGCCTCCCACTTTTTAAGGGACCAAAAGTAATGGGACTATCAACTCAAAAGCTATTTCATGGACAGGTGTGGGCTATTCCCTCATTATTTCATTATCAATTAAGCAGGTAAAAGGTCTGGAGTTGATTCTAGGTATGACATTTGCATTTGGAATCAGTTGCTGTCAACTCTCAATATGAGATCCAAAGAGCTGTCACTATCAGAGAAGCAAGCCATCATTAGGCAGAAAAATCAAAACAAGCCCATCAGACAGATAGCAAAAACATTAGGTGTGGCCAAATCAACTGATTGGAACATTCTTAAAAAGAAAGAATGCACCGGAGAGCTCAGCAACACCAAAACACCTGGAAGACCACGGAAAACAACTGTGGTGGATGACAGAAGAATTATTTCCCTGGTGAAGAAAAACCCCTTCACAACAGTTGGCCAAATCAAGAACACTCTCCAGGAGGTAAGAGTATATGTGTCAAAGTCAACAATCAAGAGAAGACTTCACAAGAGTGAATATAGAGGGTTCACCACAAGATGTAAACCATTGGTGAACCACAAAAACAGGAAGACCAGATTAGAGTTTGCCAGACATCTAAAATAGCCATTACAGTTCTGGAACAACATCCTTTGGACAGATGAGACAAAGATCAACTTGTACCAGAGTGATGGGAAGAGAAGAGTATGGAGAAGGAAAGGAACTGGTCATGATCCAAAACATACCACCTCATCAGTGAAGCATGGTGGTGATAGTGTCATGGCGTGGGCATATATGGCTGCCAATGGAACTGGTTCACTTGTATTTATTGATGATGTGACTGCTGACAAAAGCAGCAGAATGAATTCTGAAGTGTTTCGGGCAATATTATATGCTCATATTCAGTCAAATGCTTCAGAACTCATTGGACGGCACTTCACAGTGCAGATAGACAATGACCCGAAATCCCCTGACCTGAATCTGATTGAGCATGCATTTCACTTGATGAAGACAAAACTGAAGGGAAAATGCCCCAAGAACAAGCAGGAACTGAAGACATTTGCAGTAGAGGCATGGCCGAGCATCACCAGGGATGAAACCCAGCATCTATGATGATGTCTATGCGTTCCTGCATTCAAGACTTCAGGCTGTAATTGCCTGCAAAGGATTTGCAACAAAGTATTAAAAAGTGAAAGTTAGGATTGTTTAGTTTGTCCCATTACTTTTGGCCTCTTAAAAAGTGGGAGGCACATATAGAAACCGTTGTAATTCCTACACCGTTCACCTTATTTGGATGTAATTACCCTCAAATTAAATCTGAAAGTCTGCAGTTAAAGCACATCTTGCTTGTTTCATTTCAAAGCCATTGTGGTGGTGAATAGAGGCCAAAATATGAAAATTCTATCAATGTCCCAATATTTATGCACCTGACTGTATCTCGGTTTTACATATATTTTATAATATATATATATCATATATATTACACTTTCCTAATGGGGGTACGCTGCAATCAAGGGGATTGCTATACTCTTCATGGAGTCAGGGATATTGCTACTTATTTCATGGAGGGTTGGCAAGTAAGCACCATCCCCACTATGCTGGATGGTGGTGGTAGCATCATGTTTATGGGATGCTTTCCAGCAGCAGAGACTGGCAATCTGGTCAAGAACGATGGGAATAAGAATGGTGCATATTACATTTAAAACGTGAACACAAACTTCCTTCCCTTTGCAAAGAGGCTTAAACTTGGAAGTTTCTTTTTCAGCAGGAGAATCATACAAAAGTACACAGCAAAAGCAACACTGGAGAGGCATAAAATGAAGAAAATAGATGCCCTAAATATCCCAGTCACAATCCTACTGAAAATCTGTGATAAGACCTTAAATTTGCCTTGTACCTACATACCGCCCCTCTCCAAATAACCTCACCCAACTAGAGCAATTCTGCAAGGAAAAAATGGGAAAATATAGCTCTATATCTGTGCTCAAAAGTAATGGAAACTTCCCACAAAGACTATTACCATTATTAACTTGCCATGGAGGATTACACTATTGACAATTGGTTAATATTTTGGTTTGTTTAATATCTTTACCTTTATTGTTACCTATTAATAGTTTGACAATTGGGAACACAGTTGTAAATTATATAGCTATAATAATTTTATGGTGTAACTAAAACTATTTTTATGCAAATTGGAATGTTACAACTATGTGTAATGCTTGAAGACCAATAGAAGTTACATTAATAACTGCCATATATAGGGCACTGAAATTCATTTACATAAATCAAAAAAGACAGATTTTGCCAAGTAAAAAGCAACCAAATAAGAACTGACCAGTTTGTTACATTCCGAGATGTATGTATCATACTGGTAAGTAAACATGGCCTCTCTCTTGCTAATGTAATTGAAATAAGGCTCTGAACAGGAGGATCCATATTTTCCTGGCATATAGTAGAATTTCTGATATTCCTAATGATATTCCTAATGAATGGTTTTTCAGTCTCTGATAGACACTTTCTGTACAAAATGGCTGATCGCAGAGAACAATAGCGAACTCATCTACATTTTTTATAAGATACATCACCTTGTAGAGTATATATTTTTCTATTGACATGTGGAAACCATTGGAAGCCATTTTTCTGTTAATTTTTATGTAATTTTATGTTTTAAAAATACACAAACAGAAACATAAAAACGTCTATTCCAAACAGAGTGTTGTCATTATAAGGACAAATAATGTAAATTCAAGAACATCTAGCTTAAGGAAGATACATTATGTCTATACAGTGCACAGGGAAACAAACTAATTGCAGGATGCAAAAATCATCCATCACTCAAACAAGAGAACAGAAAAATAGTAATGAAGATGGCATGGCACGCACATAATAAACTACAATCTTAAGTCAGAAAAAGAACAGGCAACACAGTCACTCAAGCGTGTTCTCCAGTGCTAGACCAATGAGAGAGGGGGTACGTTGAGCCATTCCAATGGCGCAACATCCATTCATATTAACGGGGACAGATCCTCCATGTGTATACAAATTACTTGAGGCCCAGCTTGGCATTAACCAGTGCTATCCAGTCCCGAATAGTTGGGGCAACAGGGTCCATCAATTTCCATGCTATCAAAACTTTCGTCAGCATTGAAACAGAGGAGACATACAACCATCAGCCATAAAATTAAAACTACTGACGTGAAGTGAATAAAATTGATTATCTCATTACAAAGGCCCCTGTCAACAGGTGGGATATTAGAAAGTAAGTGAACACTCAGTTCTTAAAGTTCATGTGTTTTAAAGCAGCAAAAATGGGCAAGCATAGGATCTCAGCGATTTTGACAAGTGCTAAGTTATGCTGGCTAGAACACTGGGTCAGAGAATCTTCAAAACGGCAGGTCTTGTGGGATGTTCTCAGTATGCAGTGGTAGTACCTGCCAAAAGTGGTCCAATGAAAGTCAACCAATGTCAACAGGGTCATGGGTAAGCCAAGGCTCTGGATGCATGTGGACAGCGAAGGCTACCCTGTCTGAGACTATCCCACAGAAGAGCTACTCTAGCACAAATTGCTGAAAAAGTTAATGCTGGCTATGACAGAAAGGTGGCAGAACACACAGTGCAATGCAGCTTGCTAAGCAGCTGCAGACTGGTCAGTGCCTATGCTGACCCCTGTCCACTGCCAAAAGCTACTCCAATGGGCACGGGAGCATCAGAACTGGATCATGGAGCAATGGAAGAAGGCGGCCTGGTCTGAAGAATCCAGTTTTCTTTTATGTCATACACGTGTCCTTCTTCATCTTTACTTCAGTTGCATTAAAAAGCCCCTCTCAGCGCGCCAGGTCAATTTAGGCTATGCTAGTGCAAGGCGTCTTTTTTTGCAAAAAATGTGTCTAAGTCGCGATGTGAGGAGGACATACCAGCATACTGTGCTGATTAATTTGATATGCGACACTTGTATATCTGAGTACGACTGAGTCCCTGAATCTGTATTCAAAGTGCTACAATATAGCGGCCGCAGCTTTTTTAATTCCAAGTTCCATTGTGGTTACAGTATATACAAACTCTGGTGCACACAGATATACAAGTGTCGCATTGAGACAGATGTATTTTCGTTGGAAAAAGACGCCAGACGCTGGCAGAGTAGCACGGGATCTGGCAGCTCACTCATGCCACTCAAGTCGTGCTGTGTGGCGTACGGAGGCTAGATGTATGAGGACACATTTGTATGGACGGCTGAGTGCACATGCATCATTTACCTGGGGAAGAGATGGCACCAGGATGCACTATGAGATGAAGGCAAGCTGGTGGAAGCACTGTGATGCTCTGGGCAATGTTCTGCTGGGAAACCTTGGGTCCTACTATTCATGTGTATGTCAATTTGACAAATACCACATAGCTAAACACTGTTGTACACCCCTTCATGACATGGTAATCCCTGATGACAGTGGCCTCTTTCAGTAGGATAATGCGCTGTGCCACACTGCTAAAATTGGTTAGGAATGATTTGAGAAATATGACAAAGCATTCAAGGCATTGACTTGGCTTACAACCAGATTTCAACCCAAACAAGCTTTTTGGGATGTGCTGGAAAAAAAGAAGTTCGAGCCATGAAGGCACCACCTCGTAACTTACAGGACTTGAAGGTTCTGCCTCTATCGTCTTGGTGCCAGCTACAGGACACCTTCAGGAGGTCTTGTGGAGTCAATGCCTCGATGAATCAGAGATGTTTTGGCAACAGCAGGGGGATCTACACAATATTATGCAGGTGGTTTCAATGTTATGGGTAATGGGTGTATAACAGAGTAATGTCACCGACAATCAGAGAGGGCTGCAAATCCAAAAGATAGGCAGAGGGCATAGCTCAAGAAACAAAGACACCTGTCCCGGCAATCAATTCCTGTACCTGAGCCCAGAATGTTTGAACCACTGGGCAGCCCTTCACATGGTGCCAAAAAGTACAATCAGAGTCTGACATTCAGGGCAACTAGAGTCATTCATCCTCTCAAATTTAACCAAACAAAAAGAGCTGAGATATCTACAAAAAGCTGGACCTGTTGGTACCATGATGACATATTAGCTCACTGTGGAGTGGCCAAGTCTCAATCCTCATCAAAAAGGGTAGCAAGCCTTCCTACCAGCGGATTTTCAGTTGCAGCAAGTCTCCCTTGCCGAGCGGTCAAGGTGGTAAGAGTAAAGCTGCATACACACGTAAAGATTTTCTGTCCAACCATCCAACTAGTAGATTGATTGGAGTGAAAATCTGGTAAGGTATGAAAGCTAATGACAATCAGCAATTTGCTTCCAAATGTCGGAAAATGGACAAAAACTGTTGTTTGAACAAATTGTTTAGATCAAACATTTAACGAACTTGTCTAACAACCATTTTCATCTGTTTTCTGGCATATACTCCCATACGTTACCACATTTTCATTACAACCAATCAACTAGTTGGATGGTTGGGACAGAAAATCTTTACGTGTGTATGCAGCTTTACAGAGGTAAATAAAATGGGAAGACCCCAAAGGAAGTCAAGAGTGTCTTAAGAGGGGCAACCTCCATTAATGAAGCCCCCACCAAAAACCGCACAGGTAGCACATGCCATAATTACAAATATGAAAAAAAAAACATGGGGGCTTATGTAATAACTTATGCAAGTCTTTCTATATTTTTAAAGCAGCAATCATTTTAAAGCAAAAAACCAATCCGGCTTTGCCTTTTAACCACTTGCCTGGCACGGTTGCATCAGATGCGAGCACACCAGGCTGGGCTTTCCCTGACATGGTCGCATTTGATACGACAAGTCAGAAACGCCCACTGTTCGGCTGTGGGAAGATGATTTTCCCACAGCAGCCAATCTCAGAAGGACCTCCTGGCCCCTCTGCACCTGCTGCTCCAACCGCAGCGTGTCCCAATCACTGTGGCAAGCAGTGATCGGGCAGGCCGGGGCACCACCCCCTCCCGGCGGCTGCAAAGAGGATCAGCCGCCGGGGAAGCCAGCGCTGCCCCTGTCATTCCCCTATATATATATATATATATATATATATATACACATACATATATACATACACACACACACATATATATATATATATATATATATATATATATACACACACACACACACATATATATACATACACACACACATACAAACACACACCTCGGTAGCTCAAAAAGAGCCTAGCCATCAGGTAATTCAGCGCTGTCCTCCCCGTTTATACAAGGCAGCTGCATAGAGCAGCAGTCACTGGGGAAGCTAGCGCCACACTTCCCCTGTGTATATCCCGGCGGCTGCAGAGACAAGCAGCCGCTGACGCTGGGATATCTAGCGCTGACCCCTTTCCTTTGTATACCCTGGCAGCTAGATAGCCAAGCCACCGAGGGAGTCATCGTTGCACTCCCCATTTATACCCGGCTGCTGCAGAGACAAGCAGCCACCGTAGCTAGCATTCTGCTTGGCGGCTCTAGAGAGCAGCAGCCGCCGGGAAAGAAAGCGCCTCCCCCCTTCCTGTGTATACCCCGGCATCTCCAGAGAGCCGTGCCGCCGGGGAAGCCACTGCTGCCCTCCCCCTGTTTATACCTGGCAACTCCAGAGACAAGCAGCCGCCAGGGTAGCTAGCACACTGCATGAGGGTGAAGGGTTGGTTTTGGGGATGGATAAAATCTGGAGGGGGGCTAAATGAATAATAAAAAAAAAACACACTAGTGATGGGGGAGGAGAAGGGTGAAAAAAACATGGGGGACGGGTGCAAAGTGAATTTATAATAAGGGCCTATGGACACAGGGGGGGTGCGAGACACCCCCTAGGCATATTTTTTTTCAGTTAAATACTTAGATACATTTTTAAAAATACTTTTTAAACAAACTAAAAAACCCAAAAAACAATTTCCGACCAGTTTTGCCGGTAAAAAACAAATAATCAGTTAAGTGGTTAAAATGAGTGTCGCTTTAAAAACACAGGAAGTCTCACAGGAGTACTCACAGTGGCTGCAAGTCGAGCCCTATTACATAAGCCCACTAGTGTTAGGTATCCCCAACTCCTCACACAGCTGTTCCAAAGAGCAGAGAGTACCATCATGATAAAACTGACTCAGAGAAACCAGTCTACACTTCTACCACAACTCATAAAAAGACAACGGTATCAGTTGCTGCAGGTTAGGTTTACCCCACATGGGGGTAAAAGGACCAAGATCCACACCACCAAGTATTCTGTCCACAAGATTGGAAGTCATTTTAACGACATGGGAATAAGTATGTAGTTACCCACTCCCAGCTATATAACTTTGCTTATACCATTGGCTATCATGAGAGATGTATAAACATTGTAGTGGAGCTAGTGCATGCCTTGAGACTTACATTCCACAAACTTTCAAAGTCTGGGTTTGCACATCTCATAATAAAATGAATTCAAAGCTAAGTAAAGCCAGGTACACACTAATAGATCAACTCCATTGAGCAGATAAACACTAACATGACAGTGATTATCATCCTGTAACCACTGAGCAATTCTTATCTCAATATGTGCCTTCAATGGGATTGGGAGGTTGGGGGTCAGAGCAGGACAAACTCCCAACCTCAGAATACAGGAGCATATGAAGCAGTTGCTCCTGTATAAACGCTATACCGGGCCGATCATACAAACTTTGGCTGATATGCCCGATAATTGTGTAGTGTGTACCCAGCTTAACTGTTGGAACTGTATTTTAGCAAATGGTCTTCTTGTATGCCAATGTGTTTACCTTTAACAACATATCTGGAGGAGCTGTTTCTACACACAAACTTTGAGCAACTTGCATACACATGAAAGAAGCACTACTATATATTAGCAGAGAAGTTATAACTGAACATAATAAAATATAACTTTTTTCATTTTATAAGCACTACTACTTAGCCGGCATAATTGATCGGAAGGTTGCTATGCATCAAATTGCATAATGGATTATGTAAAAGGAAAAGGTATATTAGCTTGTAATGGCTTGGAAAATAGTATTATGCAGAGAAATATTTCCTCTGCAAAGGATATTGTTTTCCACACTTCAGTGAGACAGGGCTCAGAATATTGCCAGCAAACAATCGCTGTCCTTGGAATATATGTATAAAGAATTCTCTGCATACAGAGCTTGATGTTAGCACTATCAAAAGTGCTGTTGTAACATTTCAAGGTCAAAAACAAAACCTCTTAAATTAGTCCAATATGAATAGGAACTGATACACTGACTTATAGCACAATAGAAAACAATATACAGAGACAGCTCTATCCTTATGACTATGTTATATGCATTACTGTGTTTGTCCTCACAGGCCCAATGTTATTATTTATACAATATACTTTGCTTATTTTACCAAAACAACAGTAAATACAGGTTTATGGGACATACATTTCAGTCAAAATATTGTGCTAAAAAAAAACACACACAATGGAGGTATGCCAAAATCTGATAACTATTATTAGTGATCTTACTTGCTATTTTATTACCCTGTTCTTTTTTATTTTTTTGTGTTCTTTCTATTTTTGCTTTTAATCTGTTGATCATTCTCGGTTGTGTTCCAAAACATTCAAGAATCCTTTACATCAAGTAATTCTAAAACAAAAAAATTCTGAAATTCTTATAATGAATGGAGCCAAAGTTCACATTGCCCTAATATGAACTTGCAATGTGAATTTTAATACAAACAAAATGGCACCTGTAAGCTTTGCTATAAGTTGTGCACACAAAATGATCTGGGCAATCATTTTGTGTCAGAATCTTTGTGCATGATTTACAACTAGCACATCACAAACCTGAAAAACCAAAATAACCCCTAATGGGGATGTAGTTAGGATACCGGCAGGCTCTATCCCTTCCGCCAATATCCCAACAGCCGCATCCCGACATGGGACTAAAGATGAGTGTCGAAATCTTGACGCCTATCATTAGCCCCACCACTAAATCCTGACACCCGGCTTACCAAACGAAGGTAAGCCGGGTGTCTTAGCGTGTAGCCGCGAGGATGTGGGGGGGGGGTCAGGCACCCCCCCGGGAGGTCTAGTCACCGCTAGGCGGGGTTAGGGACAGGCACCCCCCCTGGGAGGGTTAAGTTTAGGGTGCGGGAAGGGGGGGGGGGGTGGATTAGGCACCACTAACGGAAGGTTAGGGTAGGGAGAGGGGAGGGTTAGCCTAATTACCTGATGCAGTCGGGATTCCGACCCATTGGGCTGCTGCTGTCTGTATTTGATCCGGTGACTAAACAGCCGCCGACATTGCATACCGATTCCCACTAATGCCCTGGGCTTATACTAGGCAACCCTGATTTCCCTGGGAAAATGAGCAGGACTTAATCATTATGAAGAGAGATATGCCAAATTGGGGCATGGCAGAGCAGATATGGGTCATTGTCTGAAAGCATCATCTGTGGCCTGGGCAAAACAGATGTCTAAATTGTCCTTTTTTTCTATACGGACTGATCAGAAGTACAAAAGTCATATGACAGGAATGAGTCATAAATTAATTAAAAAGTGATTTACTGAACAAATGTGGCCAGTCTATTTTTCTACAAAAGCTATTTTTATTAACCAGTCTATGGGTCTCACTAAATTATATTTGTAATGGGGATGCTGAATATCTACCCATGCGAGCACTTGGCAAAGCTGCAGCCGATGTACCCACCGACCCAGTATTAATAAATACTAACTTACACTTGACTAAAAAACACGTCCTAACTTAAAGTAAGGCTCAACAAATACTTTAAAATCTAGTAGCCAGCCTAAATATGTATGTACTGTATGGCCAGACAAACTTGAAATCTATGACATCGGATAATAAACTGCAAACCATACACTTAGCTTCCATTCCTTTTACACATGGCTCACCATCTTCAATCCACATTCCAAGTCTTCCAAAATCTTCACCTCAATCCTCTTCTTCATCTCACTCATTCCCCCTCCCCCCACAAAGTCCACTCTCCATGTTTCTTCTCATCCCTTAAACCCAATTTATACCCTTCATCAGCATCATCACTGTCTTCTCAATCCATTCCCCAATACTATTGCACCTACTGCACCTTTCATCCGCCTCCTCTCAACATGGTCAATGGATTTAAGTTCTTAGGCGTTAATCTTACTGATGATTTATCGTCATCTTCTCACATTTCAGTTGTAGTTCAGTTGTACTCAGCAACACATTTTTTTCTTAAGACGACTACAGGCAGTGGGTTTACTGAGACATTCTTATAAACTTCTATATCTGCGTAATTGAGAGCCTCCTAACTTACGCTATCACAGCGTGGTATGGGAATTCCACATGTTGTATCTGTGAACCTTTAGTAAGAGTGGTTAAAGTGACAGAGAAAACCAATGGACAATCTTTGCCAAAGTTGGAGGACATTTTTGCTAGGAGGAGCTTAGCAAAAGATAAGATCATTTCTGATCCTAGTCACAAATTTAATCTTGAACATAATTTTTCTGTCAACACGTCCCTTACACCTTTCTGCTTTTATAACGATGGGCTGCTAATTTACACTTGCAGGGGGATTGCGGGGATCACAGGGGAGTTGAGGAATTTACTGGGGAGGGGGCTGCAGCACCTAGGTAAAATCCACCACTGGTTGTGATCCTCTTATAACAAATCTCACCCTCTTGGGTGCTGAAAAGACTATCGACAGGTACAGTATTGGTGTTTATGTCATTGATGGGAGACACTTGGCATGACAAGCATTTTCATGTCGCTGGCACTTTGCCTTTTTATACACATAGGGTAATGACACTAGACATTTGCCACATAGGTCAAAGATCTGGTCATCTTCATTTCAAACATATGTTCTACTTAGCACATGCAAGATTATAATAATACTGTCAAGTGGATATTAAAAGTCATTTGTTTATAGTTTTCATTTGTTGCCCTTGGTCAGCCTCTATCCTACTCAGACTGTGAGACCTATTGCTGGAGGGGATTCATAGAACAATATTCATTAATTAACCAGCATACCAAGTTTATATCTTTAGATTTTTTGTGTGTGCCTTATTAACAGTAGCTCTGTGCCCTGGGCACATGTTGTGTTGTTTTGAATGATAATGAATGAATAAATAGTAGAGGAAGGATGAAGAAGACAAGAAAGTAATGAAAGATTTTCAGTATCAAAAACAAAAAAATACAAATAAACTTTAGTATAGCACTTGTTTAGTTATCTGCATGCTCTTCTAGACAATGATTTTTTTATATATTTTTTTAATGGTTAAATTTAGCATTTGACCATTTCATCTGTGTATGTTTCTTTTTAATAAGTTTATTCAAGTGTTCAAAAAAGACAAATATAAACAGCAAAGGAAGATAGTGTACAGAAAAACAGCAATAGACTAATAGTACACAGCACTGAGCAAGAAGGAAAACTACAGTAAGCATTGTGATACCTGTCAATACTAACAGTATACTAGAAGTAAACAATGCCCATAAAACATGCAAAAAACAGTAAAGTGGTGGAGGGTTAAGGGGAGTGGAAGAGTTATTGAGGCTAAATTACTCTGTGTTTTAATATGTACTCAGGCATCTCCCTCCAAATTTCTCCACATTTTTTTTTGTATAAGGTATTCTGTAAGTTACAGTCACTGAAGGCGAAACAAAAATTGATAAAAAGGATATGAGCCTATTTTTTACGCCACTACAATCTGCACTTGCAATGAATAATAATACTTACATGAATACAGCAATACTAATACAAGTTCAACTGAATTTTTGTCTGGCGTACAGTATTTTCATGGTTAGCCAAACTGCAGTAAGTTGAAAGTTTTCAAGCAACATAATCCAATTTAAATAACCCATTTACAAACAAATTTCAGATTCTACTTCAGTGTAACCACAACTGGAAAATAAAATACGTAAGGTAAAAACCATCAAGCTCACATCTTACACCAGCATTACAAATGTAACAAGGACACATAAAATGCTTTGTGTTTAGGATTATTTTCATGATGCATCATTTATAACAATGCTTCTACTGCAGCTGGTCGCAAGCCTGAAATAATATTTTTTTTCTCTAGACCGTTTCAACATATCTAAACAAGGAACATTCCTAGTGCACTAAAAACTAGGCAAGAGACATGAATGCATGATGGGATTGTTGGCAGCAGTGAATGACGGCACAGAGCTTTACAGTCTACAAAAAAAATTGGGTAACTATACAGTAAAGGACCATTTGTACACGTTTAAAAGATATGCAAGATGATAAAAGTGGTACAATAGGACAATAACAATTACGCCCATAAATCGCCACCACATTATGCTGGTAGAAAATCAGAAAGAAAAAAGGTTTGTGCACCTCACACCCTGAAAAGTGAGCAAGGTGAACATATCCGGGTTTAATTTTTTATTTAATAAAAATATATATATATATATATAGTTGACAGTGAGTGCCTTCCATGCTTAAAAGATAATCTTAGTTGTAGGTAAAATAAATAAAAAAGTACAAATTTGTGTGGTCAAATATAAAATAGTTTCAAAGTTGTGCAACACTATCAATAAAAATGATATATATATATATATATAATGGAAAAAAGTGCATACTGCCTATGTAAACTTGATACCTATTGAGGCCAAAGTGCTACATGTGCTTATTATAGAATTCCAACAAAGTGCAAAAAGTGCACAAAGGTGACAATACCTACATAAAATTTAGAAAATCATTCAATTAATGAACTTTTGAATATCCTTTTCAGATAAGCACTTTGATCTTCATCCTAAGTTCCCAATTTTTTATCCATTTGCTAATATTTTTACTGTATATTGTAGTTTTGCTTTTTTATCAAATGAATTATTCTTATGTATTGTATTTTATCTAATTAAATATACATTTTTATTTGGATACACCTGTATATGTTATTCATTAATTGAATGATTTTCTACATTGTATGTAGGTATTGCCACTTTTGCGCACTTTGTTGGAATTCTATAATAAGCACACGTAGCACTTTGGCCTCAATAGGTATCAAGTTTACATAGGCATTATGCACTTTTTCCATTATATATATGTATCTCATTTTTATTGAACGTGTTGCACAAACTTGAAACAATTTTATATTTGACCACACATATGTATACTTTTTTATTTATTTTACTTACAACTAAGATTATCTTTTAAGCATGGAAAGCGCTCATTGTCAACCCTATATATTGTCTGAAACTTATTTGGTGGATTGCCAACCACCACAATCTTGTTGATAGAGCTGACACCCGCAAATTCTGGGAAGTGTGTCTTACTATTTAAAATTGGGTATAATCACCACCACCAAAAACACAAAGTCCACAGGTGTACAGGAGCCTATATTATATTATATATATATATATATATATATATATATATATATATATATATATATATATATATATATTTATTAGGGATGTGCAGGCTCGGATAGGTTCGAGTTTGCACGTTGAGTTCGGATTTTTCCCTCCAAAAAAACGGAACTCAGAAAGAGGCTAAACGTCATCTTACATGGACGGACATCATCATTCCTGGACTTTTGTCCAGGAATGATGGTGTACGTCCATGTAAGATGCGTTTCTGTATGTCCTGTTAATGAATCTATGTTCCAGTCCTGTCAGTAGTCCCTACACAAGCTAGGTTGCTTTTACGATGCAGTGTGATAGTCTACCACCAAGCATGGGTATGTGTTTGTTATACTTTAACTCATTAGCTGTGATTAAATCATTAGTACAAATACTATAAACTTGTAAACACACAAGTGGGTATATTTACTAAAGTACTGGTTTTTAGAAATGGAGATGCTGCCTAGAGCAACCAATCTGATCCTAGCTATAATCTTCTAGAATGTGCTAGATTAATGTGTAGTAGAATCAGATTGGTTGCTATGGGCAACATCTCCACTTCTAAAAACCTGCACTTTAGTAAATATACCCCATGGTATCCATGAAAACAATTTACTTGCTCTCCTTTAGATTTCAAGTTTTAAGATTGCATTACTCTGTGTAAATATGAAACACAGCATGGCCATGTACCTTTAGTGACATGGTAATTGATGTATCAAGCAGTCATAAGAGTGGAGAAGTGGACCAGTGTAAAAGTTGCCCCTTGCCCATAGCAACCAATCAGCTTTTACTTAATATTTTTTAGAATGTACTTGATAAATTGCTACCTTGAAGCTGATTGGTTGCTATGGGCAACTTCTCCATTGGTCCACTGCTTGATACATTTATCCCACAGACACGCACAGCCCTGGCGGGTATGTCCAACCATTAGGATGTGGTGAATTGGAAAATGTTGGGAGCTACAGTATGCTATAAAGGCAACTATCACCAGTCTACTACATCAGAAACATTAGACCAGTGTTTCAAATATCCATTCCACACACCCCCAACAGATCATGTTCTAAGGATTGTTTTAATCATGCACAGGTGACTGTTTACTTGTTTGGCCAAGTAATTATTTTACCATTTTCTCAGACAAAAATTCTGGAAACATGAGCTGCTGGGGTTGCGTGAGGACTAACACTGTATTAGGCTGAATAGTTATCATTATCCATTCATTTTCCCCTTGTTGAACCGTGGATGTATCCAAGTAATAGGAGAATTTACTGGCAGACTGCTTGTCTTATGGTTAACAAAGCAATTTCTTTTATTTTCAATGTGATAATTTGTCTTCACACTTGATGCCTCAAAAAAAAAAAAAAATAGTATTTGTATCTTATTCTGTATTTTTATCTTTTTTTTTTTTTTTTAAATATGTTTATTGAAAGGTTCACACAAAATATTGTTACAGTAAATTCTAAGGTATCCAATTAGCTCCGAAAAATGTTCTGGCATAAGAGACTTTTTTTTTTTCGCCAATTATTGTTTTGTGCTATCCAATTAAATCTTGTTTATTACGCCCGAAAATTTTCTGTTTTTCTCACGCAAATACATAGGATCCGCGAAAAGTAGAGGACCTATGTATTTTCTCTGCCACGATCGGGAGAAAAACAGCTCATCATCAGGGACTTGGTTTTGCCTGCCTGAGGCAGGTGAAAGAAAATCCCTGATAAGTGCCGGCTTCGGGGCTAATTGTATAGCCCCGGGCAAGGTAATTAGCCGCAGCTAATTGTATACCCCCCCTTTGGGCCGTATTCAATTTGAGGCGACATGTCAGATAATTTATCGCTGATGACGTCATTTTCGCCTATTTCAATTATCCCCCTATTCAATTACATTGACTTTTCGCAGGGATAAGTCTTCACCAGCCTTTTGCTGGTGAAAAAAAGTGCAGTATTCGGGTTTAGGCTTAAAAAAAATAGCCTGCACCCCTAGAAATGTCCCCTAAAAAAGTTGTGTAAAAAAAATTAAAAAATACATATCGGGACACCCTAAAAAAATGACCTTTAAATTTGGGGTATTAAAAAAAAAAAAAAAAAAAAAAAAATACAGAACACACTTATAAAAAAGCCAAATTAAATCCAGAGGGGTTCCCTTATATGCGGCAGGTGTTTTCTTCATTTTTTGAAGAATTTTTAAAAATCATTTTAGGGACTTTAAAATATGCTTGCACCCATTTTCATGTACCCCAAATTTGATGGAACAAGTTATTTCCCCCCCAAAAAAAACCTAAGTGCTATTCTTCACCACCTCACCTGCAGCGGCTATTACAATCCCCAACTTCCTTCAGCAGGCTAAAATGGGGGTACCAATAGTGAACCCCCATGTCTGGACATCTTTTCTGGAGGCTCCCGTTTTCGCTGCTTCCTAATTGAATACGGGGATAAAGCGGGCACGCGCCCGATACTTTATCCCCAGAAAAGCTGCGATGTCTGTGCTGGACTTTTCGCTCCCAAATTGAATACCCCCCTAAGTGCAAAACAGTCATAGGATGCCTGAAAGTACTAATCTTCATTTTTACCATGTATTAGTTAGAAAGAGACTCTATAAAACATGGTCACATATAAATCTGAACTACAGAGAACAGAGTATCCAAATAGGTAAATACAAATAATACCATATTCACCATAACATAAATGCAATACAAAAAAGAGAAAATAGTTTTGCTTCTAACTCATAGCGGAGATTAAAAAGGAGGGGACCCTTTAGCCAAAGTTTCTATATTATACCAAGATGTTAGTTTAAGCTTGCTTGGTGAACTCTCTAACATGGGTTGGTAAAGTGACAAACTAGGGTAGCCAGATACTGAAAAACTTTTCAACTCTGGTTTTCACATCTAATGAGAATTCAGTCCAGTCCATTTGGTACAAATGTGCCAATCTTGGGAACATTAAGGAAATGCGAACCAGTTCCTTAGTGATCCATTGAGACAGAATGGTCTTATTAGAAGCTGCAGCAATACGTGCTAAATGACAGGCATTGTCTATTGAGCAACGGAGTGGGATTGAAGATGAATGGAGATCCCACAGTGCCCAGGCCATAGTAATATAGTAATCTAAATGCCTAATTCCCTAACAATGTAACTCTGTACCGCTGTCCAGAACTATTCTATAGTTAATTTATATTTTTGTGCTCGGCCCATGTAGCCAGTGTTTCTTTTTTCTTTCGTTTCCATTGGGTGACCTTCTCCAAATTATGTTTTTGTTGCCCTGGGATCATGCTTTTGCCGCAAACCACTAGTTATATCTCAGAGTTACAAAGTGTGATCCAACAATTTATTAGAAGCTATCACCGTATTGTCAGGTGTTCTATCCTGCACGAGTGTGCTGCTGTTTCCCCGGTTAGTTCATCTAACCGATTCGGACAGAGGTTTCCAGCACTCGCAGCGGACATCAGTGCTTATAACCCAAGCAGCATTCGGGAGTGGGACGTAAGGGCAGTTTGTGGTTACAGCTGCCTAGCCACAGATTACATCACAGTGGACACCCAGGATTACTTTACCCGTGTACTACACAGCACTTTGGCGGTTATCTTACCTTGACAGCGGTGACTATTAATTTGCTCCACTTTGCTTGTCTTATTGAACCAGGAGCGATAAGCTGGTATATTGCTCTGGACTAAGACTTTTATCATTTATATTAGTTACATCAGAAACATTGCCATGGGGTTATTATAATAATCAAAGTTGTGCATTTACATCTGTTGTTTTTGTTTTTATGCATTCACGGAATAAAAGTATTATATGATATACTCTTGCATTTAGGTTATACAGCCGGTTGTATTTTAGATGGATATCATCTTTGGTGCGCATTATATTAGATAAATAAATATATATATATCTTTTAATTAATTTATCCGACCTCCTGAGTATATACGTATATTTTTTATATACACTTTTTATTTACTTTGAATTAGCGCAAATTGATTTAATATATTTTTCATTAGAGCTATAAAACATTACTACACCTACACATGGAAGGAAGGCAAGTGCTTAGTACATGCATGAAATATTTATATGGCTAACATTATCAATGGATGCATTAGGTAGTCTTCATGGCTGTGTGGCAGGAGTCTGTCTCAGCGAGGGTTGTGCTGAGGTGTTTGAGATCATCTTACCGTTATCTAGTTCAAGGCAGAGGTTGTACACAGCAAGTGGCCTCTTGTTACGCTGCCTCCTTGACTGTCTAGGTGGGGCACGAGGAGAAAGAGATGTTGGCTCTTGCACGGAGTCATCTGGTGGGTTTCTAAAAATCTGAAAGCAAGCATACAACATATATTATCTACTTGGCAATGGGGCATTATGCAAGGAGCAGGAATCTTGTATCAAGTTTGGAGCTCATACAAGAGTGGTGAAAACCTCAGACTAGAGTGTATTTTAAAAGGTGCTGGATCCTTACCACACAATTTAACAGGAAAAATAAAGAGCTACACATTTCATACACTGACCAATACCTTTGTATATAAGGAGGAAAAAAATAAACAAAATCTGGAAAGGTTTGTTCACATTGGGATGGTTTAAGAGGCATACGCAAAAACAATAGTTGGCCTACATTTCCGATGGTTAATGATTTGCGCAGGATCAGCACTGCACAATCGCAGATCAGTGGCTGCGAAGACGATCGCAGTGCCCCCTGAGCCACAGCATGATTGACATGCCTCGGCTGTTTGTGGGCGGGGTGGTGACTGTGCGAATTTTACAAAATGGGGGCATGTTGTTTTGTAGACATGTCGAGGTCAGGGTCTGAGTCTTGCGACGCAGATTTCCTGGTCCCAGCACAGGCCATTCTAAGTAGCCTTAGACTTACTAAGACTGACAATGGTGTTCCGATGCTGAATCTTCGTACGCAGCACTTTGACCTACAAAGCTGGCAGTGGATGTCTTTAGTTTTCAGACGCCTCCTGCAGCAATAGCATTTTTGTCATACAACAGCAGCATCCAAAGACTGTGCTGTGCTTTTAGCATACAGCTCTGAATCGGGTCAATTAATGCTTATTTTGTCTACTTTTGTTTTAGATGGTTTAACATTTTTTCCCATCATATTTTTGCATTGAAGTCTTTTTCGTCCAGTGCAATAAGCTGCATTTTTTAATTAACACATTATAATTCAATAATTTGAATGATGGAGTCGTATTCAATGTATTAGTAACACATGAATGTACTATTTATGCATTTACTAGGAAACACCATGGCAGAGATGTGACCCAACTATAAAGAGGCCTATCCATTAGCAGATGTTTTTCTCAACGATGAAAGACAAAAGATATCTATTAAAAATTCTAGTGGCTGTGCTGAAAGATATCTGTCATGTACATGACAGATTTTTGCAAAAGACGAACAATGAACGATATCACATGACATCTTTCAGGGACTGGATTTTTTCCTCTCCAGGGCTTTGTAGCTGCTGTTAATATCGTTCATCGATCACCACATATAAGCTGCCAGATATTTCTAATATATGGCAGCGATATGCGATAATTGACCAACATGTTGGAGAGACGAAAGATAAAATTTATCGTCCGCGGGAGTGCGCATCTGTCATCGTTCAGGGCCTATCCATTAGCAAATAAATTGAACGACTGAACGATATATCATTCAGTCGTTCAATTTATCTGCTAATGGATAGGCCCCTTAACAGATACAAAATATTGCGCACGTTGTAGACCGCTTCCTGCTACTGCAAGATTTTTAGACTGCGCTGCCAATGAGCGGGTTCCATACCCACGCAGACCTGTGAGATTGGGGGACCATAAGCTACTTGTTTTTGTCTCCACGATGTTCAATTGGTTCTGCCACTGGCTACTATTATGCTGGAAAAGGGGCACTGCCAACACACAAACATGTGACTATAGTAACAGTTTTGTTTTTTTAGTGTATTCAAATCCCATTAAATTCCATTAAGTGCACAGATCTGTTCAAGACTGAAAACAGAAATGATTGCTTTAATCATTAGACCTGCCTATTAAAACATTGTTAAGTTTTAAAAGAAACAAATGAGCTTTTATGCAGTAAAGTTCCCCTATTTTGCTGTCCCTAAAATCTGCTGAGACAAAAGCACCCACAATCTTCGAAAAGGAAAATATTACAATAAAGCATAAATAATAAAAATCAATAAAAGTTGGTACTGAATATTTCATAATGACAGAGGCTTCGATTAATATACATTATGAGGCACGTGATATACAGTGTATTATTCCTATAAATTTCTCTGAGCATCTCAGATTGAGCTGTTAATAAAGTGGTCAAGCAGCCTATATTGGTCCCTTCTTCAGTACACATTGACACTTCTTTGAATGCTTGGCGGACCAGGAACACATCCTGTTCTGTCCCTGATCCGTCAAGCTTTTGGAAAACTGTCACTCTCACCATCTCTACTATAGGGGACAATGAACTCTATTAAAACAGTAATTGAAAGCTACGGCATTCACAGTTCAGACAGAAACCACAGTCAATTCCTAGTAAAGGTCTGTCAAAAAAACATTGTATGTATGATATATATATATATATATATATATAAACTGTATAAAAACGTAATTAAATACAAGTTTCCAGTGCATCTTAAAACTTTGAACTTTGCAATTTATATTATCAAAACAGTTTTGACTATATATTTTTTGTTTGATGTTAAACATGTCTGTTGTATCAGTTACTAGAGGTTTTTGGTATGCAGTAATTCTACTAGGCAAGTTTTTGAAATTCGAATCATCCAAATTAGAACATTTCAGGGGCACCTAAAACACAGATGGCCTGATTCAGAGCCGCTCGTAAGCGGCCACTCGTTCGCTCTGAGCGATGTTCGCACAACTGTGCATGCGTATGGGTCGTAATGCGCATGCGCAAACCAGTCATTGCAGTCGGAAATTGTGCGCTCGCAAAACAGAGAGGGGCTGCTAATTTGATTGACAGAATGTACCATTTGTGGGTGGTAACAGGGGAAGGTGCTTGAAAACGGGGGAGTGGAGATCCGAACGTAGGCGTGCCTAACGGTCAAAAGGGCGTTTAATGGGAGTGCATAATTAGTAAAGGAGCATCATCGACCACGTCACTTGGTTGTCTTTTAGCCTGAACTGCTCGCAGTGATTGCGGTAGGAAAAACCTACCACAAGCACTGCGCGCAGTTCAGATGCCTTTCGATGTACCCGATTAATCTAATAAATACCAGAGATGACGTGTGATGCGAACGGCGTCTTTACAAAATAGCGAGCGCATGTTTCGTTCGCTCACTCAGACATAGAGGCATCAACAAACCGCAAAGAGCGAGCACTCAATTTAAATAGCCGGCCCCTTTTTTTGGAACGACTGTCCGCAAATAGCGTCCGGCTCTGAATCAGGCCCAGAGTGCACCACAATAAGTGCAGAGAACTCTGCGGATTGTACATTTTATAACCATCTGGTACACGGACAAAACATGGGGAAGAGGTGTCGCTATAAATAAGTGTGCACTTCCTACATTCCATAGTGATGCTGCTGCTCCTCTGTGTCCGCAATAGGCTGGCAGTGTGGCACTGCCCTGTGCAACAGAGGAAGAGCAGCAGCAATGAAACAGACATTCCACTCCTCTGTGCAGCACCTAAGGGAAGGAGGCAATGTGAGGACGAAGCCACCATTACACTCCTATCAGCCTTCCTGGTATTGTTATATTGTATCTTTTAAACATGTTCTCATTCATCTTTTTATCTGCTTGCTTGTACTGTAATTGTTTCCGGAGTAATCCTGAGATAAAATACAGGGAGACCACCCTTAACACTACCATGCATAGCAACACGCATGAGTAGCCGACTTTGAAACAGCCAATGAGTGTGATTCACATACACTTGATTAACATTCTGCCACCACAGAATGTGGTCTCTCACTTACAGTGGGTAAAATAAGTATTGAACACATCCACATTATTCTCAGTAAATATATTTTTAATGTCAGCAACAACTCATGCAATCCACACACACAGAAATCAAACCTTAGATATCCATAAATTAAGTTATATGTAATAATGTGATATGACACAGGAAAAAAGTATTGAACACGCTTACTGAAACTTATTTAATACTTTGTACAAAAGCCTTTGTTGGTAATGACAGCTTCAAGACGCCTCCAGTATGGAGAAACTAGTCGCATACATTGCTTAGGTATGATTTTGGCCCATTCATCCACACAGTCAGTCTTCAAATCTTGAAAGTTCCATGAGCCTCTTCTATGAACTCTGATCTTTAGTTCTTTCCATAGATTTTCAACTGTATTCAAGTCAGGTGATTGGCTGGGCCATTCTAGCAGCTTTATTTTCTTTCTCTGAAACCAGTTGAGAGTGTCCTTGGCTGTGTGTTTGGGATCATTGTCTTGCTGAAATGTCCACCCTCATTTCATCATCAGCATCCTAGTAGATGGCAGCAGATTTTTATCAAGAATGTCTCGGTACATTTTTCCATTCATCCTTCCTTCAAACACATGATGTATGCCAGTGGCGTATGTTGAAAAACAGCCCCACACCATGATGTTCCCACCTCCAAACTTCACTGTTGGTATGGTGATTTTGGAGTGATGTGCAGTGCCATTTATCCTCAAAACATGGTGTGTATTATGGTACTCAAAGAGTTAAGTTTTCGTCTCATCTGACCAGACTATATTCTCCCAGTATTTCACAGGTGTGTCCAAATGTTGTGCAGCAAACTTTAAATGAGCTTCAACATGCATTTTCTTCAGCAATGGAGTCTTGTGTGGTGAGCGTGCATACAGGTCACGGTGGTTGAGTGCATTGCTTATTGTTTTTTTTAAAACAATTGTACCTGCTAATTCCAGATCTTTCTGAAGCTCTCCATAAGTAGTTCTTGGCTCTTGGATAATTCTTTTTACTCCTCTGTTAGAAATCTTGCGAAGAGCACCTGGTCGTGGCCGGTTTATGGTGAAATGATGTTCTTTCCACTTCCGGATTATGGCCCCATCAGTGCTCACTGGAACATTCAGAATTTTAGAAATCCTTCTGTAACCAATGCCTTCAGTATGTTTTGCAACAATAAAGGTTGCAAATGTCTTGAGAGAGCTCTTTGCTTTTACCCATCATGAGACGTTTCTTGTGTCACATTTTGGTAATGAGACATTATTGGCCATCAGTTGGGACTGAAGCAGCGTATATTAATTTGCACTGACAAGGGGCAGGATTGCTTTCTAATTACTGATATATTTCAGCTGGTGTTTTGGCTTTCCATGCTTTTTTGCGCCTCCCTTTCTTCATGTGTTCAATACTTACTCCCTGTGTCATATCACGTTATTACACATAACTTAATTTATGGGCATCTATGGTTTGATTTCTTTGCATGTGTGGATTGCATGGGTTGCTGCTGACATTTGGTGAACATTTCATTACAATAGCTCCATTACAAATATATTTACTGAGAAAAATGTTGAGGTGTTCAATACTTATTTTACCCGCTGTATGTCCTTACCCATAATGTCTGGAAAACAGCCTGCATCTTCCAGTGAGGGTAGTGGATCTAAGATTTCTAGGGAAAGTATTAGCATGCATGTGAAACTGCAAGTGACAGCATTTGGAAGCTGGTGAGCATCAGGTTGATGTTGGCACCTCTTTGAACTTTGCTACATCACTGATTAGAACAGTTGTAAAAAATGAAGAAAAAATAAAAGCTTCTGAAATTATGACCTCAAAGTTATCAATTAAGCTCCTGTAATTTTTCAAACAGTTTGTACAATGACAGTTAAGAACAGATTGGTTGGTAGTTTATCTCTCAATTTTAAATCTTTCCAAGCTTTCATGAATCCCCCCCAAAGCCACAAAGTACCGGTTAACGCTCTTGTAAGGGGGCAATGCTAAAGGTAAGTTAAAGCCTATTGTTGTGTATAACTGCAAAACACCATGGGCATATCCAGCCGTGGGCCAGTACTGTGAGGGACATGACTAAAGCATCGTTGGTGCTTAATAAATAATTTCACAGGTAACCCTCAGAATCTTGGACACTTTGGACCTTCATTCCTGTGGTTTACATTCTACCTAACATTACTTCATTGCTCCAAAAAATGGATCAAGGAATAATATTGAACTGTTAGGTCAAATACTTTAAATGCACATTCAAGCAACTCATAAAAGAAACAGACAGAAAAAGCCACCAAGCAATTTTACCAAAACTACGTCATGAAAGCTGTAGAATATCAGATACCAGAAATGAAGTACAAATTGCATGAACGGAGCATGGGGAAAAAGCCATGGCCAGCAGCATGCATCGACTTTGAAACCTCGCTGAACGGGTCAATGAAACGTGATTAGATGAAGTTTAGTTATAATGATGTTGAAGAGCCATAGTAAAAAAGAGCTTCAAGAATTGTCATAGCAATCCATCATGAGTGAATCTGAGTGAACGATGGAGAAGAGGAAGCATCAGCGAGAAACTTCACCCCAGAATTCCTCAACAGCAGCATTACGACCATCACTCAAATCATGAACCAGTTCATCAATAATGCGAAAGGGTGCAAAGCAATAAGAGGTATTCTGGTTATGGTTTCCGGCTAACTAAAAACTGCTTCATGAGAGGAAAGTTTAGAAAAGACAGCCAATTCTCGATGCCTACTTCAAGAAGAAACCATGGTTAGAAGAGGAACCACAGTCATCCTCTAAAATGTAACCTCCCTCAGATTCCCTCCACTGCTTCGATGTGTTGCTGCACTACTGATATTCAGGTAAAGTATTTACTTATTAATGATACATTGTTCATTAAGGCATGCATCTCCATTTATGTTGTATATAATGACCCTGCACAGCGCTGATTTACATAGCGCTCCATCTCTGAGGAAAGCACCCTCAGCGGTAAGCTGGGCCTCACTGTAAATGGCGCCAAAATCAATTACTATTCAGATTCTATATAAAGGGATCACAGTGGAGTACCTCGCTCAACACTACAGTACCTCTGAAGAACTCCAGAATAGGACGAAACGGGTCTGGAAACTTACCTCCTCTGACATTTGCTAACAATTGTGGACTTACCTTACTTGGCTAGTGCCTTGGAGATTTGGCGATTTGGGAAGAGACATCATCCCAGGACCAGATCCATCTTCTATACCCATATTAAGCATCTATTCCTCATAGTCACCGTCTGATTATTTTGTAGATCTGGCTCGGGACCCTTGGGCCTGGCTGACGTGCTTGTGAAACGAGATGGTTTGATTCAGTTCTGGCTCATGAGCAAACAGGAGGCTAGAAACTATTGCATGTGAAGGAACCACAGATTTATGATGCGCAACAATGCTAAACTGGAACCGGGGTGATTACCCAGGTAACTGGGCACTCCCTCATCTAGTGACCACGGAGGCCTACTAGACCAGAAACATGCTCCAACCACAAGGGTGACCAAGGAACTCAGAATAGCATAGTACTGGTAGATAGGAACTTATGTATCCAGGACACAACTTGAGAAAGCTGTAACCCTGGCACAACTCTGACGCAAGATCCGGAACAAGTGCAGAACTCAGCAACTGAATGTTAGGAAAAGTATTACAGTCTCTGAACACCACAGTGCACTGACTGTATACCTCACACGAACTACAGCCCTGGAACCAGCACCTTTCTCTAAACCAGCCCAAGACAATAGCACGCAAAGCAGGGAAACCAATTCTACTAGCAGGGTAGTATACTATATACCTGGATAACTACTGAGCACCGAGTAGAACAGAACAACTAGCAATGTCCCAGCGGTATGATGGTATAGACCGAGGATGTATACAGTTCACAGGTAAATTGCAGAGTATATTTGCAGGCTGGAGTGCAATAGTAAGGCTGACTTATATGCAGTATGGGAACTGCAGGCCTGGCAGGTAACGGAGCACTACGGTGAATGTTTCCAAGATGGTGAGTAGCGTGGACGATGTAACGCTGGCTGAACTGCAGACACAGTGGCAGATGAGTAATGGATGAGCGTGGAAGCTGCGGCGCTGGCTGGATAAGAATATAGTGGTAGTTGGAACTCGGCATAACAGTGTGAAGGCTGTGATGCTGGTCTATAGCAGGGTGACCATTGTAAAGCTGACAGGTGAGCGATATTCAGGGAAGGACGATAACCTGCTGGAATCGATGAGGCAATAAGGAAGTCACAGACACGATACAGGATACAGAGCGCTCCTGGAGCCTTGAACTATCTGGGTATGAACTCACTGTTCAGGCAATAGTTTGAACACTGGAGCTAGTTTAAATAGTGAGTGGTCTCCACCATTGGACTAGCAGACAAAGTGAACTCAACAGGTGCAGCAATCATCACAGGCCAACATCTCTGTGATGTTTTGGAACTTTAAATAAAGGAATGTCTGATGCCAAGACCCCTATGCATGACACTCATACTAACTTTTAGATATTTTTCTTTATATATTTTCTTTCCTATTAGTGTTTGTTGTGATTAGTATTTTTTTTTGTCTGTCACCATATACTTACTATAAATATACCACTTCTTAAAAAGCATATTACATGTGGGACAAAATTTTTTGTCTTTGCACATGTGGAGTGGGATTGCCATTTTGTACAGGAGGAAGGACCAAGTACATCTACCCATAGTCTGATAAAGATGTGGTGTAAGCGGAGCTTGCATTACTGTAATTGGAGTGGAGTGCTTGAGTTTAATCCCTTGGTTGTTAAGGTGCATGGGACTCGCCCTGATTATGTAGCCCAAAACTGCAAAGGGTGAGTTCCACCCACCATGGGTATAATCCACTGCTTATTGCTCACTGCAATCAGTGGGTGCTCTTATAACAAAGTAGCAGGAATCTTTCTGCAGCGTCACAAGATTAAGTACACACGATCACGATCCTGACTTCCTACTCTCATGTTCTAAGTAATATGTCATGTGACTTACCTTTGCCAATTGTCCTGCAGGTCAGGCTTTCTGCTCATCTTGTTTGAGTACAGTTGCACGTACGTCACCATGTTGGAGCATGTTAACTGCTTGCATTCCTCCAATCAGAGTGCTCCTTACCTCAGCTGACACTGGCAACCAAGCAGAGACCTGCATTTCCTTTGTAAACCTTCTCTGGCCATTAATCCAGTGCCAGAGCAACAAGCTCTTCCCTGAGAGAGATCCTGCTATCCGTTCTTACTTGCAGCAAGCTACTTAGCATTCCCTGGCTCCAGAGTGTAATTCTTTACCTTCTTGGTTACCGCAGATTCCTGCTCAGATGAGTTCCTCTTCTGTTAAGCCTGCTAACTACTGTGTTCCCCCCCAGCTTTAGCTACAGTGATTGTATACAGAATTCGGCCATTGATCTCTGTCTTCAGTAGCCTTCTGAGCTCACTAAGTTGTCAGACTGCAATACATACAGCCTTAGCAGTTGCCAGAGTCCCTGACTGCTAAACCTCACTCCAGGCTAATTATCTTTCAGAGGATCCTGATTTCAGTATTTATCAAAGTCCTTCTAGTAAGTGCTGCTGGAGTGCATATCCCAATCTGTTACAGAGATCCTGATTCCTGGCATGCTGTTAACCTCTAAATCCTCTGCAAGTTACATATAATTTAGTGAGTTCTCAGCCTTTGTATCATTGACCAGCAGTACAGACTCCTTCCACCTGTATACTGCAACTCCTCAGCACTTTCCAAACTCAGCTACATCCATTCTGAGTAAAGTCTAACAGTTCTCACTGTGTTCTGTTATACCTGAGCTCCACAGTGCTACACTCTGTATCTAGCAATACTAGTGCAATTACCATCTTGCTGCACTTCTGACTGCTATTCCATTCCAGCCGGTTCCAGTCCGTTTCAAGCAGCAATGTCAGTTCCAGCCTGACTTCAGTTCCAAATCCAGCCCTGCTCCAGAAGCATAGTCAGTTCCAGTCTGACTCTTCCTTCATTCCAGTCAGTCCTAGTGCCTGGTCTGTACTAGCCTGCAGGAGTGTAGAAAGCCCGGCCGGTGATGGGAGGGGGCATGGCCACCCCCCCTTAGGATTAAAGAAAAACATTTTTTTTGCAGCACCATGCGCTGGGGAGGGGGGCACTGTGAGCCCCTCAGCAAAGCCATGAGGGGGCACGATCAGCGTGATCGCTCCCCTCCACAGTCATAGGAGACTGCTGGGCTGCTGTAATTTAATATGGAGGGAAGGGGGTGGGGTGGACGGCGCAAAATACGTGTTTGTCATGAATGTATTATAGATGTATACAAAAGGGCAGGAGCATAAATGTGAACCTTTGCACAAGTACAGGGGAAAGTACAGAAGACACAATTTCTACCTAAACATCTTCGTATACACAGTTTGCTGCACTTTGTTTAAACAATAATTAAAACGGTTTGTGAGACATGGAACGTCACACTTAACAGTGCATATCCTGTTGTGTCTCACTGCTAAGATACCATAAATTCAAAAAATTCATCACCTGCGTTCAAAGAATTTGTCTGCTAAGCTTTTATTTTTCTTCCTTAAAAATGTCTGTCTGCTTTTCAGCAGACATTTCTTCCTCGTGGTACCACACTGCCCTCTTATGAGTAATACATAGGACAAAGCAGCTTTTACCAGCATTTTCTTGTAAACCAAGTTCTCACACAGCAATCTAATAACTAGTCCTGCTCTCATGTATGTATGACCAATTTGCAATCTGTACAGTGCATTTGTGTTACTCAGGAATCTTGAAAGCTAACGATGCATGCAATAGAACGGAGGTGGGGAACCTTTTTTGTGCAGAGGGCCATTTTGATACAGGTTGAGTCTCCCATATCCAAAATGCTTGGGACCAGGGGTATTTTGGATATCGGAATATTCCGTATTTTGGAATATTTGCATAAAATGAAATATCTTGGGAATGGGACCTGAATCTAAACACAGAATGCATTTATGTTATATATACACCTTATACACACAGCCTAAAGGTCATTTTATACTATATTTTTAATAATTTTGTGCATCAAAAAAAGTGTGTGTACATACATGGAATTCAATTATGTTTCATATACACCTTATACACACAGCCTGAAGGTTATTTTATACTATATTTTTAATAATTTGAGCTTTAAACAAAGTTTGTGTATATTGAACCATCAGAAAGCTAAGGTTTCACTTTCTCAGTCATGCTAAAAATTTTCCGTATTTCGGAATATTACGTATTTCGGAATATTTGGATATGGGAGACTCAACCTGTATATATATATATATATATATATATATATATATATAAAACATTATTTGCGGGCCCAGTACCGGCCACTCCTCCTCCGTGTGAGGCAACACGGGGAAGGGGCCACAATCACCGGAGAGCTGGATGCTCCGGAGAGCTGTAAGGCCAGCGATGTGACCGTCTGAAGCATTCTAAGGACGCTCCAGGCGGCACTGCTACCTCGATTCTGGCTGCAGTGTGCCATTCTAGGCACCCTGCTAGCCAGATGAGGCTAGCAGAAAAAAGCTCTGAGGGCCAGACCAAATGATTGCGCATGCCTTAATAAATACGGCCCCCATCCCTGCACTAGTGAGATACAACAGGATTCTCTATATGACAGAACATACACAATGCTGGACAAATTTTCTTACATACATAAGATAAATTGGGTATATTTTTTAGATAAGTAATATACAGACATGCACAAACATTTACTCACTCTTTAGAACACCAAGAAACAAAAGTAATAAGAGATCAAAAACGATAATTGTTTGTAACAGCATATTAAACACAACTCTTTAAAATGACAGAACTTACTTTAACACAGGCACAGAACGAGAGAGCAAAACCTGCACTACTTAAATAGTGTATTCACTAAATATGTAGTTCTAACTTGGCACTTGGTCCAGGCATGCAATAGTAGGATTTGTTCTCCATGGATCTGTTAAAGACTTTCGCTGAGCATTTGGGAGCTGCAGTTGCAACTGAAGTCTCCTATAAGGTTCAGGCTGGTCACACATAAGGGTTCCCAGTTGTGGGAATGAATAATATTAATATGAGATGTAAAATACTGCAGTAAAACAATGGCATAATACAGATGTGTCCACATACATCTATCCTCCATGTGCTACAAGTCGCGCCACACATAACGTGGGAGCTCCGTGTGCCTGGGTAGCGCTGAGCGTCTCTTGTGCAACTTTTTACCTCCAAATGAGTCTTATTCACACAGTGATACGAATGGCTAGCACAAGCTGATTAAAATGGTATGCAGCATGCCTATGTCCTGTGAGCGAGTGCAGGTGTATCTGCATGCAAAACGCTACATTACAGTGTCAGTGGCTGTAATACTGTAACGTAGAGTTTCGCATGGATATACAACCGCAGACACACACAGAACACAGGCATGCTGCAAGGAGCAGTCGGGAAGCTGACGGACGTAATCCCGACCGCCTAATCCCGGCAAGACACTAATGACAGACGTCGAAATCCCGACGCCTGTCATTAGACCTACACATCCCCCCGGGAAGGTTAGGGTTAGGCTAGGGGAAGGGGGGGTTAGGGTTAGGCACCCCCAGGGGGAGGTTAGGGTTAGGCACCCTTCCCCCCGGGGGACTTAGGTTTAGGCACTTAGAGGGGGAGGTTAGGGTTAGGCACCCCTAAGGGAGGGTTAGGGGGTAGAATTAGGTTAGTTAGTTAGTACTTACCTTAGGACGATCAGGATTTCCTCCTCTGTCGGGCTGCCGCTGTCGGGATTTGCATGGCCGGCGGTAAATCATACTGATTCCCATGCAGCATATCAATTTAATCAGCAGAAGCTTGTGCTAGCTATTCACATCACTGTGTGAATAAGACACATTTGAAGGCAAAAAGTCACAGAAAAAGATGCTCGGCACCACAGGGTCATGCCACGACATGGCGCGATTAGGTCTGTTTAAGGCGCAAGGAGGCTAGATGTATGAGGACACATCTATATAAAGGAAACAACAAAGAACATCGCTTACAAAGACTGTTTGCTCTGATTGGCTGACCACTTTTAATCAGTCACATATGACGCAATTCTCACTCTTCTGATTAATGGGAAACTATACAAAGTGTGTGAACAGTTTAAGGTTATAGTACTTGCACAGGTCCCACTATCGCAATGAATCTGTGCCAATCAAGCACTCACAGCACGTAGGGTGTAGGTGAAGAAAGACAAGCCAATGGATAGGAACCACCTGAGTTCTCCTCATAATATAAATTGTAAGATGGTATTGTTTTCATGCTTTCACCCTGCAATGTATGCCTTAATTTAATTGAATTACCCATTGTCACTTTTCGTGTAAATGTTGCATGGTAACAAGATTGCAAAGAAAATAAAATCCAATTAAAACAAATAATTCCTTTTCCTATTTCATTTCAGAATCATGTAATACTGTATATTGGGTGCAATATACAATGTCACCATGACCTACACAAATACAAAAGCTCATTGGGGATCCCCTAGCCACTCATTCCTCCTCTATATAATGACTAAGCTATTGTATACTGCATTTAATTATATGCTGCATTCCACACTTTCATACTGACAATAAGTCGCTTGTCTGGCCTGTTATGCCTTTGCTGGTAATACAAGTATTTTCCTCCTGCAAATGAAAATTGGCTTCCTGGCCATGTCTTCTCGTGTCCTGATATCACCTCACTTGACTGTAAACCTGTGTTGTGCTGTACTCCTTTAGGCAAATAGCTGGGGTGAAGCCACTAACAGTAGAAGTGAGGGTATGAGGGATGAAGCCTTTTTCTCACCAATTTCATATCCATAAAAAATTCTAATAAAGAATGTTTATTGCGGACAGGGAGTTTTTATTCCTTATTGTTGGCACAAACAGAAAGTGGCAGGCATTTGCTTTTATATACAATCACCAGCCGCCTGTCCTGCCTCCTATGTATTTTCACATCACTTACAGCTGCAGAAGCCCTGGTACAACATGCATTCATCATTAATTCATTTTATGTCCTGGTTTTCATTTCTAGATAATCTACAGTTGACAATTTGTTTTTATGCAATTAAACGCACCTATAACGACTTTCATTTTATTTTTCATTTTAATATCTTAAACAAAAAGTGGTGAAAATTCTATTTTTTTATATGAATACAATAGGAAATATCTGTATTAGAATATTCCAAATTCTGCTGCAAAATTGAGGTGTATACAGTCACTGAAGTGATGTAATTACCTTTTCATGGTTTTCGATAAGTATTTCAACAACAATGTTCTGAAACTTTAGGTCCATGATGCCTGCAACAGTTTCCTCTTGTGGCCTCATCAATGTCGGCCCAAATACAACTCCCAGATTAGCTACAGTCATCAAGTTCTTCTTGGCATGGCTAGAAACACTAGAAAGAATGTAATACAGTATCTAGTTATACAAGAACCATCTGTGTGTCTCTACCTGGACTTTTGACACTAAGCAGCAACACTGGTTTCCAGATCTGGTTCCACTGATTGATTGTATATCATGGACAGGCTGAAAAAGTAATGGCTTTCCAGGATATTAATGCACTATGCCTTGATGCTGAAAGACATTGGACATTTTTGTGCCTCCAAATTTACAGAGGGCCTGAATCAGCAGTACACGCTAGTGCTCTGCTGAACGCAGATTCCCGATGGTCGGAAATCTGCGCAGCCGCCTGACCCATACTACGCATGTGCAGCACGGGTCCTGTGTGTACGCACGCAAAGCGGCTCGGAAAAGTAACGCAGCAGGAGGTGTGATGCCTCTTGTGCATTACCATATCTGCAAGGACGGAATTGCAAAGCTGCCTGCGTGCAATTCTGTCTGAAGCTGAATCAGGCCCAGATATTGGATATTTTTGTGCTTTCATAGTGACAGATAAAGGGTTATTTTTTGTGCCTCAACACTAACAGATATAGTATATAAGGTATGATGTTGACATTCAATATGCCAGGGCTCGACAAATCCCGGTCGCCAGGGCGACTAAGAGTTTACTCCTGGCGACCGAGTTTTCCAAGCCCATTATGATGTCTCTCCCATAGTAACGAGGAGTGGCGGAAACCGGAGATCACTCCTGAGCTCCAGCGTCCAGGTCCCCCCACGGGCACTATGGAATAGACGTCATGACGTCTCTCCCATAGTTCCGAAGAGCGGCGGACGGCAGCGGATGCAGTATCGGTGCTTAGGTAAGTATTGTTTTTATTGTGTGCGCGCGGCACTATTACAGGGGGCTTACTACCGGGGGCACTATTAAAGGGCACTTTTACAAGGGGCTTACTACTGGGGGCACTATTGCAGGGGGCTTACTACTGGGGACATTATTACAGGGGGCTTACTACTGGGGGCACTTTTACAAGGGACTTACTACTGGGGGCACTTTTACAAGGGGCTTACAACTGGGGGCACTTTTACAAGGGGCTTACTACTGGGGGCACTTTTACAAGAGGCTTACTACTGGGGGCACTATTACAGGGGGCTTACCACTAGGGGTACTATTACAAGGGGCTCACTACTGGGGGCACTATTACAGGGGGCTTACTACTGGTGGCACTATTACAGGGGGCTTACTAAGGGGTTGAGGGGCACTGAAAGGGCATGTGTGGTGGTCTATACAAGCTTTCATATATTTTGGTAATGGACGATGATCTAGCTCCTAAACTTTTAAGATGGTTCCTAGATTTTACAAAATTTGTCGTGCCCTGCAATATGCCATGACCAGAATGTTGACAATTATGGTTAAAATGTTGATATCTACAAATGCTGACATACAACATGTTGACATACTGAAAATGTCCATATTAGCATTAGGGATATCTTACAAGAGCAATGTCGGCATTATGAACAAGTCAACATTTCATCACTATCGACATGCGGAATGTCAACATGGTCAAAGTTGGCATAATATACACTGACAGATACAGGGTATTTTTTGTGCCTGGACACTGCAAGATATAGGGTGTGCCATGACACCGACAGATATAGGGTGTGCCATGACACCGACAGATATAGGGAGTGCCATGACACCGACAGATATAGGGAGTGCCATGACACCGACAGATATAGGGTGTGCCATGACACCGACAGATATAGGGTGTGCCATGACACCGACAGATATAGGGAGTGCCATGACACCGACAGATATAGGGTGTGCCATGACACCGACAGATATAGGGTGTGCCATGACACCGACAGATATAGGGTGTGCCATGACACCGACAGATATAGGGTGTGCCATGACACCGACAGATATAGGGTGTGCCATGACACCGACAGATATAGGGTGTGCCATGACACCGACAGATATAGGGTGTGCCATGACACCGACAGATATAGGGTGTGCCATGACACCGACAGATATAGGGTGTGCCATGACACCGACAGATATAGGGTGTGCCATGACACCGACAGATATAGGGTGTGCCATGACACCGACAGATATAGGGTGTGCCATGACACCGACAGATATAGGGTGTGCCATGACACCGACAGATATAGGGTATTAATGGTTCTAAAGCCTTGTAGATATAGATTACTGTGCTTTCACCTTGATAGATGTGTGTAATTTTTATGCCTGGGCCTTGCCAGATATTGGGTATATCTGGCAGTGTCCAGGCACAAACAAATACCCTATATCTGTTAGTGTCTAGGCACACCTTATATCTGTGAGTGTCAAGGCACAAAAATACCCTCTGTGTGTGTGTGTCCTGGTACAAAAAATACCCTATTTGTGCCTTCTCCCTGACTTATATAGGGTATTATAAGACCTTGATCCTGACAGATAGAGGTTATTAATCGGGCTTAATCCTGAAATATACAGAAAATTAATGGTCTCACACACTGATGGCTAGTGGTAATTTTGTACTTAGACTCTGGCAGATTTTATTTATTTATTTACAAGTCTGACAGACGTAAGGTGCGTACACACTAGACGATGAGCTCACGATGCGATATCATGAGCAATTTCCCTTGAACAGCTCCCCGTCCATGTCACAAGATCTGCCGCGCACAATCTAAAGATTTGCCGATCTTTAGATCATGCAGGATAGCAGACAGATGCGTACATGGATCAGGGATATCCGTGATGCATGCATCCGTCTGTAAAAAAATAAACCCAGATGCACGGACAGATCAGTCTGTGCTGCTGTGTTTTAAAAAAAAATTAAAGCCTGTGTGAGAAAAAAAAACAGCGTGGCTCCCCCCCCCCCCCTAAAGAGCAACCAGCCCCGGGCTTTAGTGGCCCAGTGCTATATGTGCAAAATACAGAGGACAAATGATGTAGGGGTCCTCTGTATTTAAGCACAACCAGCATCGGGCTAGTCAGAACCAGCCCTGGTTGCCAAAATACAGGGGGCAAACAACGTATTTTGTGCAACCAGCACTTGGTTCTGATCCTCTCCTGGTTCTGGAAATACAGGGGGAAAAAATCAGTAGGGTCCCCCTGTATTATCCAGAACCAGTACCAGACTTTTTCTAGCGGGGGGCTAATGCCACAGCCAGGGGAGCCCTATCACCGGGTTCCCGGGCCAAAGCATTAACCCTGACCGCTAGTCAGCCCAGGCCAGGGATCCCTGGGGAGCTGGGGACCCTCCCTTCCCTCCTAGTGCTGCATTATAAAAGTAATGAATTATACTGAAAGCAAATAAAAAGTTGCATACTTAGCCAAGTGTTTGATGAGAAGATCCAGCATTTCTCGATTTTTATCAGGCAGTTTGTAAACTAAAAAATGGACAGCGTTCATCCGAGACTCAGGACTTCCACTTTCTGTTGGGCAGAACATGAAAAAGCATCCAGTTACATATCACTGGCCATCAAGGGGTATGATTTATTCCTCTCTACATATGTATGTATGTGTGTATGTAATAAATATATATATATATATATATATATATATATATATATACACACATATACACACACACACACATTATATATATACACACATTATATATATATATATATATATATATATATATATATACATACATATATATACATACATACATACATACACACACACACATAAATATACACATACACACACCTCCTTCTAATTGCATACAAACATGACAATTTGTTGCTGGTATAAAGTACATGAAAAAGTTAAGAGCAGACACTTTGGCCCAGGTCTGAGAAGTTACAGTTACTGTGATCGGCATTTTGTTCACTCACTAACATAATATTTATGATATTTGAAGTCAGTGCTGTTTATACTGTCTCCCACATGCATTTATCTTTTTTTATTCTGATATATTTGACAAATAACAATAGAGAGACAGATTATTAAAAGTAAATAGCACTAGGCTGTAAACTGTAAGAAGCTAATAGCACTGGTATTCAGGAAATGTAATGAGACCTGCAACACACAAGAGGTGAGAGATGAAGCACGTACTGGTTCAGACATCACTCATTATTCTGGGCACATCACCTCTCTTTCATTCTGCTGAAATCTATCCAGGTCAATAAACAACATAATTTGATTATTAAAATGCCTAAAGGTACCAGGGAATTATTTAAAATGAAAACCGTTTATTGCACCAGACATGTTGATTCACATACAAGTTTCACATTAAAATAACACTATTTTTAAGCATGTTTTATTAAGACCTATACACCATAAGACACCTTTGGAAGCAAGAGGCCCAGTGTTTAAAGCTGATAAGTAATGGAGGGGCTTATAAACAGGGTCACTGCGTGCCCTACATCTCATTGCAGAGTCTTATGTCCAATATTGTGACAGCTACACCAACTTGAGCCAATTCTGGTTGCTAGTATACAGGGGTGTATCTAGGGATCCGAGCGCCCCTGGCAAGGTAATGGACTGGCGCCCCCCTCCCCCCATAATTTCAGGAAGTGCCCCCAGTTCACCCTATGCAGTGCCTCCAGTAGAAGTCCCCCTTATGCATTGCCCCCAGTAGTAGTACGCCCTATGCAGAGCCCCCTAGTAGCCACACTCCCCCCTTGTGCTTTGCCAGAAAAAACACACACACACACAGACACAGAATAAAAAAAAAAAGCAACTTACCTGATCCTATGGTATGGGAGAGACGTCATGACCCGCTGCGGGGGGGGGGAGCCAGAAGGTGGAGCTCATTAGTCAGCTCCAGCCGGCTCCCTCCGTGGACACAGCAGCCAATGAGAGTCCATCTAACTCTCATTGGCTGGCTGCTATAACAAACAGACTACAGCCGCTGGCGGCTGTGTGTTTGTTACTGTGTAGGGCAGACCGCTCTCACTGCGGGCTGCCCTACACTTGTGGGGCCCGGGGTACTAGCGGGGATAGTTCAAGCCCCTGGGGTAGTCCACCCATTGGCTGCTGGTGGCACTGCCGGACGGCGCCCCCCCATTGCCCGGCGCCTCTAGCGAGTGCCATCCTGGCCAATGTGTAGATACGCCCCTGCTAGTAAACAATGTTGACATTCAGAGTTTGAATTTGAGTTGGGAGCAAAGCAAAAAAGAAGCAGGTAAATTTGCACCTGAACAACCCACTGCTTGATGTAAATACATACTTATTTTTTTTTGCATGCAGGGTAAATACTGGCTGCTTTAGCATGTAGCCCACAAATGCTGGACAACTTTATTTTTACACTGCAATTTACTTTAGAGTTTGGACACACCCCTCCCAAATCTAAACTACTCATTATAAATCTCCCCCACCTGCAGTGCAACATGGTTTTGCGAAGGTACAAAATTACTTTTTTTTATGTTTCCTTTGCCCCAACTCAGGATCAGCCCCTCAATCTCTTGGTTAGTGTAGAACATATCTCCGTACATTGTAGTTAGTGCACAGCTGACCATCCATTCTGGTAGATATTGCAGAAAAGAAAACCTTCAACAAGTGACTAGCACACAGTAGATAATGAATTCTGGTGTCTACCTTAAAAAACCCCATCAAACCTGCCGGCTAGTGTATAGTAGACGGAATGGGAGTGGAATGCCGGCGGCTGTGTAGCCGCTGGTTCAAATCCCGACACTGTGAGCCCGACAGATGAAAATTCTGACAGTGTGAGGCAAGTACCCTACCCTCACCCTCCCCCCCTAACCCTCCTTTAGGGGTGCCTAACCTTAACCTCCCCCCAGGGGTGCCTAAACCTAACCTCCCCCCAGGGGGTGCCTAATCCTGACCACCCCTCCCCGCACCCTAAACCTAACCCTCCCAGGGGGAGATGCCTAACCTTAAGTCCCCTCGGGGTGCCCAAAACCTAACCCCCCCCTCCCACAGCTAACAGGACGGGCGTCCCATATCACCTCGTTCAGGCCCACGGCGTCCTGCATTCCAGCATCGGAATTAAGACAGGCGTCAGTATCTCGACACCTGTCATAAATCCCTAACTGGCATTCTGCCGTCTAAATTGTGACCGGCGACTTAGAGGCCGCCGGTCACATAACTACATACCGAGTAGACCATCAAACCCTGGTGGCTACTGTAGACCATCAACCCTGGTGGCTAGTGTAGAATAGACCTTCAACCCTGGTGGGTAGTGTAGAATAGACCTTCAACCCTGGTGGCTATTGTAGACCATCAACCCTGGTGGCTAGTGTAGAATAGACCTTCAACCCTGGTGGGTAGTGTAGAATAGACCTTCAACCCTGGTGGCTATTGTAGACCATCAACCCTGGTGGCTAGTGTAGAATAGACCTTCAACCCTGGTGGGTAGTGTAGAATAGACCTTCAACCCTGGTGGGTAGTGTAGACTATCAACACTGGTGGCTAAAGAGAAGCAGTCCATCACCCTGGTGACTCGTGTAGTGTACACCATCCATTCTGATGGCTAGCACAGAGATCATCACCACGTTTGATGGATAGTAGTATCCTCAACTGTGTGGCTAGCAGATACCAGATTTTCCAATATGATGGCTAGCACAGAGCACTCCCAAGCACCCATTGTAATGTTCTCACAGTCCCCTTTTTGCTTGCAAGCTTGTTTCTAAGGGAAAGGAGCAGCCTGCACTTCTAGCATCATGTCATCAAGAACTTTGTTTAAACAGAGAGGACATCAACAAAAACCTTACTCAAGCCTGCACATTGGTTTGGAAGCCCTGTGGCTAATTTTCAGCTCAGTGGTGTCAATCAGGACATGACTCGGCAAAGTAATCTGTACACCTCCTTTAGTGTTTCTGCAAGCAAGTTTATTTTTGGTCATATGCAAATGGTCACAATTTGTGCATCTGCTTTGAGCCGCCTACTGACTTTGATTTATGGTTTGTGAAACAGTCTTGCAGATAGTGAATAAAAATTATAAAAATATATCAAATGTGCTGTTTATCGAATATATTATCTGAGACTACATCTCAGCTGTCTTTAATCTAGACTTCTAAATGAAGCAGGTAGAAAGCAGTTTTTTTTTTTTTTTTTAATGTTTGCTTACATGCAGCTTACAATTAGAAATGTATACAGCTACAGCAATATATACCTTTATGTTTGATAAAAACATATCATTTACAGGGTGTGCACATATACTGTATACTGTACCATACACCTATGCATTATTTAACATGCTTGCTGATAAGGGAAGAACAAGGAATAAAGTGAATATTTACTGGCAGGATTGATGAACTGTTCATGAAGCTCGTATGTCATCAGTGGTTCTGGCAGGCTCCTGAAACACAAGGACAGCTCAAAGTTAAAATAAACCCTGGTAAGCCGCTCCAATACATACAGGTCATGCAATGTGTGTAACGGTCATAGCAAGAAGAATTAGAGGATTTGTCATTGAAAGTTCATTCACCTTAAATGTACTTAAGTAGTTACATAAAGCCCTAGTTATGGAAATCTAATTTTGTTTTACCCTACCTTGTATTTTAATTTGTCCGGTTAGATGTTAATATTACTATTGGGCTGTGTATTATGGTACAGAGCTGTTATACTGGCCATTGGGATTTTATATTCTGAATTATTTTGCCATACTGTGCACAGTAATTATTTATTTATTATTTTGCTATGCTGTGTATGACACTCTATACAGTGACACGGATGCCAGGTGTTCCCTATCAGACAGTACTGTGCAAGGAATATTAAATATAATCTTTTTTCTCACTGTAATATTTTGGTTAATTGCCAAGTTAGTATGCCAAGTAATGTATATATAAATTGGTAAACTATGCTTATTAAAAAAAAATGCAGATGCCAGCAAATAAATCTTCCAGTCATGCTTCACACACTTTAAACCCTTCACCTTTTTTAGGCATCTCCCCCCAAATCTTGTGTCCCTTACCATTTTACAGCTTTCCCCTCTGCAGAAATCAGAGATGCATGATCATCTTATTAGGTTGCTTGTCAACCATTAAGGGCACATGATTTGTGTGGCAGCAATGTCATTCCTCCATAGGCTTATCATAACCCTGACTATAGTGGATAGATCTGGACACTAACCTTAAATATAATTTCAATGCACTGGTGATGGACTTGACCTCCCATTCTCCATCCTCATTTAAATCCACATCACAGCCAGTTTTCACATCTCCGGGAAGAAAAGATTAAAAACATACATGTTCATTATATTTAAAAACCTGCAGAAAGCTTTGCCGAACATAATGAAATCCTTTCTAAAAAGCCAAAACTTACAAAATACACACTACCCAATCATAGAAAAAAAATGTAATAATTGTAAATAATAGAAGAAAAGAGAATATAAACAAAAGAAAGAAATGGCTGCAATAGTCCTGTTAGCCAAGTGGAAACATACTTCCAAAGGGTCCAGATTCAGGTGGGATGGAAGTGTCCCACAGCCTGGCAGTAAGAATATTTGTCCCAACTGCTGGGAATGTCCAGAAGTATGCACCACGCATCGTGCTGCAACCACGTGCCACGGGTGAACATAGCAGTATAAATGTAATCTCAGTAGAGGGGGGATTATTGGATATGACCATGCCCTCAACTGAGACAGCTACACCCACATCTCGCATTGTCCAAAAATGAATTCTGGTCAGGTTTATGTTATGCCATGTGCTAGCAGTGTATCCCATATATCAAATAGCTCCTTACATAGAGAAGTGTGTTATTCAAAGGCACAACTCTTAAAAACAAAGTTTTTGGGAGTTTGCATCTAAAACATTTTTTTAAGCACTATTCTCGTTTTTTTCATTTGCAATTAAAAAAATACTAGTGCTGACCAAAAAAACCAATGAATTGCACAGATAAATAATTTACAGAATAGCTATTAAGGAATGTGTAATAAACGTGTCAAATGCAAAATGAAACAGAACACAATAGGATTTATAAACAAACAAATTAAGCCAATATACCAGTGGTTCCCGAACTTTTTTAAATCACAGCACCCTAGAGTATCAGCATTGTTTTCACAGCACCCCTAAGCCTAAAGTTTGTTATTGAGAAATTCAGAAAATTTTTTAGTGAAGTAGTAAAGTGAAGTAAATTGTGCTGACCTGTTATTCTTAGGCTCAGTTATGGGGTTGTGGACAGGTTTGCGCTTCTGCTTGTCCACATATTTACTTTACATTGGCCATAAATAATTTGACTTATTGCTGGAGCAACAACCTGAGGCACCCCTGCAAGCGTCCAAAGGCACCCCAGGGTGCCTAGGTGCACAGTTTGAGAACCACTGCATTATGCGTATGATAGTTACAGAATGGAGCTATAAGAAAGACTGTTTTACATACAGATGTGTCCTTTCTTACTTTTTCTTCAGTCTAGTCAAATACTGTAGACCCTCTCGGCGCACCAGGTCCTGTGTGACTCAACTGCGCCAAGCATCTTTTTCACTCAAAGGAGGTGATTCAATTGTTTAGTCAGCGGCTATTATTTTAAGTCGCTCAGTGGAGCAATTCAATTGTTGCTCCATTTGACACCGATAACACCGCCATTTCTGCTCACACTCACAGGAGGGTGCGAGCAAAAATGTGCGAGAAACCCATGGTTAGGGCACCCTAACCAGAACATTAGATGGGTTAAGCAGTTTTACACGGCTAAACCTGGTCTAATAAGGCATGAAGAGGGGGCGATAGATTGAATGCCCAGAACAATTGAATTGCAAAACTGAGCGCTGATTAATTATCACCACCCATGCAACAATTGAATCGCTCCTAAAATGTTCACTATAGCTGGAATGGTTTACTGTCTTCACTTTGGAATCTTAAGCTGGCGACATACAGGCTGATCCTACTACCTGGAGCGTGACAGGATGAATGGCTGAGTTGGACATGATATGGTTGCTCAGCCTGAGGGTTATGTTGCTCGATCACTCGCCTCATGAATATGAACATATTTACAAATATTCCTGGTATGATGTAAACATTTTTCACAGGATAATTATTAGATGTCACTGCCATTACAAATGCCCAATATTGGCAGGCAAATCTAAGAGTGTGACCAACATAAGCCAATTCTATTAATTGATTTGGTGCTGCTTTACGTAGGTTACCCATGGAGTAAACAAATTAATCTGGGGGACACTGTAGTCTTGACCACAGGAGTGTAGGCACTAGAAAGGTTAGAAACTACCTCGGCCCCCCCACATTTTGCCCACCCGTCTGTGCCTCCACCAAACTTCATAACAAAACCATATGGAGGAAGAACATGCATAACTATGTAACCAGAACCAATCAGAACATAGAAAAACACAACCATCAGGGAGAGATCGCAGTGTCCCCCAGATGGCTTACAAGGAAGGGATTTTACCCAAGTATAAAAATCCAATTTCCGCTTACATCATATCTGGGTGATACTATAGTCCTGACTAAGGAACTTATCAAAGCAAGCCTAACAAGGGGGGAGTCATCCAGCAAAGCCATATGTAAAACTTTAAGCTCAAAAATCGTGCCATTGGAACCAAATGTATGGAATAGGTAAACTTTAGTAAAGGTAAGCACAGAGGATCAGGTCACTGCTCGGCATCAGTTACTCAACTGAGGATCCATGGTGAATCGCCCCAAAAAGTTCCAACTGCACAAGTAGACTGAGTCCGGAGGGAAGTCGGGTAGGCTTCTCTGAAGACAGATAAGTTTGGCAGATAGCAGAAGTAAATCATTTAGCAATGGAACACTTGGATACTGGCCAACCTTCCTTTGGGGCATCCACCAATACCAAAAGGGAATCTGAATGCCAAATTGAGTCAGTACGGTCAATTAAATCTGTAAAGCACAGACTACCTCCAAAAGATGTAAAAGTGTGGAAGAAGAGGATGATGCTGCAATCGGAAAAGCTGGGAGAGCAATATCCTAGATAAAATTTCATTCAAAAACCACCCTCAGTAAAAAAGAAGGCTTAGTCTGAAAATCTATCCTGTCAGAATGAAAAATGACAAGGGGAGGCTTGCAAGATAAGGCAGCAAACTCTTAGACACGTCTAGCAGACGAAATAGGCGGAAGAAAAACCACCTTCCACATAAGATACCGCCTTCCACAGTCTCAGGAGGTTTAAAGGGAGGAATCTGAAGAGCCTCCAGTACCACATTCAGATCCCAATGGAGGGATAGGTGATATGTACAGAGGATAAATTCGAAGTACACCTTGAAAGCAGGTCTGTAGCTCCAAAATGGTGGCCAAATATCTCTGAAAAAAGCACCCACATAGCAATAAGGCGAAGGCTTAGATGTAGAAGAATGTACCTACTTGCCCCTGGTATTCACAGGTGGCCTTCCATGCAGATACTAACGAAGCCCAACACTGCATAGCTTCCAAAGTCAAAAAAATTGGGTATGTCCAGTATGGTGTGGCTCTTGGTGAAACACGAAGTAGTCTAATGACTCCCGCAAAAAGACCACATTGCTCTAACCATACAAAATTGAAAGTCTCCAGATATTATGATAATACATACACACACACATTTGAAGCGATTAGCTTATAAGCCTGAAGCGAGCAATCAAGATCTGGATCTCAAGAATCAAACCGTCAAGCCAGTCAAGATAAATTTGGGTGTATATACATAGACCTTGACTCAGTAGGTCCTGCTGAAGAGGAAAGCTGCAAGGAATCTTGGCCCACATTCTCTGAGAGGGCGTATGACAGCTGACGGGGCCAATCCAAAGCTATGAGTATGTTTGTGGGATCCTCCTGTCGAATACGTTGAGGTACCCTGTCCAGGATGGATAGAGGTGGAATAGTTACCCCAAGTGTAAGGACCAAGGTACCTTCTTGACTACCCTCAACTGGAGAATGTTGATTGAGAGGGAGGACTGTGTTGGACCATAGTTCCTGAAAATTGAGACCTAGTGAGACAGCGCTCCATGCAGTAAGGCGGGCATCTGTTGAAACCAGTACTCAATTCCAAATCAGGAAGTTAGGTGGAGATAGGAGTGGTTATATAGGGGCTGGGGAGTGGCAGAGCTACAGTAGCTTTTAATATTTTTGTGCCTATACTCCTGTGCCGGCCCTCTAACCCAGTGTTTCCCAACCTCGGCCCTCAAGGCATACCAACAGTCCAAGTTTTAGTGATATCCATGCTTGAGCACAGATGGTTAAATCAAAATAACTGAGGTACTAATTAAGTATGGCTGTCCTTGAAACCTGGACTGTTAGTGTGACTTGAGGATCGTGGTTGGGAAACCCTGCTCTAAACCATAGTCAAGACTACAGTGTCCCCCAAAATGTAAGAGGAATATATGTTTCACAGAGGAAATATTCTCAACAAAGAGAAATATTTTAGTTATATGAACTATTAAAGGCTGCATTGCTCTCTGATGTTATGGGAGTTGTGCTGCAGAGAGAAAATTCATACAATATAAGCCAGATTACATATATATATATATATATATATATATCTTATTTTTGTCCTCAAAATTCTACACACAATACCCCATAATAACGTGTAAAAGTTTGCCATGAAGTTCAAAATTGAGCTCAGGTGCATCCTGTTTACACTGATCATCCTTAAGATGTTCCTACAGCTTAATTGGAGTCCAGCTGTGGTAAATTCAGTTGATTGAACATGATTTTGAAAGGCATACACGTGCCTATATAAGGTCCCACACTTGACAGTGCATGTCAGAGCAGAAACAAAAGCATGAAGTCCAAGGAATTGTCTGTAGACCTCCGAGACAGAACTGTCTCGAGGCACAAATCTGGGGAAGGGTACAGAAAAATATCTGCTGCTTTGAAGGTCCCAATGAGCACAGTGGCCTCCATCATCCGTAAATGGAAGTAGTTCGGAACCACCAGGACTCTTCCTAGAGTTGGCCGGCCGTCTAAACTGGACGATCGGGGGAGAAGGGCCCTAGTCAGGGAGGTGACCAAGAAACCGAAAGGTCACTCTGTCAGAGCCACAGCATTCCTCTGTGGAGAGAGGAGAACCTTCCAGAAGGACAACCATCTCTGCAACAATCCACCAATCAGGCCTGTACATTAGAGTGGCCAGACAGAAGCCACTCCACAGTAAAAAGCACATGGCAGCCCACCTGGAGTTTGCCAAAATGCACCTAAAGGACTCTCTGGTCTGATGAGAAAAAGATTGAACTCTTTGGTGTGAATGCCAGGCGTTATGTTTGGAGCAAACCAGGCACCGCTCATCACCAGACCAATACTATCCCTACAGTGAAGCATGGTGGTGGCAGCATCGTGCTGTGGGGATGTTTTTCAGCTGCAGGAACTGGGAGACTAGGATAGAGGGAAAGATGAATGCAGCAATGTACAGAGACATCCTGGATGAAAACCTGCCCCAGAGCGCTCTTGAGCTCAGACTGGGGCAACGGTTCATCTTTCAGCAGGACAACGACCCTAAGCACACAGCCAAGATATCAAAGCAGTGGCCCAGCCAGAGCCCAGACTTGAATCCAATTGAACATCTCTGAAGAGATCTGAAAATAGCTGTGCAACGACGCTTCCCATCCAACCTGATGGAGTTTGAGAGGTGCCGCAAAGAGGAATGGGCGAAACTGCCCAAAGATAGGTGTGCCAAGTTTGTGGCATCATATTAAAAAAAAGACTTGAGGCTGTAATTGCTGCCAAAGGTGCATCAACAAAGTATTGAGCAAAGGTTGTAAATACTTATGTACATGTGATTTCTTAGTTTTTTTTGTTATTTTTTTTTTAATTAAATTTGCAAAAATCTCAAAAAAAAACTTTACACACGTTGTCATTATGGGGTATTGTGTGTAGAATTTTGAGGACAAAAATGAATTTATTCCATTTTGGAATAAGGCTGTAACATAACAAAATGTAGAAAAAATTAAGTGTTGTGAATACGGATGCAGAGTGTGTGTGTGTGTGTGTGTGTGTGTGTGTGTGTGTGTGTGTGTGTGTGTGTGTGTGTGTGTGTGTGTGTGTGTGTGTGTGTGTGTATATATACACACACACACACACACACACACATATGAACACGGTTAGTACACTAAAAATAGGTTAAAATGTAAAGTATATACAAGTTGTCGGGAAATAGATCGTTATATACACAAAATAACTCTTATTAACCAAAACCTTATTAGACTATAAATAACAGAAGCATGTGCCATATATGTAACAGTATTCTGTTACACTTCAAGTAAAGAAGAAAAGTCAGAAAACAATTAATATTAGGCAAAGTCAGGTTGACTGCTATTAATAATGTACAAGGTCTAATGTTGATGTTTAATCATTACGAGTCAAGTGAGTGTTCATAACAATTACAGGAGGACTCTTAGAAGCAGCATTAAATTGATTGCAGCGTATGATATACAAACAATTTGTCATTCTCATAATGTCCAGGGTAATGAAATGAATTCGCTCTCTGGTTTCCTCCAGTCTCCCGTGCCAAAGAACACTGTGTTATCAGCACAGATGGAGCATGCATGGACCTGGAAAACAGCCTGCTTGGAACAAGCGTCTCAGAATACCAATGAATCCCTCAAAGTCAGACCTGCGCTGGCTAAGGATAGTTTAGAACATACCAACACTTTGCAGATCTACCTTTGTAAAGGTACATTCATTTGTTTTCTAAATACAAAGAATCAGTTGCTTTATGGGGAATTGGAAAATAAATAAAGACATCCGATGCAACTAGGAGAACTACATAATGACAGCACATAAACCAGCCTATTTAAAATTGCAAACACTAATGGAAGGTAACATAACCTGACAGATGTTAAATTAACATTGCAACAAGCAATGTTTGACAATGATTATTTAAGAAAATGTATGGGCTGTCTGCGTGTTTGCTTGATAAGATACTTAAATGTTGTCCTGTTCCTCTCTTTCATCTTACAGAGTACACAAATGAGATGACTATTATAAAAAGGCAGAAAGACAAAGACAAAATTGTTCTCTTCTTAGATATTTTTTTTTTAACAAAGGCAACAAAATGTAGTGCCCTTGCCTGATCACTCGGTCTGTGCAGAAGTACTGAAATAAAGCGCCACCTACACACTGTATCAGCTTACACGCTGTATCAGCTTACACGCTGTATCAGCTTACACACTATCAGCTTACAGAAATGTAAATTAAACCAATAAAATACAGTTTTATCAAAATGATGCTAAATTGCACAGAATAAATAAATATATATAGTCTGATATATCTGTATGCAACGCCTGCAACAAGGTCGCTCATGCGCGATGACATGCATGGACATGTCTGAACCTGTCCCAGGCCGCCACCGCACTGCCATTGCATTCATTTCAACAGAGTGGCCCGAGCATGTGTGCATCGAACAGCAATGGAGCAACGACACAACATTAAGTTCTGCTTCCAATTGGGTAAATTGGCGACAGAGACGCACAAAATGTTGGTGAAAGTGTACGGGCAGGATGCTGTGAGTAGAAAATGTGTGTACGATTGGCTTGCATGCTTTCACAGTGGCAGAGAATCGGTGGAAGATGAGCTCCATTGCTGTTCGACGCACACTGCTCGGGACACTCTGTTGAAATGACTGCAATGGCAGTGTGGTGGCGGCCTCGGGCAAAGCCTGACTGGGGGCAGGTCCAGACATGTCCATACATGTCAGTGCGCATGAGCGACCTTGTTGCAAGCGTTGCATACAGATATATCAGACCAATCACCAAACTTTTTAGACATCATCAAAACGTCATCTTGCATGGACGAACATCATCATTCCTGGACTTTTGTCCAGGAATGATGATGTTCGTCCATGCAAGATGACGTTTTGCCTCTTTCTGAGTTCCGTTTTTTTGGAGGGAAAAATCCGAACTCAACGTGCAAACTCGAACCTATCCGAGCCTGCACATCCCTAATAAATAAATAAATATATATATATATATATATATATATACACACACACACACACACACACATATTAGGGATGTGCAGGCTCGGTTCTACTCGGCTCCGTTCGTTTTTTTTTACCAAACCTTATTGGGTATCAGCTGTCACGAGTTTTCGATAGCCAATAAGATTCGGTAAAAAAAACGAACGGAACAGAGTAGAACCGAGTCTGCACATCCCATATATATATATATATATATATATATATATATATATATATATATATATATATATATACACACACATATATATATGGGCTTGCTCTTCTAGGTAATTAGCAAAATCAACAAAACACTTACAGCTTAAAGGTGCCTATCCATTAGGCGACCTGAAAGTCTGAACGTCTAGCGCTCAGACCTTCAGGTCGCCGAGGTGCGGTGCCCGCACTGAACGGCATTCACTGAATGTCAATCAGTGAGGAGCCCGACCCCCTATCTCTGAACATGCCGAACCTGATTAGCATAGTCAGGTTTACGGGCATGTTCAGTAGACATTCGGGGTCGGCAAGGACCCAGGTTGCACGCGCATCGCTGGTCCTTGCCGGCTATCCATTACCCGGACTTTGTGAACAATGTGACCAAAACCTCCTGGTTTTGGTCGGATTGTTCACATAGTCGGGTAATGGATAGTAATAAGGTAATAAACACAAATTTGTTTGCAGCACATGAGAAAGAAAAGCCTAAAAAGCTGACAGCTATAATTGGTAAATGCTACGTGTAAGTCAGCTACATAACAGATAAGCAACAGCCTGAAATATTACTACAGCTTGTGCACAGCTTCAGTAAACGTCACTATACTGTATGTGTCATGTTATGGCACTTGTCTCTCATTATTAATAATTTAAGCAGAACTGAGCAACAATCACACAAGGCATCATTGGTGCCAGAACTACATATCAATCTATAGGAGTGGTTCTCAAACTCGGTCCTCAGGACCCCACACAGTTCACAGTTTCCAGGTCACCCAGCAGGTGCACAAGTGTAGTCATTACTCACTGACCCATTTTAAAAAATCCCATATGGAACTATTTATTTCCTTTGTGATTCTGTGAGGAGACCTGGAAAACATACACTGTTTGGAGTCCTCAGGACAGAGTTTGAAAACCTGTGACCTATAGAGTGGGCAGGTCAGTATAGTGCAACAAATGTTTAGGGGTAATAGCCACTGGCACTGAACAGAGTCACAACAATAAAACTAATTAGCCTCACGCAGCTGTCCAACGTGGTAGCAAACCAAGGAACAACTAAAGACTGAAAAATAGACAGCGCTGTTGAGGTGAAATATGAAAGATATAATATACAAAATGTGCCCATAAATATTAAAGAATGAAAAAACTTATTTATTTAGACATTAAAAAATCTGACACTCATGGTACTAAAAAACATATAAACAAACAACACATATATAGATGAGCATGATCATCACAAAAATATACAAATATGCAAATAATAAAAAATATGAAATGAGTAAAATTGAAATGAGATAGCCACAGCAGAAAAAAGAATATTGTAGTTTATAGGAAATTCCTTTTGAATAATTGTACTGGGTTGTTAATCCAATACCAAATGTCAGTTTGAATAGACAAATCCACAGTGTAGGTAGATTGAAAACACTACCGAGTCATCCGAATGGAGTGATGTATGCATCTCCTATTTGCCGTTACTGTCTCCTTGTAGGGAGAATAATAACTGGACGGGTCTGCTAGGATTAGCGGAACTCCCGAACTCAATCTCCGTCCTGTTATGGGAGGTGTAACAGGATGGCAAATAGGAGAAGCATACAGCACTCCATTCGGATGGCTCTTTCCATAGGAAAGAGGTGGCAAAAAGAACAGTTTGTTTTCTATATGCTGACAGCCGCTCCAGCCATAATATACAGACGATCGGTTATTGCCTCCTAAGGAACATATTTGGCAAGTATATTATACGGCTTTCATCAATTGAGAGGCTGGAAATAACAACCATTTTATTGCAACATTGTTGGTTCCACTGTTACATTTATATGGAACACTGTCTCTATTTTCTAAACGGAGCTACCTATATTACAATCAGAACAGTGTTTTCAATCTACCTACACTGTGGATTTGTTTATTCAAACTGACATTTTTTATTGAATAAACCACCCAGTACAATTATTCAAAAGGAATTTCCTATAAACTACAATATTCTTTTTTCTGCTGTGGATAGCTCATTTCAATTTTATTAATTTCATATTTTTTATCATCATTATTTGCATATTTTTGTGATGATCATGCTCATCTATATATGTGTTGTTTGTTTATATGTTTTTTAGTACCATGACTATCAGATTTTTTAATGACTAAATAAACACTTTTTTATTCTTTCATATTTATGGGCACATTTTGTATATTATATTTTTCATATTTTCACCTCAACAGCGCTGTCTATTTTTCAGTCTTCAGTATAGTGCAATCCACCTTTAAGCGCCAGAAATATTTGCCCCAAAGAATATTGTTGCATCTGCAGCCCTGCTTCTGTCATGCCATTGTGAGGGTGATAAATGGGTTCCCCAAACTGTAACAGCATGTGGCTTAGGTAAACGTGATGCCCATAAATAAATGGCTTCAACTAAATATACATGCCAACATGGATATTTGCAGAGTAGGAATATAAAACAAAAACTACTCTATATCCCAATGGACATTAATTATAACACATTTTTATTTTTCTAAATATGAAAATAAATTGTAGTAACAGATTCACTTTAAAAACTAAACTACTAAACAGTAAAAAAGATTAAAATGGTGGCATACCCATTAACAAACTCAGAAGTCTCTGGACCTTTGAACTCACCCCCACAACCCTGTACAATCCTTGGTCATTAATACCTAGAATAAAAAAAATAAAAACAAAAGAGAAAACAAACCATATTATACCATATGATTACACTGCCCAAGACAGTAACAGTACAACTAGAATTAGCCACTCCCAGCTCCTCCCTTTGTCCCAATCTGTCACAGATAGATAAAGATACTGTTTTGCCTCAAATAACACAGCTGTGGGTGAGACTGATAGCTATTCTTTATTAGTATTATATATAATACAGGTTGAGTCTCCCATATCCAAAATGCTTGGGACCAGGGGTATTTTGGAATAATTGCATACCATTGTGAAACGTTTTAGGAATAGGGCCCAAATCTAAACACAGGATGCATTTGTGTGTTATATACACCTTGTACACACAGCCTGAAGGTAATTTTATACAATAGTTTCAATAATTTTGTGGTTTAAACAAAGTTTGTGTAAATACATGAAATTCATTTGTTTCACAGACACCTTATAAAACACAGCCTATAGGTAATTTTAAATAATTTTGTGCCTTAAAAAAAGTTTGTGTACATTGAACCATCAAAAATCAAAGGTTTCATTATCTCAGTCATGCTAAAAATATTCCGTATTTCGGAATATTTGGATATGGGAGACTCAACCTGTACCCCTCATAAAATATACATAAATGAGCAGAGCAAAACATAATAATTTTTAGAATAGAAATTAAAACATTAAAATGGTTTCAATCCTGTTACTTAAAACTACTAATTATGTAATGTAATTAATAATGCAGATCCATTGACCCTCTTCTAATATATGAATACAGCATGTGCCTAATTAATATGGGTATTATCCCAGTAATTGTGTGCGCCCATTTGTATAGCAAGTTGTACGTGAATAGCCATGCATATAAAATGCATTTTTTACTGCAATTAATGTTATTGTCACTCAGATGCTCATCTTCATAAAATCTATTGAATTACAATACGGTGATTTCTGCATAATTAACACTATTATTATTGTATTAGATACAAAGAAAGAAAAAAGAAGGCTCTTTTTGTGGGGCACTCTTATGTTTAAACAAAATGATAAAATATAACTTATTTCTTGACCTATAAAATATGGTTCCTCAAAGGTAACCGAAAGGGTAAGTCATAATATAGGTAGGACTACTAACGATTAACAAACATGTGACAATAATATACAACACAGATATAAATAAATATGAAGAGGCTTATATATGACAGAAATCTTTACCAGTATAGATTGAGAACAGGAGGTTCTCATAAAAGATAAATCTCCTTATTGTATAAAGGAATTATATTACTCTTGCCTGTGACTTTGTTCATGCATTTAACTTAGCACCACCATGGTCTGGGTACTATGGCCATTATAGAATTTCTATGGCCATATATGTACACATGTGTGGCTTATGATCTATGTAATACTTTATCATTGATGCCTATGCATATGTTTCTCTATCAGTATATCTTGATATTTCCATATAGTAGATACAGTATATCAATCATTGCTGCATCTTAGGACTACATATTGGAGATGCCAATATACTTATATATATCAGGCCATATGTACTAAGCTCACTCATACTAGGAGGTATACCCTGCATGAGAACTTCTGTTCTCAAATTATCTTGTAAAAGATTTTCGCCAATTCTTTTTCTGTATATATTTGTGTTTTATGTATGTCATGAATAAGCATGTGATGAACGCAATATTCCACTTTTGATGTTTATTTACATTTATGTGTGATTCGACACATACATCTTGGGTTCTAACATAATGGACATAGTACCCAGACCATGGAGGTGTTAAGTTAAATGCATGAACAAAGTCACAGGCAAGAGTAATATAATTCCTTTATACAATAAGGAGATTTATCTTTTATGAGAACCTCCTGTTCTCAATCTATACTGGTAAAGATTTCTGTCATATATAAGCCTCTTCATATTTATTTATATCTGTGTTGTATGTTATTGTCACATGTTTGTTAATCGTTAGTAGTCCTACCTATACTATGACTTACCCTTTCGGTTACCTTTGAGGAACCAAATTTTATAGGTCAAGAAATAAAAGTAATATTTTATCATTTTGTTTAAACATAAGAGTGCCCCATAAAAAGAGCCTTCTTTTTTTCTGTTTCTTTGTATCTAAAGCATAATCTGGCTCTGGGGAGCACCGCCAATATGAGTTATTACGGGTGAGATATTATATCTTGTACCATTCCTTACATTTTGGTCAACTATATCTTGTATGAATATTTATTGCATATTCTGTGCGGAGTAAACCCCCCCCCCCCCTTTTTTTTCTCAACTATTATTATTGTGTTTGTATTTTATGATGATTTTAGGTTTATACTTGGCAATCACAATGCTCTGCAGTAAACAGCTAGTTTCACTGGTTGCCATGGGAGGGGCATTTTCACTTAATTTATATGAATCTCTATTTCTCATGGAAGGGAGGGTGTATGTGTGCATACTGAACAAATATAATAATAGCAAGTCCTACATGAGTTAGAGATTTCAGTATATGCGATATCACTACTTATTTCTGTAAGAAATTAGGTAGTTGCCCAAGATCTTGCGCTTGATTCATTTTGCTGCAAATTGCGTGAGTATGGCTGTGCCCCACCATTGCGCCGAGGCACGTATAGCAACAATTTGCAGCATTGGGTTGGGCTGTGATAGCACATGGCATCACCACACCAATGCATTGGCCCTTGTACATCTCCACCGGACTCTCCCAGAGGGGAGTCTTAAGACCAAGGCAATTGTGGCTTAATTCATTTGAGTGGTAATTTGTGTAGAAGACAGAGCAGGCCCCAATTTTCAGGATGAATACATTTCAAATCCTCATATGAGATTTGTGCAATTATTAAGAAAATGGGAAAGTGTATGGATTAAAGAACAGTTTTCTCAGCAAGCTCTTACTGTTTATTACACATGTACCATAGATCATTTTTTCTCTTCCATTCGGCAAGATAAATATACCAGTGTAACTCCCCCATAGAAGATTGATGCGACAACTTGCACTGTGAATCTACGCTAGTGAGAAGAGTATCCCACAGAATTTACAAATAAACATGGCTACTGGTCTTGATTATTTGCATAATGACGTCAGCGCATATGAATTCAGATGTAAACATCTGGAGAAGGAGTAATAGGTATGTAATATGTTAAATGTCATTAATGGGTGCAGCCTCTGCGCCACTAAAGAGATGAGACTTTTTCACCTAGGGGCTGACCTGTGATTTCCTCTAACAACCAGAACTAACTATATCTGACCATATCAATGCCGAATGCTCAGATGTTTATTGAGATCAATTATACAAAACTTAAACTTCTTAATTATATTTCTGGTAGGAATTGCTGGTATTTTAAAAGTTTGTATTAAATATTCTTTTATATAGGACAGCATAGTACTACAGGGAAATAGAAGTGGTGGTAAAATAATGGTTGTTTAAATTCGAGTAGTTTTCTCACTGACCAGGCTTGGGACTCGAGGAAGCTTAAATCAGACTCAGGGCCTGCTTCAGCACGCATCGCTATTCTGCTTATACGAACGCAACTGCATTGCTAATATCAGCGGTGCTATTTAAATGTGTGCATTCACAATGCGAACACAGCCTGACATAAGGACGCCCACTTCCCCTTACTCACATCCATATACTAGGGCAACATACCGAAACAAATCGGTAACATCGGACCTACGCGCAGTTAAGGAAGCTCAGGCCTCACTCAGGAATTGCTAACTTCTGCGCACGCTTTGAGACCTCAGGAGGCATCAGGTATCGCAGTGTCTAATTTATGCACACCCATGCAACGGCACGCCTGCGTTCGCCATCTCCCCACCACCCACAAATGGCACCTCCTGTCAATCACTCTGCTCTGGGTCTGCATAGCCTCTGCAAACGCAGTTATTGCAATTGTTAGTTCACGCACACTGAGATGCATACGCAGGACGCAACAATCGACCGATTGCGTGCGTCTTTGCAACTGCGTTCATTGCTGAATCAAGCCCTCAGTCAAAAGTGTTTTTGCCCTGTTGAAAAACTTTATTCCTTTGTGTAAAAGGACATTGTTCCTATACTAAGAACTTGCCTGAAATGAACAGAGATTTGAAATTTTTTATAGTGACCTGAACTCCTGACTGTTGAAATAAAAGAATACTTTATTGGAGTCATATTATGCCAAGGACACGTGTCCATGGTCTCAAGTTTTTTCCTACTTAATATTGCAATAAAAGCTGAATAGGGGCCATCTTGATTTACTTTTTTGCCGTTTTTACCTACAAACTCACCGCTCAACTGGTAGTCTATTTTTTTTTTTTTTTTTTTACATATTCTCTGCTGGTTCAATTAGTTTTAGAAACACATTGGTTAGTAAATCTGGGGATTCTATTATCTATGTTAAAGAATTCATGGTTGGTCCAATGGTCAATTACTGTCTAAAGTCAGGATTTTCCTGCGAATTTCCTTTGGATTTGCTTTTAGTAAATCACCAGATTGCAAATCCGATGGAAATTCGCAGAAAATCCCAAATCTGCCTGAAGATGATTATTTATAAAAATTAAAGCGAATAAAGCTCACGATAGAATTCCATAATAGTAGAGCTAGGAAAGATGAGTCAAAATAGGTGCACTTGGGGAATGGGTTCACAACTATTCTTATTATAATTAGTTAATTATATGTAATTTCTCTATGGTACCCCCCAAATTAATTCTAAAAAGGTAACATGTATTTAATTTTTCACTAATAAAACACTATAATAATTGATATATTAACACATAGTAAAGTACAAAAATAGTGCAAAAGTATAGAAACTGGTTAAAAAATTGTCTGCTGCACAAGATAGAATTCTGTAAATTTTGTCTTATCAAGTTAATTGGGAATAAATATTAATATATTCTACAAATATTAATATATTTTACAGATTTATATAAAAAAAAAATTGTCAGTTAAATCAAATGTGTTACAAAAAAGGAAAAGACACATTGGTAAATGTAATATCCTGTGCAATATAGGCATAATTTTTTCAGGTTTCTTTAAAATTGTTGCCCCTTTAAAAAATAGGGCAGACTCGCTGGGATCTCGCCAATGCCGGCATCACACAGGCTATTGCATTTACCCCAAAGATATTGAACCTCTCCCTGTATGTCTTACAGCCAGTGTGCTGCCATCGTTAATAAAAAGAGTATCTAACACCCTATCAATTACTATTATTAAATTCCATTTTTTTATCTCATAAAATGTCCATGTGGAAAAACATATGTTGGTCACACATGAGTTGCAGTTGACAGAACTTAAAAGCAAAATAAAGAATTTATCTAGTGAAGTTGCGAGCATCACAAGATATGAGATGTATGTAGCACAATGTTTCTATGAGTGAAGAAATGCCCCTTTGCAGGTCAGATGTTACATGTTAAAACAAGTTGAATTAACAATTTGAGAAGGAGATGGCAAGTTACTCTGGTCTTAGGTCATGAGTGCTACTGGATAAATTGGGAACTATTTCCTCAGGATAGTAATAAGGATTATTATCTATTTTGCGTCTTTTAAGTTTTTAATATTAAAATACATGATAAACTAACTTTTCATATTTATATATGACTATGCGTGTATTATTGAACGGTACATACATTATGTAAATATATAGTGTGTTGTACCATTTTTTTTATTTTCTATTTTTTAAAAAAAGATTCATGTATGTATTGGGCAAGCTTTACTTCCATAAATGTGTGATTTTGTGCATATCTATTTTAAACAGTATATGTTATTTTGTTATTGACTAATACATCACTGTGTACTTTGTATGTCGCCAATACTGGTGCTTAATTCGTTCTCAATTGGTTTTAAAAAACAACAACTTTGGTTTAGTTTTTGTTTTGGTGGAGTTTAGTTTCCTACCCAATTATCAATTAGAATGGGGATATAAGGAAGGTTTGAGAAGGTGTTTTCATTCCTATGTTTTGCACCTTAAGAAAAGAGTTAACTCTGAATCTGGTTATGCCCAAAGCTGTCAAACGTGAATAATGGCTAGGTGTAGTCTGCAAATTACCTGTTTCTTTTCTGTTCTGTGACTGTTGGTTGGATCTACGCTGGAGTATCTATGTTCTTAGAGCGAGAAAACTCCAGTGTTTGATGTCATCAGTAAGAGACGGGTAGACTATTTATATAAACCAGCAGCAAGTTACCTGTAGCTCCTTATATCACCATCAGTATGAGCCAGAGTGCCCCTCATGAAATCTACCAGAAAGGCAAACTGTGTAAGAATTAACATTATTTAAATTGAGTTGGTAAAGATTCAAAATATGGGAATGTGAAGGTAGACATTAATTGCCTTAACATAAGGGGTTAAATGGAATTTTGCTAATGTGATAACATCAGTGCTTGTTTCTAAATGAAATTATGTAGTTGCCTAAATTACTTGCTTAATTAGATACACTGGCTTATGTGCTAAATGAGGGAACAGACCTCAATATTTAAGATTGAGTCTAAACTTGTGATATGAGACTTTTTAATTGTCAAAAGAAATTAATTCATACTGTTTAAGTAAACTGTTAGAAACTAGTACAGCAGCTATCATGCACATCTGCTGCTAGGGTGCATGTATGGGTTGAGTACAGGATGCTGGTGTTCAGGATCCTGGTGGTCAGAATCCCGCTGCCAGCATCCAGACATCTGCAGGCAAGTATCCTAACCCTAATCCTACCCCTAAAACTAACCCTCCCCCCCGCAGCCTAACTCTAACCCCAATACTTACCGTCGGGATGCCAGTGCCAGGATTCTGACTGGTTTTGGGATACCGGTGCTGGCATCCCGTGTGTATATGGGGGGTGGGGGGAGAGGAAGTGGAAAAACAAAAGCAGCCTAAACCCAGGTCTACTAGGCTTAGTTGTTTAGCCTTTATGTGTTTCTATGTTAGATGTTGTAAATGACTAAATTTAGCAATGATTGGATAAGATATTAAGCAAGGGAATAATATGACGAATGGACAAAATAATAAAGGTGTGGACGTAGAGATTTCATTATTATCTCATTGATCTTTCTCCATTAACCCGTAATTACTACTTATTTCTCTGAATCTACACAAATGTAGAACTTCATGAACATTTTTATTTCTGGCCTTACCATATATAAATACTGAAAACTGCGACAAAAGTCACATTAAAGCTAAAAATAACAAAAACGTAAAAACATCCGTCCTAGCATGCATTTCTGCGCCCACCCCAGAGCACTTTCCATAGATGACCCCACCAACATGTGAAGGGCTCAGTAACGGTAAACCATTTTAACAACAAATATTTTTTAATAGGAGGCCTAGCAACACCTCTACATAGATAAAGTTAGGATTGCAAACCTTGGAGTTTATGATCAAGTAATAATATATTTGAAAAAAATACTGTACATATATAACCCCCATCTCTTATTAACAACATACTGTCTACAGTATTGTGTGTTCATCTGACTGCTATCCAGGCAGTGTACTGGTGTCTGAGAATTACTTGTGTATTGTCATATGACAGATATTATATTTTCTTGTAATATTTGTGTGTGGCATTGAGCTTCTTATATTTTCATATAATTTCACAGATTATATCACAGCTCTGTCCTGAAATTCTCCAAGGGCATTTCTTTCTCTTGCTATTGTCAGCCTGTGAATACTGGGTAAAACATTTTTGTTATACAATATATCCATTTGCAACAAATGTAAATTAATGATAGACCCTAAGGGAGTAGAAATACTGCAAAATAAGAGGCTTGAAACAGCATTTCCATTCAAGACACACTAGAGATGCATAATGCTTTGTACACTAGACTCCGCAATGTGTGCTTAATGGGGGGGAGGGAGAGGGGGGCTGAGTAATATCTTAACTTTTTATAAACAAACATAATTGCTACTTGAGTTAATGTTTTTAGGAGTAGCAATCAACAATAACAGTTGCATAAATAATTATATGCTTTGTTCCTACATGTCATGTTAGGAAAAGATGCAGTCTGTGATTCTAAAGAATAATACATTATCTATAACCAAGAAACATATTTTATTGCTCCTTCTGCAATAAATAATAATAATTTCACCTGTCATAATAATAGAAAAACTGTTTACATTGCGCTAGTCAACCATAAACATTTTCAATAAGCACCAATGCCATCATTACAAAGTAGAATTACATTCTAGGAGGTTAGGCGTGGTGTTCACAAAATTGTCATCAGAATCTTTTCTCTAACTTAGCTAAGTTGCCTGGAAAGTGATTGTGGGTCACTACTTCGCAATTTTGCCATGGGACAGGGGTGTTCAACATGTGGCCCATCAGCTGCTATGGAACTACACATTCCAGCATACTTTGCCAGTTTTCCTATTAGTGCATGCCAAAACTGTGGCAGAGCATGCTGGGATGTGTAGTTTCACAGCAGCTGGAGGGCCAAATGTTGAACTCCCCTGCCATAGGTTCTCAGTGGGCAAACATTTGACTTGGTCAGTCATTGACATGAATTCCTTAGCTCTGTGCCTAGGTCAATCTCCCCTCTGTTAGTGACTGTTATTCAAAACTTTATACTAGTGTATTTACATGTACAATAATCCATTAAGTGTTTTCAATTTTAATATGAGTCCCCAGTCTTACTATCTTAATTAAAATGGCCTTAAACATCGATAAATGCTGTTGTTAATGCTGTTCCAGAGAAAATTAGCCACAAATCACAGCTTGCATGGAACAACTATGTCGATTTCAAATCAAGTCCGACATGAGCTGAAATCTTATCATGTGTTCCATGAACTGCATCTACTGTGCCCTATAGGATTTGTGCATAAAGATTACATTTGACCCTAATGAATCCATACGACTCGAGGGTCAGAAATGTAAACCAGCAGTTATACGCATTCATACATGTTAGGAGGCATGTCATTGTACTTGCAACAGGGAAGGTACAAATACAAGCTGATCATGAGGACTTATAAATTAGACCAGTGGTTCTCAACATCAACTGGCAGGTTTTCCCAACAGGTCATGTTTACAGGATTTCTGTCTGTGAAAGCAAGTGGGATAATTGTTGACCCAGCAAAATAGATTATTGCTCACGGGGTCTAAGTATTTTCCAACCTACAGAGCCATACAGCTATTCTGGTGTAAAAAGGTCTTCAGATCTTTTTCTGATGCAAGGCTAGGAGAGGTCATTTGTCACTGATTTTTACTGAAGCTTCCTCGGAGACCTGGTCCTCTTATACTGTCCAATGAGAATGAGTTTACAAAACATTTGTTGGTGTGTAAGGCAAAAGTCCACATAACCTTCACTGGACTAAAATGAAAAATGGCACCCGTCGAATGCCAAAATCTGGAATATAAGTACAAAGGAAAAAAAAAAAAAAAAAAAACTTATAGTGGTGCAAAAGCTCAACGTGACCGGGCTACCACAACTTTTGTGGTGTAGGGTAGTATTTGTATGGACTTGCTCCTTCCCCTTTTGTCTGGTCCAAAAAGAAAGTCATGCTGCTCCCCCTCCATAGTGTGCCTTTACGCTGCATAGTTACAAGCAGACCTAAACTTCATCTTAACCAAATAGTAGAGTACTTTCTATCAAACAAATATGACCGTTATTTCAATTGTGCACAGATAGAGGCCAATGGAAAGCAGTTTTATCCCTGTTAGGTTACTACTTCTCCCTGTTTAAGCTAAGAGCTACTAGATTAAAAGACGACAGGCAAGATGCAGTTAAAGCTTTTTGATTGCTATATATGTACACTATGTAGACAAAAGTGATTGGACACTTCCGCACAAATGAAATGCATACCATTGCACACGAACCCCCATTGAGAACCTCTTGGACAAATTGGAGCGACGGCTATATTCTAGGCTGACTCGACCTTCTTCAGTGTCACAGTTGGTCACTGTACTTAAGGCAAAATGGCAAAACATACCGCCTGCTGTTGTCCAGGAACTTGCAGTTTGCCAAGAAGTGTGACTGAAGTAATTCACTGCACATGGTGGATCTACAAAGTACTGATGTCAATAAAATATTGTTGATCTATTTGCTGTCAGTGTCCAATCACTTTTGTCTACATAGTGTATATATATGAATGTGGATAATATATATATATATATATATCTATATATATATATATATATATATATCTATATCTATCATCATTCATTTGGAGAGCGTGTATTATTCCAAAATCATTTGACAACTATCAGTCTTATAGGGGTATTCAATATGGGTGCGATAACATAGTTTTTTGCGTTAATATCACTTGTTTTAGTTTTACACCGTATTCAATTTCAAAGATTTCGTAACTTTACGCAAATCCAACTTCTGCGTAAAGGTATGGTGCGCGCTCCTGCTTATCCCCGTATTCAAAATAAAATTAACGAAAACGGGAAACTCCGAAGTTGGATTTGCGTAAAGTTACGAATTTTTCCTTAAAATAATTGTAAGACCCCCCTAAAGTTATAAAAACATAGGGGATCACTATGGGTACCCGTGTTTTAGCCTTTAATTGTAAGTCAGGGTTTTAAATAGCCGCAGCAGGTGTTTTTTTTCCGACATTGAAGAAGTGATGCAGAAGAGCACTTAGATTATTTTTTTCGTTTTTTTAAGTGGTCCCATCAAATTTGGGGTACGTGAAAATGGTTACTAGCATATTTTTAAGTCCATAAAGTAAGCTTTTAAAAATTCTGCATTTGTGCACCTGCCGCTATAATTCTATTCTAGAAAACATCTGCCGCATACTTGCAGAATAGCCCTGAACCTATTTCCCTATTGTTTAACACTTTTTTCCCATTTTTTTTTTTTGCACCCTAAGTTTTTAATTAATTTTTTGGGGTGTCCCTATTTTTTTTTTTAAACTTTTTTTTACACAGTTCTTTTTTAAATGTCAATCTCAGGGGTGCAGGCTTTTTTTTTAAAGCCTGCACCCCTAAACCCCAATTCTGCACTTTTTTTCGACACCTATTCAATGGTGAAAAGTTATCACCGTTTTTTATCAGACTTTTCAAAACTGCGATAAGTCTTTGAAATTGAATACAGTGTAAAACTAAAACCAGTGATATTAACGCAAAAAAGTTAAAAAGTGCGATATTAACGCAAAAAACAATGTTATCGCACCCATATTGAATACCCCCATTAGTCTGAGTGACTGAGAAGAAGGGTCAATGTCAACCACCAATACATGTACTGAGAGTGAAATGATAGTTAATTCTGCTTCATGTAGCAAAACAAAGTTAAGCCTGGTAAAATTCTGAAACTTCTGGAACTACCATACTAATTGCAAAAGTACCAAGCCAATGATACTTATACTCTGATATGCGATTTCCAATGATCATTCTCCTCTAGACCTACATTAACTACTGCTATCACATTTGGACACCTTTTAGAACCAACATAGCATTATTGCAGAGATTAACTTTTCTTCACAATGCAATTTTATTGAATAGACACAACCTGTCATTTGTCAAGCAACACATACAGCTAGCAGATTGCCAATATGTTTTCCTCTTCTGACATCCCGCAGATTTCCTGTCAGAACTCTGCAATGTTGTATTGTAGTTCACCTGAAGACAGTCACAGTGGTAACATGTACAATATGGATTATGTGTGTTAATTTCACCAAGTTGCAGGGTTTGGATTTTCCTAATAAACTATTAGTATCTCTATAGATCATATACAGGGTGGTATCCAAATAACCCCGATATTTATTCCTCAATGCCACTGATGAGAACAGTTTGCGCAGTCTGGATCATTTATATTTAAGTTCATTATGTAAATGGTGCTTCTTTCTTCTGGAGCTGCTGGGACGTAGGGATTCTCCAACTTCAGCACGTACCTCTTAAAATGCAATTACCAAACATTCCAGAAAACAGCTGCCATCTCTGGGCTTTCTGATTTTGACCATTTATATGATGTAAATCAAATATGTTCAATTTGACAACACACAACGCAATACATTCCTTTTCAGGTACCAGTTGATCAAAATGATCAAACTCAGTTTCTCATACTGCTGAATAATCACTTTGATTACTACAAGGCAATGCTTTATATGGTTCAAAATCAAAAACATTTGGGCTCCTTAATACTAATTAGGTGTTTCCCCAAAAGGAGCAAATAAATGAATGAAGGAAAGATGAACCGAACCAGAACCCTGTGTATCCATGAAATGTCATGATAAAATACATTACCCCTTGATTCAATAGCACTGATACAATTTTTCACGACCGTAAACCCATGTTGGTCTAGCTGAGCACCTAAAACAGAAAAGACACAAGTGATTTAGAAATGGCAATAGAAAGTTTTCCTAAACCTTTCTCCAACTTGCACACACTAGCATCAATAAACCATGATTTTTATGTTTTTACATATCATTCATGTTGTGGCTTACAGCACCATTTTGAGATGGTACGAGCTGTGGATGGCTTGTTGAATGCTATTACTGATCATAAAGAACAACAGTTTTGTTTTGGGTGGTACCTGCTGATAGATACGACAGTGAATCAAAGCCATGCCAGATGTATCTCTGCACTATTGGACTGGCAGACAATTCCACAAAGTCAATATTCTATGCCAAAAAAGTAGGCTGTACATTTTTTTTTTTTAAAGATTTTAAAACCGAAGATCAACAAATGTTAACCAAGGCGCACATGCCTCGTTGCCCATAATATTAAGTACTGTGTAAGCCGAAAGTGACCTAACTTTAAAGCCTGTTTTCTTCTTTCTGAGGCAAAACGCCTATTCAGAAATGTTGTAGTTTAAAGTCTGCTCTTTTTAATGAATGTTGTTTCAAGAAAATCTGTTATGCTTCTTTTTTGCTACTGAACTTTAAAGATGGCGGAAAATTTAATGCGCGATTTGTGAAAGCAATTTTAGATGACATTATCACAGGAACTAAGTAACTTTAAACTCTGTTATTTTATGATTGTGATGGTGTACACTTGGATAGTTAGCTATACTAATGTCATACTGAAGTAATATTTTCCTTTAGAGATATGGGCAGCTGAATTACAGAATTTTTTTTCCCACAAAACATTTTTTGGCCTACTTTGGCCTCATACTGTCAAAAAAGTACTTTTTTGTAAGCCTTGAGGCAGCAATTTTTTAAATCAGCATCAAAAGTTGTATTAGCATGTGCACTTTCACAGCTATTACTGGTACTTGAACATTGCCGATTGTGCACCCGGGAGTCAGTGACAGTTTCACCTACCTCCACTACTATTGCATACTGTGAACTGAAAACTTTATGAAAGTTAGTTCTCAGGGGCGTTTCTAGAGAGGAGGGGGCCCGTGTGCAGTTTCCGACACGGGCCCCCTCCTCTCCGCCCGGCAGCGCACTGAGCTGTGCGCAGCCAGCGCCGGAGTTATAGACTCTGGGCACTAGAGTGTGCCCTGAGTCTATAATGTATTCACAGGTCACCGGGAAAATGGCAGCGGCGGCCATTTTCCCTGTACAGCGCATGCGCAAACGACGGGAATCTGTCCGCCACGGCCATTTTCCAGTCGTTTTACAGCGCCGGACCCCCGCGCAGATGAGGTAGTATTATGAGAGCAGGGTGTGCGGTGCGGGGCCCCCCTGGACCAGGGGCACGTGTACCCGCACCCATTATAGATACGCCCCTGTTAGTTCTACATACAGTCAGGTGCATAAATATTGAGACATTGACAGAATTTTCATATTTTGGCCTCTATTCACCACCACAATGGCTTTGAAATGAAACAAACAAGATGTGCTTTAACTGCAGACTTTCAGATTTAATTTGAGGGTAATTACATCCAAATTAGGTGAACGGTGTAGGAATTACAACAGTTTCTATATGTGCCTCCCACTTTTTAAGGGGCCAAAAGTAATGGGACAAACTAAACAATCCTAAAAGTAACTTTCACTTTTTAATACTTGTACAGTATTTTTAATAATTGTACACCAGAAACACTCTAAGAAGAAGGAATCATTGAAATACAAAAGAAAAAAAGATTATCCAATAACACCAGGTGTGTTAGGGTGCCCTGTGGAGCCTATGGACCGCGAAGAAAGTGTGTTAACAAAAGGTATGTTATACCATAACTCTTATTTTCTTCTTTGGGTTCCATAGGGTCGACAGGAATTACCTTGGGGATGTCCCAAAGTAGTTCCCTTAAGGGTGAGGACGCTCCTGTTTAGCGGAAAGCAGAATCTGGCACCCAAAGGAAGCATCCTGAGGCAAAAGTATCAAAGGCGTAAAATTTTAGAAAAGTGTGGACGGAAGTCCAAGTGGCTGCCTTGCACAATTGTTCAACAGAGGCACCACGACGAAACGCCCATGATGGTCCCACAGATCGAGTGGAATGTGCTGTCACTGTGTTTGGAACAGAGAGATCAGCTTGTGTGTAAGCCTGAGAAATCGGCATACGAAGCCATCTAGCCAGAGTCTGTTTGTTAGTTGGCCAGCCTCCCTTATGACAGCCATAGAACACAAAAAGAGATCAGATTACCTTAAGGAGTTGGTACGATCCACGTAGGGCACGCACCACATCCAGAGAAGCTTCACCTACAGGGAGGTCTGAAGAATGGAAGGCTGGAACCACTATTTCTTCATTTACATGAAAGCGAGATACTACCTTGAAGGCAACCCACCCTGGTACGAAGAACAGCTCTATCCTGAAAAAAAATCAAAAAGGGAGAATGACAAGAAATTACTGCCAAATCAGAGACCCTGCTGGCAGAGGCGACAGCAAGAAGAAAAACTGACTTCGCTGTCAACCACATAAGGTCTACTAATATCAGTGGTTCAAATGGGGGAGCCTGTAGAGCCCTAAGAACCAAAGACAAATCCCACGGAGCTATCGGTGGGACAAAGGGAGGCTGAACCCTCAGAACACCCTGAAAAAATGTCCCATCAGGCAGCGGGGTGATCCTTCGCTGAAACCAAACAGAGTGCAGATGCCTGAACTCTCAGGGTGGCCAGGCGGAGACCCTGGTCTAACCCAGCCTGGAGAAAAGCAAGCACTCGTTAGACCCTAAAAACTGCAGGATCATATTACTACACCATTGAAAATACGAATGCCAAATTCTGTAATAGATGCGGGCAGAGGTAGGATTCCGTGCCCTAAGCATCGTCTAAATTACAGAAGTAGTGAAACCCTTGGCTCTTAAGATGGAAGATTCAAGAGCCACGCCGTCAAAGACAGATGGGCAAGGTCCGGATGCAGGCAGAGACCCTGTGTTAACAGGTCCGGCCTTAGAGGAAGAGGCCATGGAGTCTCTATGGAGAGACTCTGAAGGTCGGTGAACCAATGGCGTCTGGGCCAAGCAGGGACTATCAATATTACTGTTCCGCCCTCCTGCTTGAATTTCCTGATGACCCTTGGGAGGAGGGAGATCAGAGGAAAAAGATATGCTAGCTTGTAGTCCCATTTCACTGCCAGAGAGTCCACAAAATCGTCTGAGGGATCTCTGGTTCTGGACCCGTACCTGAGAACCTTGTGGTTGTGGCCTGAGGCCATGAGGTCTACCTCTGGTAGTCCCCATTTGTCCCATAGGATCTGAAAGACCTCCGGATGAAGAGCCCATTCCCCGGCGTGTATATCCTGACTACTTAGGAAGTCCGCTTCCCAGTTGAGGACTCCTGGTATGAATACTGCCAAGATTGCTGGAAGGTGACATATTGCCCAGACCAGAATGTTTGTCACTTCCGCCATGGCTGCCAGATTTTGCATGCCTCCCTGATGGTTGAGGTAGGCTACTGCGGTCTCGTTGTCGTACTGTATCTGGACAGGCCTGACCTTGAATATATCCTGTGCTTGAACGAGTGCTCTGAATACTGCATGACGTTCCAGGATGTTTATGGATAAGTGACCCTCCTTGGTCGACCAGTCACTGTGCTCCATCTGCGGAGGCTGGCATCCGTAGTGAGAAGCACCCAATCTGGACTCCAGAAGTGGCGACCTCCTGTTCAGATGAAACGTCTGCAGCCACCATGAGAGGGAAAGCCGAACCTCTGGTGACTTTATTAACTGGTACTCCCCCACTCCACCAGGAGAGGATCAGCTGTTGCAGTGGTCTGGAGTAGAACTGAGCATATTCCACCACGTCGAAGGGGGACACCATGCACATGCATCGCTGAGTGGATAGACACCTTCTGATTGCAGAGAAATCTGCATACCTGTAATTGCAGGGCCCCAATCTTGTCTCCTGGCAGAAATATCCATTGTGCCAGGGAATCCAGGAGTGCACCTAATTGTAACCATCTGCTGTATTGGAAAAAGCGACAACTTTTCCAATTTATGATCCAGCTGTGTCTGTGTATGCAGGCAATAGTCAGTCTGAGATGATGTTGTAATACATCTGGAGACTGTGCCAATATCAGGAGGTCGTCCAAGTATGGCAGTATTCTGACTCCCTGACGCCTGATGTATGCTGTCATTACTGTCATTATTTTAGTAAAGACCCGCGGGGCTGTTGAAAAACCACAAAGCAGTGCCTGAAATTGGAAATGTTGCTGCAGAACAACAAACCGCAGAAACCTTTGGTGGGAAGGTGTAACTGGCACATGTAGATGCGCATCCTGAATGTCCAAGGACACCATAAAATCCCCCGGTTCCATTGCCAGAACAATTGATCGAAGAGTTTCCATACGGAACTTGGGCACCCGGATAAATCTGTTGAGGCCTTTCAGATTCAGAATAGACCAGTGGGACCCATTGGGTTTCTGGATCAAAAATAGATTGGAATAATATGAGATATGGTAAGAACTTACCCTTGTTATCTCTATTTCTACGAAGTCCATAGGGTTCCACAGGATACCTTGGGGGGGTATAGGTGTGACGTCAGTCACAGGGCACCAAAGAGTTAAGCTTTCAGCCTCCCAGGATGCACTAGGTCCCCCTCCTATACCCCGCCCCCGGGCCAAGGCACCTCAGTTAGTTACCAAGCCATAGGCCGGAGGAGGAGAAGGAAGAGAGAGAACAAAGATCTGGACACATACAAGAATCACATTCTCACCAGAGGGAGACGGAAAACCGGTGACCAGAGCAAAGCCCATCTGCAGCACAGGTGCGACAGGGCGGGAGTCCTGTGGAACCCTATGGACTTCGTAGAAATAGAGATAACAAGGGTATTGGAGCGTACACACGGTCAGATTTGTCAGACTTGTCAGATTTGTCAGATGAACGACTGAACGATTAAACGATTTGAACGATTTTTGACTGCATTAAAATGAATGGAATCGTCCAAGTCTGACTGCAAACCCATCAGATGTCAGATATCGTTATCTGACAAACGGGAACGCGCATCATTGATCGTCCGTCGTTCAGGCATGTCAAATATGAACGATTTTCCTTCAGATATGAACGACTGAACGATTTTTAAATCGTTATCGTTCATATCTGAAGGAAAAATCTGATCGTGTGTATGCACCATAAGTTCTTACCATATCTCATATTTTCTACTTCAGGGTCCATAGGGTATCCACAGGATACCTTGGGGATGTCCCAAAGCAGTATCCTTTAAGGGTGGGGACGCTCCTGTGCAGAAAGGAGAATCCGCCGCCCGAAGGAAGCATCCTGAGAGGCGAAGGTGTCAAACCTGTAATACCTCACGAAGGTATGGACAGAAGACCACGTAGCAGCCTTGCAGATCTGAACTGCCGAGGCACCACATCGAGCTGCCCACGAAGGACCCACAGACCTAGTGGAATGAGCCTTCAGAGAAGGAGGGACCGGTAGGCCTTCATGAAGATAAGCTTCAGAAATAGCCATACGGATCCAGGCTGCCAAAGTTTGCTTTGAAGCAGGCCAACCCTTTTTACGGAAGCCATAGAGGACAAACAAAGCGTCCGACTTCCTAAACGAAGAAGTGCGGTCAACATAAGTCCTTAAGGCCCGCACAACATCCAAAGAGGCCTCACCCATGGAAAGACCCGGTGAGTTAAAGGCCGGAACAACTATTTCCTCGTTAACATGAAACTGGGAAACAACTTTGGGAAGAAACTCGGGCCGAGTGCGGAGCACTGCCCTGTTCCCATGAAAAACCAAGAAAGGGGGTCTACAAGAAAGAGCCCCTAACTCAGAAACACGTCTGGCCGAAGCAATGGCCAGAAGGAAAACAGTCTTAGCTGTTAGCCATTTAATATCCACTGAGCCCAGTGGTTCAAACGGCGGTCCTTGGAGAGCCCTCAGGACCACAGCCAAATCCCAAGGCGCCACAGGTGGAACAAAGGGCGTCTGAATACGGAGAACACCTTGCATAAAGGTGCGCACATCCGGGATTGTAGCAATCCTACGGTGAAACCAGACAGATAGGGCCGAAACCTGTACCTTCAAAGAAGCAAGGCGAAGCCCATGATCTAGTCCCGCTTGCAGGAAGGCGAGAATCCGAGACAGACGAAACTCCCGCGGTGCATAACCTCTCGGTCGACACCACTGGAAGAACGTATGCCACACGCGATGGTATATCCTCGCGGAAGACGGTTTCCGAGCTCGTAACATGGTACGCACCACAGAGCTGGAAAACCCCCGGGACCTCAGCATGGCCGTCTCAACAGCCACGCCGTCAAAGACAGCCGAGTCAGGTCCGGGTGAAGGCAAGGACCCCGAGACAGAAGGTCCGGTCGTAGCGGCAACCGCAGAGGACTGTCCACGGACAGACCCTGAAGGTCTGAGAACCAGTGCCGTCTGGGCCACGCGGGAGCTATCAACAGGAGCGTCCCCACCTTCCTGTTTGAATTTCCGGATTACCCGTGGAAGAAGGGAGACCGGAGGGAACAGGTATGCGAACCGGAACGTCCACCGGACGGACAGAGCATCCACCAGAGACGCCCCTTCGTCTCTTGTGCGAGACCCGTACACCGGCAACTTGTTGTTGTGCCGGGACGCCATGAGGTCGATTTCTGGTAGACCCCAGCTGTCCACCAGTAGTTGAAAAACGTCCGGGTGCAGGGACCATTCCCCTGGATGAACGTCCTGGCGACTTAGAAAGTCCGCCTCCCAACTTAGCACTCCCGGGATGAAGACCGCTGATATGGCCGGAAGATTGCGCTCCGCCCAAACCAGGATCCGAGAGACCTCTACGAGAGCCGCCCGACTGCGAGTTCCTCCTTGCCTGTTTATGTAGGCCACGGTGGTAGCGTTGTCCGACTGGACCTGCACCGGGTGACCCTGGAGAAACCGCTGTGCCTGCAGGAGAGCATTGAAGACCGCACGGAGTTCCAAGATATTGATTGGAAGCTCCGCTTCTGTCGGCGTCCACCTGCCCTGGAACAAGTGTGGACCCGAAACTGCTCCCCAGCCCCGAAGACTGGCGTCCGTTGTCAACAGGACCCAATTTGGAACCCAGAACGGACATCCCTTGTTGAGGTGGGTCGTCTTTAACCACCACGCAAAGGACAGGCGAACCTCCGGGGTGAGCACAATCGTCTGGAACTTCAGAGACTGAGGCAGCCCGTTCCACTTGGACAGGATCAGGTGCTGCAGAGGTCTAGAGTGAAACTGGGCGTATTCCACCATGTCGAACACCGACACCATGGAGCCCAGTAACCTCATCGCCGAGTGTAAGGACACCCGGCGGCTGTGCAGACAACTGCGCACCCTTGACTGTAAAGCAGAGATCTTGTCCTCCGTCACGAAGATCCTTTGCTGTCCCGAGTCCAATAAGGCTCCAAGATGCAGAATCCTCCGAGACGGGATTAGAGTGGACTTCTGCCAGTTGATTAGCCAGCCGTGCCGTTGCAGCAGTGCAATGGTCAGGTCCAAGTGGTGTAACAGGAGCTCTGGAGATCCTGCCACCAATAACAGGTCGTCCAAGTACGGCAACATGCGGACTCCTTGCAGCCGCAGAGAAGCCGCCATGACCGCCATCACCTTGGTGAAAACACGTGGTGCTGTCGCCAGGCCAAAAGGTAACGCCCGAAACTGGAAGTGGTCGCTGCGGATTGCAAACCGAAGGAACTCTTGATGGCGCAAAAGAATAGGGACATGCAGGTAAGCGTCCTGTATGTCCAATGACACCATGTAGTCCCCAGGTTCCAGCGCCAGAATGATGGACTGTAGGGTCTCCATCCGAAACTTCGGGACCCGCAAAGACTTGTTGAGTGCTTTGAGGTTGAGAATCGGACGATATGACCCATTGGGTTTCTGTACCAAAAATAGATTTGAATAGAAACCCTGGCCCCTCTGGGAGAATGGAACAGGCACTATAACTCCAGCCTGGAGCATAGTGTGCAATACCTTCCGCAGCTCCGTAGCCTTGTTCCGGTCTGATGGTAGACCCGTGGTGAAGAATCGAGCCGGGGGTCTGTGCCGGAAGGAGAGGGCGTACCCGTGGGAGACCACCTCCAGAACCCAAGTGTCTGTCGTAGTGAACGACCAACACCGGGAGAACTGCAGCAGGCGGCCTCCCACCCTGGGATCCCCCAAAGGGAGGCCCGGACCGTCAGGCCGCAGGCTTGTCATCTGGCTTGGGGGCCGGACGTCTGGTACTCCATGCCTGTTTCCGGGGCTTGACCGATTTCTTAGGGCCAGCCTGTCGAGGAAACGACTGTGGTTTGGGCCTGCCCTGGGCCCTAGATGACCGAAAGGACGATGGTCCAGAACCAGAAGGAGCAGCGGCCGACGGGAGACAAGCAGATTTGGCTGCCGCCAGTGTGGCCACAATCTTATCCAGATCCGGACCGAAGAGAACTTCTTCGGTAAACGGCAACGCTTCCAGACCTTTCTTGGAATCTGCGTCCGCCTTCCAGGATCGCAGCCACAAGGTGCGACGAGCAGCTACCGCTGCTGAAGAAATTCTAGACACCAGAGTACTAATGTCTAGAGCCGCCTCGTTGATGTAGGTGGCCGAATCACGGAGATTGCCAATCAACTCCGCCTGTTCGGCCGGACAGTCGGATTCAAAAGAAGCCTCTAATGAATCCGCCCAGCGCTCCATCGCTCTGGCAACCCAGCAAATGGCCATAGCCGGCCGTGCTGCCCCCCCTGCAAGGGAATAAGCGGACTTCAGGCAGAATTCTACCTTGCGGTCCGTAGCATCCTTTAGGGAGGACATGGATGGCATCGGCAATGTGGCACTACGGACAAGACGGGTCACGTGAGAATCCACCTGTGGAGGGGATTCCCACTTAGCAAAATAATTATCCGCGAACGGATAAGCCACCGCTAGGCGTCTCTGCGGCTGGTATCTTTTGCCAGGTTGTTTCCACGCCTCCTCTAAATGGTCCACCAACTGACCCGAAAGAGGAAAGACTGTGGCATCGCCCTTCACATCTTTGAAAAAGGCATACTTAGATTTAGCCGCTGGGGGAACTTCGTCCTCAATCACCAAGGCTGTGCGGACCGCCCGAATAAGTCCAGGAATATATACTTTGGACTTAGCATCAGTGTCCTTAGTATGGAGAGGTTCCTGATCGTAAGGATCCAGAATCTCCCCATCATCAGACGTCCCTTCGTCATCCTCATAAGGAGCTGACAGAGACGCCACCGGCCTTTTATGAGGCCGCATCACAGACTCCCCTTGCAACACATCCGACAAGTGCTGTACAGAACTAGTCAGGGAGTTAACCCACGCTGGCTCCTGAGAACCCGGGAGCGGGGAAATAGGGAGACTGTGGGGTACCACCAATTGTCGTGGGAACCCCTGCATGGGTGACGACACCACAGACTGCTGGGACAAACCCATCGGAGTAAACGCGGGCTGCGGAGCTAACTGGCCCACTAAAGCTGTTAACGCCTGAGCGAAACAAGCCCAGGGCGGCTCCTGTACCGGTGCTGTAACCGTAATAGGCCGCGCCATGGACAAACACTGCCGGCAAAGGCCCTCCGCGCTACCCTCCCCCTCCGCTAACGGTACTTTGCACATGGTACACTGTAGCCGGAGGGGAAAATCACTTTCAGACATGATGGCACCACGTATGTGACCTCTCTCACCAATTAAGTATTAAATAGGCGAGAGACCACCCTGCAGCACCGCACTGCAAGGGCTTTAGCAGAAAGAACAGGGACAGTAATAAAGCTGACAGTTTTGAGAAGATAAAGTTACAGGCAGCAGCGCTAGCACAGTCACATACAATGCAGAGAAATAACAATTCCTGCACTAACAGTGCTGATCACTCAACTACACAGACACAGGGCCTGGTAGGACACAGCGCTGCATACACAGACCTGAGCCACAGCGGAGGAGAGGTATGCGGGGGGACCCAGACCACGATGCTTCCTTCCAGGCTTCCAGCAGCGTTCACCATGCGTTGCAGAGAAGATGGCCGCCGAGGAGCAGAGAGAAGCTGGCCTGGGGGAGGAGCGCTGACACAGGACCAGTCAGCACAGTGCAGAGAGGGCTGTGTGCAGCGGGGGAGGCGCCGGCTGTGAGACAGGGAAGGCGCGCTCCCCTGGCATGCATTTAACCCCTGGGACGCCGCAGCGCTACCGCTCTGCTGCGGTCCGCTGTCCCAGGGGGTAGTGGAAAGCGCAGGTTCAGTACCTGGCTCCACGCTGCAGCCAGTCCCCAGGGAGCCCCCTGCCTGGGGACTTAGGACCATGTGACCAGCGGGGACCCACCGCGGGACCCCGCTGCTTACCTTTGTCCCCCTTGGATACGGCCATGGTCCGGAACATCTGGGGTCACCGCTAGCTGTGACCCCAGGTGCTCACCAGCATCCCCGGATCGGTACCGGCGTTCTGGTACCGGCGGGGGTGTAGGGAAGACAGCATGGACGTCAGGACTGACTGTCCATGCTGTACATCCAGATGTGCAGCCACAGCTGCACTGAAGAAAGCTTCAGGGGCTCTTCTAGCCCCCACTCCGACAGGTGCACCCGACGCCGGCCGGGCACCAAACTAAACTGAGGTGCCTTGGCCCGGGGGCGGGGTATAGGAGGGGCACCCAGTGCATCCTGGGAGGCTGAAAGCTTAACTCTTTGGTGCCCTGCGACTGACGTCACACCTATACCCCCCCAAGGTATCCTGTGGATACCCTATGGACCCTGAAGTAGAAAATAACCCTTTCTTTGTTGATCTAAAGGAACTGGGATTATCACCCCTGAACCCAGCAAGGATCGAATGGCTGCTGGAGGGCTAAGGCCTTGGCCGACTCCGAGGGAGGAGTTGTGCAAAAAAACCTTTGCGGGGGACTCTTCCAGAAAGTAAGGGCGTACCCTCAAGAGACCACTTCTCGGGCCCAGGCGTCTGTTGCTGTCGGATGTCAAGTATCCGAAAACTGAAGTCGTCGGCCTCCCATCCTGGGACTCCCCAGGGGGAGGCCCGCCCCATCAGGCCGAGGGTTTGTCGTCCGACTTGGAAGCCAAACGTCTGATAGCCCAAAATCTCTTCATTGCAGTCTCCCATGAGAACTGGGTTGTCTAAAGGAAGACTGACCTTTCGATTTTCCTTGCAGGCGAAAGGCTCGAAATGACGACTGCCTAGGTCTAGGGGTAGTCTTTGAAGGCAGACCGGACGCTTTTAGAAGCTGCCAGAGCAGCCACAATTGTATCCAATTCTTTGCCAAACGGTATGCCTCCCAGTAAACGGCAGGTATTCTAGAGCCTTCTTGGAACCTGCATCTGCTTTCCAGGCCCTTAACCGTAAGACTCTGCAAGCAACAACTTAAGCCGCTGATGCCTTAGAAGCCAGAATACAGGCGTCTAATGCCGCCTCTCCCAAAAAGGAGGCTGCCTCCTTGATATAGGAGATAATCGTCAGCTGCTCCCTGGAAGAGTATTTTCCAGTGCTCCTGTCCATTCCTCAATGGCCTTAGACACCCAAGCAGTGGCCATGGCCAGGTGGGCAACAGCTCTTGACAGAGCAAAAACTGTCCTGAGACAGGCTTCACATCTTCTATCTGTGGAATCCTTAAGGGAGGATGCAGATGGTATAAGGCCAGTGTTGGCTAACCTTGACACTCCAGCTGTTGTGGAACTATATATCCCAGCATGCCCTGCCAGTGTTTTAGCATGCCCTAATAGCAAAACTGTAGCAGTGCATGCTGGGTTATGTAGTTCCATAACAGCTGGAGTGTCAAGGTTAGCCAACACTGGTATAGGCAATGTGGCGTTCTTAACCAGATGTGCCACATGAGCATCCACAGTAGGCGGAAATTCCCATTTAGCACATTCGCCAGGTGGGAGGGGGTATAAAGCTGTAAACTTCTTTGTAACATGGAATAGTCTTTCAGGAGAACTCCATGCTTCCCCCATAAATTCAGAGAGTCGATCAGATTTGGGAAACTCAGCCTTAACGACCCTCTGGCACTTGAACACCGGACCCTTCCTAGGTTCTAGCTCTTCACTATCTATGTTTAAAATAGTTTTGACCGCTCTAATCAAGGAGGGAACATCCACTGCTGTTAGATGGTCCTCCTCTCCTGAGAGGAGCCTTGTACCTCTTCAAATTCATCTGAAGATCCATCAGAAACTACAGGCTGGATGGACTGATAGGAAGAAGCCGACCGCCTTCTGGTTTTCGGTACTACCGGCCTCCTTGCTTGCAGCATTTGCTGAAATGCAGCAGAGAACGGAGCCATACTCTAACTTGAGCATAAACATCCATCCAGGACAGATGCATAGGAGGCAGGTTGTAGCTGCTGCGGGTAACCCATAGTAGGGGTCGGCATGGGTGTAGATAAACGGTTCACAACCTGCACCATTTTCTGAGAAAAGGAAGCCCAAGGGGGTTCCTGCCCAGAAGCTGGCAGCTGGTAGGCTGGACTGATGTGGTGGCTCCTTATAACAGCGACCACACAATCCATCCTGTATGAAATCCTGAGGGGACAAGCCCACCTGACAGGCCATACATGAAACCAGTACACACATTCTCTATATATAATAGAGAGAGAGAGAGAGAGAGAAAACATTATAATAAATATATATATATATATATATAGGCTCTTAGTCAACTACGAAAAGCACAAAAGCATCTATGCTCCTGAAGAAGTTGGACATCCTTTACCCAGTGAAACGCATCGAGTGGTGCCTACTTGTTCTGGACTCCTGACATCATTTCTCTAATTGATTTGGAATATCTCCTGTCTACAATTGGCGGCTTTAAAAGTTACCTGGTGGATCTACATCAGCTCGACACTGTGCAAACATCAGTTGCTAAAGGAACAGTTTTGGACTTTAGGATTCTCAAAACCGGTAATATCCTGCTGCTTATTTTGGAGTATTTGGACACTAATAAGAGTCATTAGAGCAATACTAATCAGTACAGGAGCCAGCTCTTATAAAGTGCACTGATTTTTTTAACTATATAAATTATTTTAATGGCCTATTAGCCATGTATATTGCATGTTGAACATTATTGAATATAATTATTATTATTCACCTTTATGCTAATAAATGTTTCAGTCTTATTATAAAACGGCCACTTATTTTATACTTGATAATAAGTGTTTAGCGCTGGTATTATTTATACACATCTTTTTGATTTAGTGGGGGCCGACACCCCTCATAAAGGTTGCTCTCTGATAGCGCATTGGCCCTATATTTCCTGCACACACAAAAACGCGAATTTGCTGTGACAGTGCAATGCGAGTTTTGAATTCAATTGCAAATGCCATTTGCTGCCAAAACGGCTTACAGGTCCCAACTTGCACGTAACTGAATTGACCCCTACTGTATGTATAATATATATTACTGTATATGGATCCAGCATACTTCACCAAAGTCAGTCTTAGTACAGTAAATGTGGCCTCCCAGGTACAAATATCAAACAAAATGCAATATTAGACCTCATCTTTCTCCAATCCAGCTCTTTATGATACCTGCAGCAGAATTTGTGCATTAATATACATTTAGGTGGAATCAGTATGATTTACCGCCGGCCGGAGTGAAGTTCTCGACAGGTGAGTATTTTTTCTATTTACTAACCTAACCTCCCCCCCCTAACCATCCCTTAGGGGTGCCTAACCCCCCCCCCCCCCAAGTGCCTAACCCTAACCCCCCCTTCCCAGCAGCCTAACCCCAAATCTCAGGGGGGATGCCTAACCCTAACCTCCCCGCGGGGGTGCCTAAACCTCCCTCCCACTAACCTAACCCTAACCCTCCCGAGGGGGATGCCTAGCCCTAAGCCAGTGGCATAACTTCATCCCAGGTGCCCGGAGGCAAGATAAATGTTGGTGCCCCCCCCCCCCCCCAAACTAAAATGTACCACCCCCCCAGCACCTATGCCAGCCCCAGCTGCCACCGCCCCCCTTATGCAGTTCCTTTTATATAATGCCCCCAGTAGTGGTCCGCCTATGTAGTGCTCCCCAGTAATGGTCCCCCTATGCAGTACATCCAGTAGTGAGCCCCCAGTGGTTGCCCCCAGTAGTGAGCCCCCTGTAGTTGCCCCCAGTAGTGAGCCCCCTGTAGTTGCCCCCAGTAGTCAGGCCCCTGTAGTTGCCCCCAGTAGTCAGGCCCCTGTAGTTGCCCCCAGTAGTCAGGCCCCTGTAGTTGCCCCCAGTAGTCAGGCCCCTGTAGTTGCCCCCAGTAGTCAGGCCCCTGTAGTTGCCCCCAGTAGTCAGGCCCCTGTAGTTGCCCCCAGTAGTCAGGCCCCTGTAGTTGCCCCCAGTAGTCAGGCCCCTGTAGTTGCCCCCAGTAGTCAGGCCCCTGTAGTTGCCCCCAGTAGTCAGGCCCCTGTAGTTGCCCCCAGTAGTCAGGCCCCTGTAGTTGCCCCCAGTAGTCAGGCCCCTGTAGTTGCCCCCAGTAGTCAGGCCCCTGTAGTTGCCCCCAGTAGTCAGGCCCCTGTAGTTGCCCCCAGTAGTGAGCCCCTGTAGTTGCCCCCAGTAGTAGGCCCCTGTAGTTGCCCCCAGTAGTAGGCCCCTGTAGTGAGCCCCTGTAGTTGCCCCCAGTAGTGATGGCCCCCACCGCGCGCGCACACATAAAAAAAACACACACACACACACTTACCTTTATCCCCGCTCCAGTGCTGCTGCCGTCCATCCCCGGCGTCCGCTCCTCGGCACTATGGGAGTGACATCATTACGTCACTCCCATAGTGCACTGCGGGACCCGGAAGACGGAGCTCACTCCTGAGCTCCGTCCCAGGCGTCCGCTCCTCGGCACTATGGGAGTGACGTTATGACGTCACTCCCATAGTACATTGCGGGACCCGGAAGACGGAGGGAGCTCCGTCCTCCGGCTACCGCCAGGAGAATAGGAGCCGGCAAATGGAGGGTGCAGGGGGTGCGACCCTCCGTAGTTACGCCAAAGGAGGTGGAGCGCCGATCAGCGGCGCTCCTTCTCCATGCAGCTCCCGGGGACAATGGAGCCAGGTGCCCCCTTCAGGGCTGACGCCCGGCAGCAAACGATTCCATTGTCTCCGGGAGTTCCACCACTGCCCTAAGCCCCCCACCCCCCGGGAGCCCCTAACCTAACACTTTTTCTTCAGATCTGAGTGATAATGATTTCAAAAATCATTCAATCGTTCATATCTGAAGGAAAATCTGACATATCTGACATGCCTGAATGATGAATGATGAGCGTTCCCGATGGTTAGATAACGATAACATCTGATGTGTTTGCAGTCAGATTTGGAAGATTCCATTGATTTTAATGCAGTCAAACATCGTTCGTTTGTCAAATCGTTCATCTGACACATCTGACCGTGTGTATGCACCTTCATTTCTTTTTTGCAGGGCAATGTACTTTCTATTTGTTAGAGTAGGATGTAGATGTTGTATTTTATTAAACAGAATGTGAACTATATACAAAGAATTTGAATATTTGGAGAAGCAGACTTTGAACACTAATTATCAAAGTTTTGCACATGCCACTTTATACAGATGTGTCCCCACTGGTCTTTGCTGCAGTTGTGCCAAACAGCCCCTCTTGTCGCGCCTGGTCCTGTGAGACTCTGCTAGCGCCAGGCATCTTTTTTTACCGACAATGCATCTAAGTGGCAATGTGATGTGACTAGGACGCACCAGGAGACTCTGCTGATTAATTTGATATGCAAAACTCGTATAGCTGTGTGCGACTCTCTCAATCACCATACTAAGTGCTACGATGCAGCGACTGCAGCTTTTTTCCACATCAAGTTCCATTTTCAGTCTCAGTCGCACACAGATATACAAAAGTGTCACATATCTAATTAATCAGAACAGTCTCCTGGTGCCTTCTAGTCGCATTGCGACGCATTTTCAACAAAAAAAAAAAGACGCCTGACGCTAGCAGAGTTTCACAGGGCCTGGCAGATCACTAATACTAGGCAGATCACTAATACTAGGCATACTGAGGCTAGATGAGAAAGGACACACATGAAAGATCCCATGAAAACAGACTTTAGTAATTGTATGCGATACATGTGCTTTTATTACTATGACTATAATAAAGTATATTTTTGAAAAGAGGAGTCAATGCAGAGGAAAAGCATTAAAATGAACACAAAGAAGAATTGCAGTGCATCCGATGTACGTAGCAATAAATAAATAAATATATATATATATATAATAGCAATGTACGTAGCAATAAATAAATATATATATATATATATATATATATATATATATATATATTAGCAATGTACGTAGCAATAGGCTTAGCTTATACTTGCCTCCCTCTGATCTTGTTGTAGATCTGCTGAGGCTAAGAAAACGCTGCAAGGAAATAAACAAATCAGTCCAAAAGCAATTTAAATAATAGAGCGTAATCTTGTATTGCATAAATAATAACAGCAATAATTAGGAGTTAACTCCACAATTATCCACTTAAAACTCATCCTTAGGGGCCCATTTATCAACAAGTTTTATATGATAAATGGTGCTCCAGCCAATCAGCTGCCAACTGTCATTTTTCAAACAGATGACTGTTGGGAGCTGATTGGCTGGAGCACAATTATCATACACAAGTTTTAAAACCTGTTGTGTATGATAAAATTTGCTGATAAATGAGCCCCTATGTCTCGTAATAGACATAACAATTATAGTAGCCAATGTATGCTTAAGTGTATTTATACTGTGTCCAGGGTAGTCCATAAGAATTTTGCTCTCCTACCCCCTAAAAATTTAAATACCAGATCTATCGCTCCCCCTGCTATTAGATATGAAACATTTAGCTAAAGAAAAAAAATGGGACAGAAATGTCATGAGGGCCTTCAATTATCCAAAACCATGACAGCAGGATTTTCATCAATACTCTCATTACTAGACTTTACAAGTTGTGGTAATACGTTAGCCTTGGGGCATACTCCTTGAATTTGTTTACATTTCACAAAGAAATAACTAATGGCCCGTACACACGGTCAGATCAGACAACGATCAGATATCGTTGTCTGATCGACCAGCATGTGCTGGATGATCGTTATCGAACATCCAGCACATGCTCCATTTCCCCAACTACTATAACGACCCTCGATCAACGATCGAGGGTCTCTATAGTATAACCAGGCTAACCTGGTCAATATCGACCAGGTTGGCCTCCATGCACGGGCAATGGTCGATATCGTTATCGACCATCCGTGTCCGCGCATCGTTTAAGGGAGCAAAAAGAGGTTGATTTAAACGATCAAACGATATCGCTATCGTTTAAATCGACCAAGAAATCTGACCGTGTGTATGCACCATTACAGTTACTTCACCGATTACTATTGACATTATCACACTGCATATATTCACATCTATTCTCAAATGGGTTTGTAGCTGTATATTACATATCAGTTTGCACACTGTAATCAGTGTTTGAAATCCTTGCAGTCAAAGACTATTACTCAAGAGTTATAGTGTAAAAGGTGTAATTGTATCTATGGAACAGAAAAAAAAACAAAAAACAGTTAATCCAGTATTAACCTGTGCGATGACTTAAGGCACACATCCACTAAACGACAGGCAAAAGACTGCACGATTACGACATTGTAATCGTGCAGTCATTTGTCTGTCTGCTGATGTGTGCCTTCACTGAACGAGCTGCAGTGAAGGCACATCAAACATCTGCAAACATGGTGAACCGGACGATATTGTCAGGTTGTACAGCAAGTTTGCACGATGATAGATGTCCAAACGCGCATCGCTGGTCGTTTAAGACATTTTTGCAAACGATTTATGAACGATATCGTCATCGTTAAATCGCACAAATAAATAGTCTAGTGGATGTGCACCTTAATGCTGGGCATACACTACTAGATAAAATGCCTGTCTGACCGACAGACATTTTATCTGGCAGCCTGACACTCAGCAGATATAGTGGGTATACACTGAGATATCTCACAGTGTATTGGCCCTGATATCTGTGCTCCAGCCCTGGAGAGGAGTCATTTACCCGTTCCTTCCCTTTGAAGGAACAGGGGACATGTCTGTCTGTTGGCCGCGCTGGGCATACACCGCCCGACGCAGCCGACATTTAACTTACAATATATTGCATCACACGGGCATGCTGGACAATCCGGCATGCCCAACCGATTGTTATTTTACCCTCGGTCGCCCGCACACACAGTACAATTATCGGGGGGATCAGCTGATATCGGGTGGATTGCCCCGATAGTTGTATAGTGTATGCCCAGCATAACAAATCAGTGAGACCTGTAAAAAAACACAGGATTTATGGTGCGTACACACTGGGCGATTAAAGTGGACGACTGAACGATAACGATATCGTTATCGTTCAGTCGTCCACTTTATCGTCCATTTTTAACACAAAAAAGATGAACGATGACGACGACACGCGTTCCCGCGGGTCGTTCGTCATCCTCGTTCATCGGGCTGACATGCAGGCCAACCTGACGACCTCGTCAGGTTGCTGCATGTCAGGGAATGGGGGAGAGAGCCCGGCGCTGAACGATATCGCTAATGATATCGTTCAGCGGCTGTGCTCAATGTCATGAACGACATTGAGCACAGCCTGCCGGGGACACACTAGACGATATCGCTCAGGGAGCATATCGTCTAGTGTGTATGCACCTTAAGAGGACATGTTTAACTACTTCTGATAAATGGGGATATTTATCAAATCTTAGAGACATAGGGGTATATTTACTAAAGTGAGAGCTTTTAGAAATGGAGATGTTGCCCATAGCAAGCAATCAGATTCTACTTAACATTTAACTAGCACATTCTAGAAGATAATAGCTAGAATCTGATTGGTTGCTATGGGCAACATCATCACTTCTAAAAACTGTCACTTTAGTAAATATACCCCATTCAGTGGATACAGAAAGTGCTAACCAATCATAACTGTCATTTTACAGGCTGTGCAAGAAATAGGACAGAAGCTAACTAGTTGGTACTTTATCTCTCTCCACTTTATGTTACTCTAAGATATGATAAATCTCCCCCAAAATAGCAAAATGTAAGATACTTGAGACACTTTTTTGTAACTGCTCAAATCAAACAAAAAGAAGTAAAATATTTTTAGTGTCTTAACTGCTGTGAAAGTAATTATGACTAACATGCGTGTGACACACAAGGGAATGAATGACGTTTGAAAAGTTGCACTCACAAATATAGAACATACTATATGTATGTAATCAATCAAGATTTTATTTCCTTACAGATGCTTTTCCCCCCAGTACTTCCATCCAGAGGTGCCAATCTTCCTCAGAAAATGATTGCATGGTAGTGAGAAGTCCCGGCCTAAGACGTAAAATCAAGTTAGTCACTCAAATACACTGAGCACAAATGCCCAGCACATACATGTGGTTGCAATGCAAGAAAACTATTCTGTCTAAATCAAATATTTGCATATTTCTTACATTTCAAAATACTTTAACCTAACTGCACAAAGGCTTAAAGCAGGAGGACAATGTTGTTGTGAATATTATTAAAATAATGAGACTTTATTCAAGGTGTTGCTGATACTGTCGTTGACTAGGGAAATTAGGTACAAGACATATGTTATAATAATTATACAGCTCTGATGATTTATACAGTGTTACACAGTAAGTAATGGAGGATGGGATTGTGATGCCTTGGATCATAAATATCATTCCCAAGTGCGAGAGGCAATCTTTTGTGGGCTGCGTCCTGGAGCATTGCAACCAACTAATTAATATTACTAACACAATAGTAATAGCGGTTATTAACATAGGTATAAAAAGCTGCAATCAGATGTAAGATTATGTTATGATTATGTGTATAGATTATTATGCAATGCTTGCGTATAAACAAAAAAATACCGACATGAAGTTTGTGGGCCATAAATCCCCCTACATACTTCCTCTTTAGTTATTTTTTTTATGAAGGGTCTGTTTAATGGGCAGCTGTGTGTAGGTGAGCGTTACTCAACATTTATAAAGATGCTTATTCCCTGTAGTCCTCATTTAAGCTAGACTCTCTTATCTCACACCACAAACAATAGGATACATTTTATACCCGCCTATCACATTGTACAGTACTTAAGACTTATGTTTGTAACTAGATCGTAATCTCTCATGGGACGGGCCTCATTACCAGGTGGTCCAGTTATAACATGTATTTTTCATTACAAACTGATGAGAGCCCTAAATGAGCCATGTACTAGCAGGAGCATGCTCACTGGACTTCTGAGAAACTGCCTGTGCAGGAAATATACCAGCATTCTGAATGATATTACTGTCACAGGTTCCTCAGCCCACAACAGGTCACTTAAATAATGTGTAAGTGATGCCAGCACATCTATGAATTTCATTATCTATTATCTATATAGAGCGGTTGATGTGAATGTGAAATGAACCTGAATATACATAGATTAAAAGGCATGACTTATCTAGCTACAAACCATTGGCATTTTGTAGAACTGTATGACATCTCCCTATGGCATCTTAGCTGGGTGCGCAAAGAAAGGGAGATACAGTTTTAAAACAAATATTTTCAAGAAAAGCAGCTAGTAATAACTGAACACTTCTGATACTTTTACTGACACAATACTACTAATGCTGGGATTATTAGTACTATACTACAGGCTTACAATAATAGGACCACGGCTTAAGGAAGCCTGATTCTGGAGTTAGAATAACCAATATATGGGATGCAAAACAATAGAATACTAAATAAAAGAATGAACAGATATTTAAAAGAGTACAGCAGGAGTGCAGTGGTCATCTAGCAATATATAGTCTACTGTAGAGTGTACAGGTCATGTAAGAGTATATTTTAAGATACCCGAGAGCCAAGCAATATAGAGAATAGTGATGGGGGATGTTTTAGACAAGTTAATGTAAAAATAATAGAAAATGAAAATATTTCCATCAGAAACAAAACGGTCTACATATTAAAATGTGTGATGTGCTCTGATGTTTACATGCAGCGACATATTGAACAATCCTTTACTCGTGACTGGAGTCTGGTTTCCCTATTACACACTCCTCAAACACCTCTCCCTGCTTCACTTAAAGACAATACCTTGCTATATTCCATGTGTGTGGCGTGGAGACTGACTAGATCTAGTCTAAAAGTGCCCAAAACTAAATCTATTTTTCTACCATTAAGGGGGAACCCATGTTTTCCACCTGGCCAGAATTCATCTATTTTTAAAACATGGCACGCTGCGGGACTGTTATACTTATCAATTTTTGAATATTGAAGAATTAACTCCAATTACTAGATCACAATTACAAGACAAGAATTCCCTCCCTTTCTATCCCATTATTTCCGTATTTACAAGCTGTCAGCTATGAGCAAACCTCCTTAAGGAGTAAAAATTTTACGTTAGATCAGCTATGCTCTCTTGATAGGATACTATATTATAAACCTAAAGACCCCCTTATTACTTCCACCATATATACACATTCCCGTCCTGAACTTGATTTGGTAATTGGTTCGGTAGGTTTGTTGAAATGGAAGGAGGTATTCCCTGATCTTACCATGATAAACATGCTAGAAACCTATATGAGACTCAATAAACATTTAGCTTCAGCATCATGTATGGAAAAGCATATAAAAATATTGCATAGAACATATTTCACCCCAAAACTAAAATTTGCTATAGGAGAAGCACAAGACTCAAAATGCTACAAATGTGGAACCCCCCATGCAGATATTATGCATTGTTTATGGTCTTGTTCTCAAGTCCAGTCATTTTGGAAATCTCTCCAAACTTATATTAATACTATCTTGAAAATAAAATGTTGCAATTACTAGTGAATGGGTTTTTTGGGGCACATATCCAACCTCTATGGAAGGTAGATTAATTAACAAAAGGTAATCGCGTTATACTGATCAAATTGGAAGCTGCTGCAAAAAAAACTATCCTGTCACACTGGATCTCATCAGAACCTATCCCCATACATTTACTTCATACTAAATTCTCCTTTTTATTTTTTATGGGCTGGACCGAAACTTCTATACACAAAGAGAAAATGACAGAAAGGTTTTTTGATGTTTGGCTCCCATATGTCCTCACACTTTCTGATGTTATAAGGGAAGCACTGCGAAAAGGTTTTGGTTTAACAACCTGGTACAATTTGGAAGTATTGTCCACAGGTGTACCGTTCTAATAGACTTAAATGGTTTATGTGTTTTGCTCTGTATTTGATAGGGTATAATATAGATATATATTTGTCAATGTTTCATTGTTCTAAAATATATGCCTTCTAATCTATTTACCATGTTTATTTTACCTGACATTGACAAAATAACAAAACACATAAATATTACAATCTGTCAATAAAAACTTGTTAGAAAAAAAATGTGTGATTATCCATCTTACCGCTCAACAGCTTCTACATCAAAGCAGAACCTCCTGTCTATTGTGTCTGTGTTTCGTTTTGTGCAGTACTTCAGTGTGAAACTCTCTCCTTCACCCTAGCAAAATTAAAAAAAAAAAATCACATTACCATTCAATTTATTTATTACCAGTTATTTATATAGTTCACACATATTCCACGGCGAATTACAGGAAAATTTGGCCATTGACATCAGGAGCTGGATCTATGAACATGATTCAGCAGTCCCGATGGTCGCCGCCGTTGGAAGGGGAAGGGAACAGGCCAGGATCTCCATCGGCTGACCGAGATTTCCTAGCCTCTCTCTCATCTGTGGCGGCAGATGTTCCCGCAGATTATCCGAAGCTGCGTTGTACAACGCAGCTCGGATAAGTAATATATGCAGGAGGCATGAAGCCTCCTGTTTATTACCACAATTGCAAGGACGTAATTGCAAAGCTGCTTGTGTGCAGCTTTGCAATTCCGTCCTAAGCTGAATCAGGCCCTATATTCCCTACCACATGCACACACATATACACACTAGGGTTACATTTTGTTGGGAGCCAGTTAACCTACCAGTATATTTTTGTAGTATGGGAGGAAACCGGAGTACCCGGAGGAAAACTATACAAGGACAGGGAGAATATACAAACTCCACACAGTTAGGGCTGTAGTGGGAATCAAACCCACCACCTCAGTGCTGTGAGGCAGTAATGCCATATAATAGAATTCTATTATAACAATTCTATATAATGAATACATAAATACATGTGATCATTCACTACATACATTTGAAGTTTGAAAATACATTTGCCCAAATCCTCCCAAAATTACTATGTACATGCAGTGAGATCAAATTCACAACCACCTATTACTGATTCTCGCAAAATAGAAAAACAAAATTTTGTTTTCTTTAGAACGTCATGGCTCCAAAACCATTTCAGGGTGGTGGTGTGGCACCTCAAATGGTATGTGCTAGGCTTAATCTCCAAACCAACAAATCTAAAATGTGAGCCTACTCACTATTTTTCCTCCTCCTGATTTATGTTCATAGGGAAACATAGAGAATGTTTTGGATTCCTTCTTATACATGCAGTAGTGTTTTACCCAGCTTGAACCAAATGGAGCAGGTCCTAGATTAGAGAAATAAAGGAATCAAGACAAATGGATATTCTTTAAAAAAACAACAACAACAATAAACTAAAATAAGATTTGAATACAGTGAGGATTTGTAACAATTTGGTGAGATTGATTTGGATTTACGTGATGAGGGCAATTACCTATGCATGTTACCCACTCTGGGGCCCATAATTGTGAATAGAGGATGCTGGTAATAATTTTGCATTATTTGGCAGTAAATACCACAATATGGATTTCAGAAACCTCTTACAAGCAAGCGATATAGGTCACAAGGGACAACATATGCCCAGAATGTATAGGTAACAGATAGGTGGGGCTTACGTTTCTCCTGGATGTAGAGATATCCTTCCATGGTATATGGGCTGACCCGTTTATGCTCCTGTGGGCTATTTCTAATTTTTTTCATTAATTCTTCTACCTCTGATCGTGTCCCTTCAAACCGATTCCGTGTCTGTAGAATGCAAAGCAGTATACATTAATGATTATTCAGTGTTACACAAATATAAAGCAAAATATATTTTACAGAGCATGTACAGCTTCATGAAGATGGTTTTCCCACTTTAACCTAGAAAGCACGAGCAGAACATCTATACTGACTATATAATAATGACAGATGTAACTGTATTGTACAATCTAACAAATAGGAGGCATTTACTGCTCTTTAAGTCCTTCCCTGCTGAGCCTTTTTTAGTACTTTTACGGCTGTCCAAATTTCATCATCAAAATCAGTAATTATTTATAGTGTACCCACATTAATTCCGTATATGAATATTTGAACTTTGAATTGCCAGAAAATACCATTAGTTTGCTTATTCCTTATCACAAGTCAACATAACCTACCAAAAATGCATTTTTATTGACTGTACAAAAAAGTGAACTAAAAATCAATGTGTATTTTCTCTAACCACCTAGAAGAAATACTTTATGGCTCTTGCTTCATAATTAACCCATCTTTCCAAAACAGCAAAAGCAAGATTCTACAGATCGGTTTTTAAAATAAAATCTGCACTTGAATATGATTTTTTTGTTGTCCTTTGCAGTGAAGGGGTTAATAACTGCACAGTAAAATAATGAATTGCCAATATTTTTCGAAAGAGAGAGTTTAGTTGAAAGTAGGAACTGGGAAAGAGGGGACGTCAAAATGTATTAGTTCTATGTTATGGTATTCGTGTCTCTGATGTTCTTCCTAATTATGGAACTACACAACGTGTAACCCCATGAGCAAGATCAACAGTCAGCTACTCAAACAGGCAAAGAAAATGAATTACAATCCAAATCATGCCCTGAGAACTGACAAAGTGAAAATACACCAATTCTAAATAGAAGTAGTAGGATCATGTTTCAAGCTGTATCCACTAAGATTACCAATTAAAGCAATCAAGATCAGACAGCCTGCAATCAACCAATCAATAGTGTGCCACTGAAACCTTAGACACACCCCAGTCCTATTAGGAACAAGACACCCACAGGTATGAATATGGAAGTATGCTTTGACACAATCACTTCCTTGAAAACCGCTCCCATGCCGAAACGCGTTGGAGGATTTCACATACTCAGACTCACTGGGAACTGATCGGCATTACCACTTACTGTCCACCTGAAAAGAGCTGTAAAACATCACTCCTAAACACTGGTTTAGACTACCGTATCATCGGCAAAGATGACAAAGTAAATAGGCAGTGGTCACAACACATTCCAATGACCCAGTTAGTAAACTATGTACTTTAGACTTTTATTATTCCAATGATACAACAGTTCTCTCATGGGAGGACCATGAAGACTCAGATCAAAAAGCAGAACACAAAAGGATTTACAACCTGGGGTCTGGGACCCCCTAACAGCCGGTGAATGGGCCAAAGTTACCGGTTAGACCCTTTCCACTCTGGGTGACTCTGCATATTGTTGCAACTGTGTGGACAAAGCTTTCAGGGCACACAATGCTGAACATAGCTAACAACACCTAGTGGGACACATAGCAAAAGACTACACTCTAGAAAGAGGTGCTCCCTGAAAGTGGAACCTGGAATCCTCACAGATTAATTACAAGTGGATTGTGTAGCAGTTGTCTACTTCTACAGGTATAGAGAGTATTTCTTGGAGTATACCTGAAACAGAATATACAAACATGATTTGGAAAGCACTGTCTCTCTCATATGCATTAATAAAATTAGATTTTATCCCAGACAACCAGTCAGTTACAACACAGCCCCACCTACATATCTTAAATGAACACATTTAACATACCAGTCACCATCAAAAGATACAGCACTTCAACACACCCCTTCTTTCCAGATTCACATACAGAAGATAGGACACCTCCAGTCATAGCAGCTTCCAACTCCCAGTTTACCACCTCTAAGCGCAAAATCCCAAGTCCACTCCATTCGCAGAAATCGGTTCTCACTGCCGCTTAAGGGTCTATTTATAAGATTACGCATTTCTCGGTCTGTAAAATATCCGCACTGTTTGCGCCCAGTTTGTCTGTATTTAGTAAAGCCGCATCCGCCGGAGAGGTCCTGCGTAAAAGCTACCTCTCCGGTGAGTTAGTTTCAGCAGCCCATCATCAGCGTAATGTTGAAGTGTAGTGAACGGATCTCTTCTTTGCGCATGCCTGAGCAGATAAAGCCATGCGTATGCACTTAACAGTCTAGCTCAGTGGTTCTTAAACTTTTTCACTTTAGGCACCCTTAGTGTTACTACCGGTTTTTCGCGGCACCCCTAGGCCAATGAAAGGCGATGTTAAAATCATTAGATGTTTGCAGATATCGTAGAGAAAAGTGATTTTTCTCTGCATTATCTGCTTTCATACTTTGTGATGTTGGTTTAAGTGTCATATAGCGCTACTTATAGCACATTTGGCCCTTACCACCTCTTCTTACATCTCCCCCCCCCCCCTCCCCCGTGTTACTGACTATATAAAGCACTGGTGTGGGGTGGAAGGTAGTATTGAGGACCATGGTAATGATATTATTACATTGTTATAGATATTTTAACTGAAGATAAAGTGCAAAATAAAAAGTATGTAAGCACTTTATCTCTATTTAAAACATCTATAACCATGTAATAATAATTTTACCATTGACTGCAATACACCCACCCCACACCAATGCTAAATATACAGATAATTTAACAATTAAACACATAATAAAAAACTAGGGGTAAAATAAATATTAAATTACATTTATATAAAATTGTAATAAATAATAACTACACTATCTCTACACTTCAGACACCCTCTGAGTGACAGAATATCACTAACCTAAGCAGAGGCAAGGAGCCACGCTGTGAGGTGCAGCCTGCGTGAGCAGAAAGGTGTAGGAGGGGGCGGGGCCGCACCGCTCTGACTGTCAGTGAGAGCCAGCCCAGCAGCAGCAGCACAGCATGGGCCGGGTATGTGTGTAAATGGCCGCGAGCTGCTGAGAGAGGCAGCGCGTGGGCCAACCAGCTCACTAGCTGAGCTGTCAAACCATTCACCAGCGGCACCCATGCATAAGCGCTGCGGCACCCCTGGGAGCCGCGGCACATAGTTTGGGAGCCGCTGGTCTAGCTAATTTTGAACTGTGTGCGCGCAAAAGAAAAACCAACAACCAGCTGTTTTCAGACCACGTATGTACAAACCGTAAGAGTAATTTCGTAGTTCCTCTCCATGAAAATAAAATTCTAGATCAGGATACATCACTAACTTAGATCAATAAATTATCCCCCTTGATAAAATAAATTTACTGTATGCTACAACAGATTCTATATCTCAGACTTCAAGAAAGCAAACAGATTGAACAATTTCACCAATATCAGGTTTCATTTTCATGTTGTGGTAACCCAGAACCTGGGTATACCACTTGTATAAGCAAATTCCAATGTATGGAAACATTGCCTGTCTGTTGTATTTGCCATACATATTTCTCCTGTACGATATTTAGCACCAATTACCTGTTAGGTGAAATTAGTTGTAAACTGTCTAATGAAATTGCGCAACTGTTTATGTTAATTAATTTAACCAATTTATTCATAGCTTATCGAGGATCTACAACTGTTCCAGTGATCCTGGATAATAAAATATCTTGTCTAGTTAAAGTGTGTTTCATTAGCTTTAAATCGGAAAATGTATTGTATTCTCATAGAAGCTCTTTGCAGAAACTATTTCATTGACTGAAATTTACTTCCAATAAATCCTTAATTATTATTTGAAACAATTCTGTCAACAACCATTGTCTGCATTCTACTTCCTTACCTCTCCAAAACATACAGAAGGACCAAGACCCTGGTAAGACAGAACTTCACTACACCACATCAGGTCTTATTAGATTTCCAGGGTGCCATAATGTCACATTTGAATTTTTAGACACATTTTATTATTGAATGTAATTTTTCTGTAATTCACCAGTTCTGTATCAACCAAAAATTCCTCTAGGTGGTAGTATATTACCACACTAAAACGGTCATTGGTTCTGATCACTAACTGTTCAGAATAAAGTAAATAAGTCAGTGGAAATAAAAGCATTGAGAACTTATTGGTGGCTTAAAGGATTGAGGGTGTATTTATGAAGCAGTGGCTTTTACAAGATGGGTTTTATGCTCAAAATTTTAAGCGCCACTAATATTAAGTGGAAAGCCCGATGTGTTTTGCTCAATGTTAGTGTTGCTTTAAATTTTGAACTGTAACCCGCCAAGAAGCGGTATCTTGCTTCGAATATATCATTTAGGGAGGGGCATAATTATTAAAAATACAAATATGGCCCCAAAAATGAACACTCCTTATCACTACAAATCGCAGCAAATAAGGAATATTTTTTCAGGGGTAGTTAGCAGTGTGAAGTTGTTAGGAGCTGCAATAAGAGCCCGTTCCAGCGATCAGTAAGAAGGGATATCCAGGGCCGGTGCTAGGTTTCTCTGTGCCCAGCGTCGCCCTGTGCTGTACTGCCGCGCCCCTTCCCTGAGCTTATACTCAATAATGCCAACTGGAGGGGGTGGGGGAAGGATTTTCCAGAGGCGGTCAATGGAGAGTTCAGACGGGGTACAGGGCTGAGCCCTTTAGGCTGTGATGGTCCTGCTAGCCCGTGCTTTGATCCGCCACTTACGGTAACATGCTATCACTTTACTTCTGAGTTTGTGTCTGGCTGCACAACTGCGCATACATGACCATCCAAGCTGTGCATGTGTAATGGGCATCGCAGTCACTCCAGCGAGGGATCACTAGATTCCTTTCTGGATGTTTTCCACCATAGGGAACAGTAATTTCACATCAGAATATGGCGGCAGCTGCTTCAGGCATTTTCCAAAAGGCTCGGCTTTTCTGAGCTTGTTAAATTGCAACCCCTAAAGAGATCTATTGGGATAGCAGCTAAAAGGGGTTTACAGCATTGATAAACCCATGGAAAACCAAATTCTCCCATAAATATCTGTAAACAGCGGTTTCTGCATATATAAGAAGGACCCCTTAGTGGTGTATATAATAACAGAAAAATAAAAAAGGATTACTACAAAACACAAATGTTAGATCATTTCTGCAGTAAATAATAAACTATTTTCCCCTATAGAAAAGGTCCCTACATCAGGTATAGGGCCTTATTCAGAGATGAACGCAGCAGTGCCCGCAGCTGCATCTATTGGTCGTCCGCTACAAAGTCTTTCCCTTGTGTACATCCGTGCATCCGAATGTGCAAAGAATGAGACCCCCACTTTCAGTGTCCTTAGACGCCACCAGCGGTGGTACCATCAAAACTTGCACCAGCCCTATGGCAGGAGCAGTTTTTCTGTCCACGTATGTGAGCAGTGAATCCTCTGTGTATGCAACCATTTTCACCAACACCCGAGACATTCCCATAAGGTGGACCAGCAATGTGTATGCACCAAGACACCTCCATCTCATCGCCCAGGAGTGCTCACTACATTTTCAAAACACTTATCCCTGTGTGCGCCTGAACTGCATGGACACAACTGGGATGCATGTGTGGTGCCACACTGCTCTATTATCTCAGACTTCTGCAGTGTGTCCACGCGTGAGTCAGGCCCTTAGGCTCTCCGATGTGTTGCCAAGCCCAGACATTTAGGTCAGCTTCTTACAGTAAAGGCCCCCATAAATCAGCAACTGATTGCAGCAATCGTGCAATTTGCAATCGATTGTGTATAAAAATCTTTCCCTTTGTCAATCGATTGCAGAATTGCCACAATCGATTGAAAAAGGGAAAGATTTTTATACACAACCGATTGCAAATTGCACGATTGCTGCAATCAATTGCTGATGTATGGGGGCCTTTACAGTGAATCTCATTTTATTATCCCTAATTATGTTGTACAGAATAAGCAGCAACAATCAGCACTTTTATTGTTGCTGAACTGTGTTATGTATGTTATCTGCCAGAACCAAAGGCAAAAGTTGTTTATCATTGACATAAATTGTCTTCACAAGCACAAAACACAGCACCAAGAGGTGGAATACGATGTTACATACATTTTGAATGTTGATCTGTAGCTCCAGTTTGTAGTGGTTAAAATCTTTAGCAAGTTCATATCCTTGGTGATAGAAGGTAAAAATCCCTTGGAAGAAAGACAGCATCTAAAAAATAAACAGATGTAATTATTATTGGAATAAAGCACACAAGGGCAGAGAAATAGATGTGTGGCATGCTGATCTGTCAAAGTAATTCTTCAAACATATTCACAAATTTTTTCTCGCACCCAACAGAAGTGCACAGGAAAAGGAGGGAAGACTGCTTACCGTAATAATCAGGAATGTGCGCAGGTTGACATGACCGTCCCAAAGTAGTGCAGTACATCGCTCATAATTGAATATGCCAGAATGAGTCCCCAAAAACGACAGCAAAACTACACCCTTAAACCCAATGCTCTAGGTCAGAAGTCAGCAATGCCTGGAACAGTTTTCACTGGTATGCCAAAGGTGACTCAAGCACTGCCCTAAATGTTTTGGAACGATCTGTGCACTCATGCGTCCCCGGTTGCATGACATCATCTATACCCCCATCCTCGCCTATCACCACTCTTCCGGTCTGTTCGAGGTTAGTTTTGCTGCTTCCAAAATTACTGTGCCGCAGTTATTCTGCTTTATCTGAGAGATGGCTATGTGGAGGGTGCTCTATATCTGCAGAGTTCCGCGGTCATGGCCCGTTACTCTGGTCGACCAGCAATAGGACTGCTGCGATGAACGTAGCGAGCGACACACTGCTAGTAAAGGGTTTCTGACCTCTGCTCTGAGCCACCATAATGGAGCTTTAATATATATCCCTGGCATGGGCCTATGGCACCATGTGGTGCCTGACCTCTTCTCCAGCCCAGTGTCGGTCTGGGGCATGAAGAGCGTACAGGGGGAATGCAGGGGTAGGGGCGCATGCTTAAGGGGCATGGTCATCCACCAGAGGGAGTGAGGCCAGCCATCACAGATGCTTAGCTAACCATTAGGCAAATCTTGGTGTAGTCTCTATAGAAGGGAACCAAGCCCCAATGTTGAGCAGTGGTCCTGCTCCACCAGGTAACGGACATCTAATGGGGTATACACACTAGACGAAAAAAAGTGAATGATAACGATATTGTTCAAAGATATATCGTTTGTATTTTCCAGTGTGTAGGCACCAAACGACCAACGATGCACGCTCCTGCGGGTAGTGAACGATGTTTGCCGTTGTGCAAACATGCAGGCCAAACTGACCATATAGTCAGAAAGTGCCTGTTCAGGGATGTGGCAGGATGACGTCACTGAACGATATTTAATGTGTACACCCAATATCTTTCACCAATATCTTTCAGCCCATAGTCTAGTGTGTATGCCCCTTAATAGAGCAACAATCTATAATTTATACTCTGTTACCCGACACGTAGACCAGGGGATGGGCCCACAGGCATGATGTAGTCAGGAAGCCAACAGTCGAAATGCAGACCGTCAAAATCCCAACAGTGAAAGACTGGCATGGGGCTAAAGATTGGCGTCTAAATACCGACGCCTATCATTAGCCCCACGCTGAAATCCTGATGCCCAGCACACCGAACGCTGGGCGTCGGGAGCTCTTAGCCGCGGGGGGCGGGTGTTAGGTTTAGGGACTCCCGGGGGGACTTAGGGTTAGGCAACCCCAAGGGAGGGTTAGGTTTAGGGTGCGAGAAGGGGGGGTTAGATTTAAGCACCGCTGGTGGGCCAGTCCAACCCTGCTCCAGCCATTCACAAAAAGTTAACTATAAAATATCTGCACTGGGGATTCCAGACTCCCTGCCTACCACTACTGGCAGGCCCAGCGACAGGGGAGTACTAGGGGGACAAAATGTACCAGGCCCGAGCTTCCAAAGGGCCCCGGCACAATCCCTCCCAAGCACCTAGTAAAGCAAAAAGAAATCTGTCAATACAGTGAGCAGCAGTGCTGCGGTGACAGGAAGGGCTAAAATGGCTCCTCTGATAGAGCGGTGGATGGGACGGCACAAAGGGTTGCTTGATGTATGCATGCAGGGCTAATGGCTATATGGGCCAGCTTCGGTGTAGCAATGGCTGGCCCCTCCCCAGGGACCAGCCTCCTTACAGCATGAGCATGTTCAGCTCGGTCACTACATAGGATCAGTCAATGGCTGATCTATGCCTCTTCCTCATCCTGCCCAAATATCCGATGCAGACTGGCTCCTCAGACTCCTCCACAGACCCTGCTGCTGCTACTGGTGAGGGAATGGTAGGTCATCATGCCGCTGATAAAGAACGCAACCATGGCTGGTGATGTGACCACATCTGCAGGTCTCCACACATTTGCCAACCACAGGTCACTTACACAGCATTATTGAGACAAAGCTGAGGTGAGCAAGATGGAGATCAGTTATTCCCAAAGATCAGGAGAGAGCTCATAAAACACACACTTAACATCTTTATATCTGGAGTTTGGAGGTCCACAACAATAAAATGTATATGTAGATCCTAATGGGTTTTCTATAATTGTTTAATATGTTTTTGTCATACAGAACTATCAAGCTATACTGCACTATAGGGTTATCTTTCTGTTATGAGATCTACAAGACTCATGTACAGTACAACTAGAATTGGGGGGTACACTATGGCATATATCGTATATTGGGAGCACAATGTGGCATATGATTTGAATTGGGGGCGCAGTGTGGCATATTATTTGAATTAGTGGCACAGTGCAGGATATAATGTGAATTTGTGGCACAGTGCAGCATAACATTTGAGTTTCCTGGTCACAGGAGTGTTAATAAAAGCATCTAACATTTATTTTACAATATCAAAGTCTGTATCTACCAGGAAGAAATGGGGCCCCCCACAAATATGACTGTACCGGTCCCCAAGATTTCTGTTGCCGGCGCTGACTACTGGGCCATACTTGCCAACTCTTCATGATTGTCAGGGAGACTCCCTGAAATAGTAGCAATCTCCCTGACTCCCTGAAGAGTCTAGGAATCTCCCTGAATTGCACTTTATCCCCATGATGAAGCTTTTATATAACAAACAGATATATACATTCAAATGGGATCATTAGTATAATTTCACGGCATTGGTTATTATAAGGCACAATGATACTTATGGCTATATGCATTTTCTGAATAGTATCAGTGTGTTTTCATCAACAACTAGATCTTAATAACAACTGCTTTGGGGCTCATTTAAATGCAAATCAATTTTATGACACACCTCTCAGATGTAGCAGTACACTACTTTATCTCCGCGCTCATAGGTGCTGCTTTCACAATCTCCCCGAAATGCTTTTTCAAAAATAGGCAAGTATGTACTGTGCAAGTGTTTTATGATGCTTGCTACATGTGTCAATTACAAAGCTAGCAGGTTTGCTTTTAGTTGCCACTAGTAATTGGATGTGAAAATAAAAGTGAACATCACAAAGAATTTGCACCATAATCAGGAAGCAGTGTAAGTTTGAACTTTGTTAGATATAGATATAGGTGCATCTTGTTAGCACAAACCTCCTGCATCAGTTTGACAGCAGCCTTACTAATCTGTTCGATTGGGGATACCATTTTCTCTGCTATTCAACTTTAAGCCCATCACATGCACTGTCCTCACGAGAATAAACACACCAGTTGCTTTGATTACAATAGTAATCAATGCTATTTCATTTTCTATGCTAATCTTTACCATCTTAAGTTATTTTTATAGTTTTAAATTAAACCACAGAAAGCAGAACCAAAATAAATTCTATAGAAAATAGCTAGATTTAAAAAAAAAAAAAAAAAAAAGGAATAGAAAAAATTGTTGCTAACATAAGAGGCATGACTAACACTAATGGAGCGTACACACGGGCAGACTTGTCAGATTTGTCAGATGAACGACTGAACGATTTTACCAAAGTTTTGAACGATTTGAACAATTTTTGACTGCATTAAAATTAATGGAATCGTCCAAGCATGACTGCAAACACATCAGATGTCAGATATAGTTATCTGACAAACGGGAACGCGCATCGTTGATCGTCCATCGTTCAGGCATGTCAGATATGAACGATTTTCCTTCAGATATGAACCACTGAACGATTTTTAAATCGTTATCGTTCATATCTGAAGGAAAAATCTGATCGTGTGTATGCACCATAAAGCTGCATACACACACAACAATTTTTAAACTATATCGTTTAAAAAAATCGTTCACTTCCTGAGTCAAACGATGAACGATTATCGTTCACACGTGTTCACGTTTGTAGTTTGTAGTTCAGTCAGCCTTGTCAACTGAACGATTTTCATTAAGGGAATATGCAAAAATCGTTTGTAGTTCAAAAAAATCGTTGACTACACTTTAAAAAATCTGACAGAAAATCGTTCATAAAATCATTGGTAACAAAATCGTTGTGTGTGTATGCAGCTTTACGCAACATAGTACAAGAATGAGAGGGACACAAAACAATTTTATGTATACAATTGACCATACTAACAGGTTCCACAAATTCAAATTTTTTCCGCTCCTGGATTTCCTGAAGTTTACACACATATTCAAGCGACAGCTCATAAAAATGTTGCCGATTCTGCTCCACTTGGACATCTGCCTAAATGAGAGAAAGAAAACAGCTGCTTAGAGCTCCAGAATAACTGCACTGTACATTTCATGCCATACCCTTTAAGGAATGGATTTGTGCATCCCCTGAAAAGCAAGTCAAGTGCTCTGCGTGCAATATAAACATGCCTCCCGATCAAAAGGAGCCTATAACTCTATATATGGATTTTTACTGAAATCATATATTAGCAAAAGGTATGTATAAAGATACACAGGCTCTGAGACAGAAAGGGCTGCATGAAGTATTGCTGCACATGTCATGACAAAGTGGAGTGGAAAATCAAATGTTTTGTCAAACAATTTATTATATATTCCTAAACATTATATTTAAAAGGGAACACTTGCTTAAACTAGCCACGCATGCCACTACATTCATCTGGAAAAACTACTGAACGACCAGCTTTGTGTTCATTTAGAATGCTTGGCTAACTATATAGGATTCCCCAGTTCAAGGTGTTTATTTAATACTGATCAGAACCTGCCTAAACATAATAACTGCATACTAATTTGGTTAATATATATATATATATATATATATATATATATATATATATATACATATATACACACACACACTACTCTCATTCCCTGTTCCCACACTGTGGGCTTCCCTGTTAATAAGTGTAAATAAGTGCAGGATGTCTTCCTTAAACTTGGTTTCCTCCCTAGCAGGGGAGCCCACACTCGTGCTTCCTTAGTGGAAAGCACCAAGGTTAACTAAAGTTGGATAAGGAATTTGAAGAACTCCTTCCACTCATTTCAAAAACCCAGGGCCGTACTAAGCCCCGAGGGGGTGGAATGGTTGCTGACCCGACTGCACCTACCTCCAGCTTGTGGGTGCTTGGAGAGGTACAGGTGCTTCCTTGCCCAGATTCCTGTTCTCAGCCTCTTAGGAGCTAAGGGTGTTGGCTCAGTGCACATAGGTGTCCTGGCACGGGACCTCAACCGCCCATTCTTCTCAATAATGTTTATGTGAGTGCTAAAAACCCCATAGAATGTAGTGTGTTATTGGGAAAAACTTGTAATATCTGGACTCATACTGACTACAGGTACTGTATACTACAAGGACCACATCAATTGCATAGTGTCTTTATTGACGACGCTTTATATACATGAGGCTTCAACAGATGCTGCGTCTGTGGGTAACTGTCCAAAGTGAGCAATTAATTTACTACAGTTCTATGTTACACTGTAGTGTCAGGGAGGATCTGCGGAAACAAAATGTCCAGCACTGGGAATTGTAATGCTTAGAGAGATTAGCGGAGATGTGGATCGTCTTTTCTCTGGTGAGGAAACCTTGTCAGAAAGGTCACCAGCACATCCTTTGCTCGGTTTCTCATACATTCCTCCTTAGCAGTGCTCTTGGGAGAAGCAGGGCCATATGAAAATAACCTCTCTGGGGAAGAAGGAGGCTAAGAAAAACAATATTTCTTCTAACAAGTTAATAATAGTACAACATGTGGACAATGCACCAAATACAGATCAAACAATGTACCCATGATTATACTAAAGGTAGCTGGAATCAATAAATACGAGATGGCCAAGTTTTCCCACTACCTTCACCACACACACACACAGGTAATACACACATAAAAATTAAGTATGTATAAAAGTCATGCAATTTATATAAATATATGGCATATTATGTGCTTTACTTTAAATTATAACTATACTAGAGGTGAAAGAGTTCCATCATTACAAAGGAAATGTATACAGGTCACAAAACTTTGCAGTGGCCTACTGGCAATTATTTACTGCAGAGGATAAGACGCAAGCTTTCATTTAAAAATAAAAACCTAAAAAACCCATACACACACCTCTCCTAGAAATGAAAATGTATACAGATTCCCACTAAATAGCCATTTTATTTAATACGCTGATTTTTTTTCTACATGCATGCCATTCCCCCAGCCTTCTAATCCATGTTACATTTTTCTATTTAGGTCCCCATGTATTTTATCAAAAGGAGTTCCCAAAACATACTGTATGTGTACATTTTTCTTACAGGTTAGCGATCCAACAAATAACAAAACCCATGAACAAAAGGGTGTTTATTTTTGGTCTACAAACAATTCCATTACTGCACGTTTACTCCTACTCCATTCTTGCATTTCGCCGCCCCTCTGATAAGGTCAAAAACAAGAACAGAAATGTATTATTCCTTACTAGTAGCTTTGGACTTGTCCTACAATGGGTCTGGGTACGTCCATTTCCCCTCCTCCACCTCCCACTATACTTACCTTCCTCTCAGCTGTCATATCTAGGGATTTGCATAGGAAGCCCGCCATCAAACGGCGGATTGGCTTTCGCCATCGAACATAGCGATGGTACCCAACACTGCATCAAAAAAATGTGTTGGTTAAACCATCGCGATGGTCTGTACATGCTAAAAAAACTGGTTTGCTCAATATCGATCTGTAGCCTAGTGCGCTTGATGTTAAACAGCTAAATTCAGGCTGAATTTAGTTTTATTTTAACATTGGATGGGAATTGCTTCCATACCATTCCATAGTGGTGATCATCGGAAAGTTGGCATCAATTGGTAAAAACACAACCATCAGAAGGAAAACATTGATGGTGTTAAACCTTATAGTATCGATGTCCTTCCCTAGTAATGTCTTGCTGGAAGAGGGAGCCGTTAGGTGGGGGGGGGGGGGGGTGTGCCACTGCACATGTCAGAGACGTGACAGGTATCCACAAATATTATATAGATAATGCACTTTTAAAACACACATAAGGACAAAAACTTCGACACATATATACAGTAGGTAAATATAAAACTTTCAGCCTATAGAAACAGATTTTCTGTACCAAACACTAAATCTGGGCTTGACCACAATACAAATATCAGAAGCAGTTCACATATGGAAGGAAACACAGCATATTTGCCATTTCCACATGTGAAGATCCTATGACATCGTTGCTTAGAAGTAATATGAGTAACAGTAAAGCATTAGGGCACAGCTCTAAGTTATTAGGCTGAATTTTGTGCTCACACTCAATGAATAACTCCAGTGCAGCCCTACCTCTTGTAATTGCGGCTCTTTCTTCTTTGAGGACATGTTTAAATGTTTATCCAGATTGCTGTAGTTCTTTTCTGTCTCTTTATCAAACTTCTTTTTTTCTTCCTGCAAAAGTGAGATGTACAAATATTTTAAAGGAAAGAGTATAGCTTAAATATGTTATTTATTTTGGCTAAAGTGTAATTGCAAAGTAGAGATGCACCATTCTTTATAGCTCTTCTCTATCCTGTTCCATTACAGGGGACCTGTTCCCTGCACATAGTGCCACTTAATAATCATTTGAGCTGCTCTGTGGGAGGCACTTTAATGAATATTGGCCCTCATTCAGAGCCGCACGCTCTGAATGAGGGCCGCCCTCCATAATTATGCAGCGTCCTCCTGTACGCTCGTATAGCTGTGGGTCACCACCCACAGCCTATACGAGCGTGCAGTTTGATGGCTGCGATGGTCTTGACCATCGCCACTGCGAGCCGGAGCCTGCGGTTGAGTTTTTCAACCGCAAGGCCCGGAGTGATTTTGGCTCTATCAGAGCCAAAATCACTCCCACTGACATCACTAGTGATGTCAGTGGGCCGGCTTCTGACGGTAGGCGTTCCCTTGGGAACGCCCCCGTCAGGGAGGCACGCCCCCGGCACGCCCACCAAAGGGGGCCATTTCACAAAGGTTTTTATCTAGTTATATGAATTAAAGCCATTTTTGCAAAAATGTAAATGACATGAATGCAATTGCTACATAAAACAAATGTGGCAATACACATGAATTGCTCACTTTTAGCCATGTTGTGTGCACTCAGTGTATCAAGTACATGGTTATCTAATTTGCATGTGGCAATATATAAACCCTGAGATAACAAAACTACGCATAGACCATAATAAACATGCTTCATTTGGCTATCACAGCTTATTTCGACACAAAATATTTCACTTCTTATCCTTTACAGTGACAGTGCTGCCAAATCATAGCTGACGCTTCTCCAAGAGCCTTAAATACAAGTTGCTCTAAAATTCCTTTTTTGGACGGGAAGAGGAGTCCGCAACCCAAATCCAAGTGTGATGCTAAGAAAATATTCAACATTGAAAACAACTTTATTGAAAACCTGACTGACTGACTTACTGTATTCACACAGCAAGCGACTCACACAAAATACATGCAATATTGCTGCTCTTGGGGTAAATAAAAACAATGTGCACAAAAAGTGAAACACCTTGCTGAACTCTAGTGACGATACAGGTGTGCTTTATTACAGCAATTTTCATCATAACAAGCTAGTAAAACAGGGCCAGGTGCCGATATTCAGGTTTGGTTTTAAAATCAGGAAAGCGGTTTTATGAAACCATTTTCTGGATTAGGTATGTGGTCATAATAATTTATGACAAATTAACTAGACATTTTGTGTTTATAGAGGTTTTCACTATCTGTTCTAATTCTCGCTTCCCAAAATAAGTTTTACAACAAGAAATCAGATTAATCTTGTCAATGCTGGGAACTCTGATAAATTCCACTGCTTGCCATGCGCAGCTGCTACAGTTCTGGCTGCAATATCTTATACTAACATTCGGGTATCCATGGTAGTATATAAATATTCCAGCCTGGGTGTTTAGAGCAATGTTGGCACCTCATTGCCCACTGGGCAGGCACTTACACGACCTAATGGATGATCCATCTTTGACAAGCATAATGTCTGTAGTCTATCACGTTTTGTTTTTCTCAAGGCATTTTCAACCAGTGCGGTCGAACAGGGGCGCCACCACACAGAGGGCGCACCCTTCCGAGCCATTCCCGATTTCAGCAGGACAGTCCCTTTTTCTGGGCACTGCCCCACTGTTCCACGCAGCATCCATTCAGTGCAGGGAGAGAGCTGGGGCTTCCCAGCTACTGATGTAGCACTGGGTTCGCCCCCAGCCTAATGTTAAATGGGAGACGTGCCATACAGGCACGCCCCCAAATAGTGTCATTTAGGGGTGTGGTCTATGGTACTTAGGCTACGCCCCCTTTTCGGTCGACACCCTGACAGGTTTAGCATACCAACAGTTGTCTGTCTCTCTCTCACCTCCCCTCTAGTGCCTAAACCTAACCTTCACTTCCCCGCACCCTAAACTTAACCCTCCCCCTTAGTGCCCAATCCTTCCTCTAACCCCACTATTAACCGTCGGGATGCAAGGATGTCATGGCCGGGATTTCGGCACTGAAATTCTAAGCGCCGGCATTCCGACTGTCAGTACTTTGACCGGATCCCGTTTCAAGCAGTACAATAAATAAGTTGGGTTCAAGAAATGGGTGTGGTATGACTTGTCAACATTCAGCATGAGGACACCAGAATGTCAACAGGTTCTGAATGCTGTCAGTCAGTGTGTCAGCATGGACGTTAGGTCCGCAAACCAATATGTCGACATGGTTAAAATGTTGACGTGTTTAAAATGACAGCATTTAACATGTCGACACCAGAATGTCAACATATGCTTTTTACTTATTTTAACCTAACAATCAACAAAAAATCATATGTCACCATTCTGGTGTCGATTTGGTAAATTATGAAATTTTTAATGTGTCGACATTTTAACTATGTCAACTTAATTGTATGTCGACATACTGGTTGTTGACCTAACACCCATGGCGACCTTCTGTCAACTACCTGACTGCATATACCAGAAATACAGTTTAACCTTTCTATTGGTGTGTGAATTTTGCATTTTGTTGTTGTGGTTAAAGACATAACAGTAACAGGAAGACAGCAATTTCTACATAACTTCTGTATGTTGTGAGAGGAAGTTATCTTTACATGGTAACTGCAAAAAGGGATTACTTTGTATTGTAAAGTTGTAGTAAGGATTTCATATTATTTACTCCATGGTATCAGAAAGCCAGCTTGCAGAAAAGGAAATTCTCTGCAACAAGTAAAGGCCGAATGTGTGTTGTTAGAAATTGCATGACCTGTTATTGCCGTTTACTGCACTATCAACACGTGTGAATTAGTTTCAGTGCACCTGCCCAGCAGTATGGTGGTGCTGCAATTGCAGCAATGTACAGACATTTCAGATTATTAACACTTATGGTGCGTATCTACTACGCGACCTTACTGAGCGATTGCACGATTACGACATTGTAACCGTGCAATCGCTCAGTAATCGGCCGCAAATCGAGCAGTTAAATGTCAAAAAAGACCAGCGATGCGCGTGCCCGCTGGTCGTTTTTGACATCTATCACTGCCGTACATGCTGGTCAACCCAACGATCATGTCAGGTTAATCACGTACAGGGATGATGGATGTGCCTACACTGAACGACTGAACGTTCAGTGTAAGCACATCACAGACTGTGAAACGACAGCACGATTACAATGTTGTAATTGTGCTCTTGTTTCTCCATTAGTGGACCTTTACAGTTAATAAGTTAATATGCACCTTTACAGTTAATAAGAAAAAAGTATCTTACTAGACTTGCTCAATTATTGTTATATGCTGCAGAGAAATTTACAACAAAAGAGAAGGGGGCTGAAAACAAACTTTACACCAGAATACATAGAGTACCAGTGCCAAACATGAAAGAGTAATATACATTATGAGTTTTTGTATAGAGCAAGTGGATGTGGTATACCAGACTAGAAGACAAAGAACAATCCTGTTAGGCACCACCCCAACAACAACGGGGTGTCAGTCAGCTCAATCTGATGTATAATAAGAAGTGGTCAGAAGCTTATAGTGAAATTAAATATAGACAGTGTAATCAGATGAGAGCGCTCTAATGTCTTCCTGGATTGTGTTAACTAATGTAACTGTCTCTCATGAGCGGTTTATGTATTGGAAAAGAAAGTGCCCCTTAAAGTTTGACAAAGTCTGGTTGTTATGGCAGATTCCCGATATGTCCTTGCTGATTCATCCACTGACCTTCTACTCGAACCCTAGCTTTCTGTTGTGTCCGTGTCCCTCCATCAGCCCACGCTCTACTATATATACTCTTAGTGATCTTGTTTGATGCTGTGGCATTTCATTCTGTCCAATTTCAGAGCCTATTTTATGTATGCTGCTCATATGACATTCTACAATGTTTATGTGCAAATGCGCTCCCTTATATGCTATTTTTTCTTTTGTGGTTTCTTATTTATGTGGCTTTATTTTACTTTTGAGTTTGTATTTGTGAAATTTGGAAAATCAATAAACATACTGCGGGAGGAGTATGGACAGAAGCATCGGTAAGGCCTATAAAGAGCCACATGTAAATTAGTTTGGGTGCACCTGCCCAGAAGAATAGGAACCCTGCAATTGTAGCAAATATACAGAAATTTGATACAATTATAGTAGATAAGAAGAAAGAATCTTACTAGACTTCCTCAATTATTGTTATATGCTGCAGAGGATCTTCAACAAAAGAGAAAGAGAGCTGTGATATACAGGATATAAATATCACATGACAGCTTTCTGCAAATTTTAATGGATTGTTATAATCTAAATGTATGTAAAATTTGAATATAAAATACTGAAAATATGGACACCAGTCAGACCATCCTGCCAGCCAGTAATTTTCCTTTGGCAGATAAAAAAAAAAAACAACTTTCAAATGTTTCCTATTTATATAGGGGTACTTTTTATCCTTATCCCCAGAACTTCTATAAAATTACAAATATTGTTAAATTCCAATCTCTCCACCCCCCCCCACCACCCCAAATTAGCAGGTGCTGGACCACAATATATTTCAAATTTTCCCTACACTGTCGCTCAACTCACGATTTATAAGACTGTGCATTATAGCTCCATGGAAGAGTCACAAGTAGGCTCTCATCTTCAGGTAAGAGGGGTTCCTAACAGGCTATTTGCTGTACGAAAGGACCATCCATTGTACAGCATGTTCGAGGGCTGATTGAAGAGTAATGTTTTTCTGTCCAATAGGTAGACGTGGCATAGCTATGCTGGTTATTGTGAAGCTCATACATCGATGTGTCTGAAACTGAATTTGGCCTGCTGTAGTCTTTTGTTTGGTCACAGCGAGTGGAAGATCTTCTACGTTTCCTCATGGCGGATGAGGAAGACATGTCTGAGATTACGTCAGAAATGTGCAATTGAATTTTGTGTTAATCTTGGAAAAATCGGAAATGAAACGCATGAAATGTTATGGCAAGCATATGGTGGAGAAACAATTAGCCGTGCTGTAGTATCTTGGTGGTGGAAGCGCTTCAAAGAGGGTAATACGCGACTGATGGAGTGCGTTCTGGGAGACCATCCACCGTGGTTACAGAGGTCAATATTGCCAAAGCTGCCGAGATGTTGCAAAATGACAGATGGTTAACGTTATGCAAACTTTCGGCTTCATTTGTCATCTCATTTGAACGGGTTCAGCATATTGTGACAAAGGAACTGTAAATGCATTGCGTGTGTGCCAGGTGGGTACCCAGAAATCTCACAGAAGAGCAGATGTGACAACGAGTTGAATCGTGCAAGAACACCGTTCGAATGTCAGAGAGGATACCAGATTTCCTGACATCAATTTTGACATGTGACGAATCATGGATTCGTCATTATGATCCAGAATCCAAACAACAGTCCACTGCATGGAAACACGCAAAACCGCCTCTGCCCCCAAAATTCTGTGATTCCTTTGGTGTGTAAAGTCATGCTTCTGCTGTTCTTTGATGCGCATGGTATGATCCTACAGCATTGGGTTCTACGTTGACAGACAATTAATGGTGATTACTATGCAAACGTCCTGAAAACCCATTTGAATGGAGCCATGAGGAAGAAGAGACCACATCTGCTGAAGAAAACAAGAGATATGGTAAGAACTTACCTTTGTTATCTCTGTTTCTACGAAGTCCATAGGGTCCACAGGGTTGACTTTGGGGTATAGCTGGATCTGGATCCACGGGTACCACGCAGTTAAAGCTTTGCTGCTCCCAGGATGCACTTGGGTCCGTCCTCCTCTATACCCCGCCCCGGCCACAGGCACCTCAGTTGGTAAGCAGCTAAGGCCGGAGGAGGAGACTAAACAGAGAGAAGGAAGACTGGAACACACAATAAACCATACTCACAGAAATGGGAGACGGAAAACCGGTGACCAGCCACACAGCCCATATGAAGCCAGGTGCGTCAGGGCAGGCGCCCTGTGGACCCTATGGACTTCGTAGAAACAGAGATAACAAAGGTAAGTTCTTACCATATCTCTTGTTTTCTACTTCAGGGTCCATAGGGGGTCCACAGGGTTGACTTTGGGGATGTCCCAAAGCAGTTCAACTAAGGGCGGGGATGCTCCTGTGCTGAAAGGAGTACCCGGCGCCCAAAGGATGCATCCTGAGAGGCGAAGGTGTCAAACGCATAAAACCTCAAAAACGCCTGAATTGAAGACCAAGTAGCCGCCTTACACAGCTGAACAGCGGAGGCGCCACGTCTAGCAACCCAAGAGGGACCCACAGAACGAGTGGAATGAGCCTTAACAGAGGCTGGCACAGGTAAACCCTCCTGCGCATAAGCCTCACAAATAACTGAACGAAGCCAACGGGCTAACGTTTGCTTGTTGGCAGGCCAACCCCTCTTGTGAAAACCGAAGAGGACAAACAAAGAATCCGACTTCCTAACCGAAGCAGTCCGGTCCACATAGATTCTAAGTGCCCGAACCACATCCAAGGAAGCCTCACCAGCAGAAAGATCAGGTGACTGAAAAGCTGGCACAACAAGTTCCTGATTAATGTGGAACTTTGAAACCACTTTGGGCAAAAACTCAGGACGCGTGCGGAGCACTGCCCTGTCCTGGTGAAAAATCAGAAAAGGAGGGCGACAGGAAAGCGCCCCCAATTCTGAAACCCTCCTGGCAGAAGCAATTGCCAGGAGAAAAATGGTCTTAAACATCAGCCACTTGAGCTCCACCGACTCAAGCGGCTCAAAAGGAGGACCCTGCAAGACCCTCAGTACCACCGTCAAGTCCCACGGAGCCACCGGAGGCATGAAGGGAGGCTGGATCCTGAGAACACCTTGGAAAAAGGTGTGAACATCTGGCAGTGTAGCAATCCGTCGCTGAAACCACACGGACAAAGCAGACACATGAACCTTCAGAGAGGCCAGGCGTAAGCCGAGGTCCAAACCTGACTGAAGAAACTCCTAGATTCTGGAAACCCGGAACACCTGCGGATCATAGTTTCTGGATTCACACCACTGAAAGTAAGTGTGCCACACCCTGTGGTAAATCCGTGCGGAAGCAGGCTTGCGTGCCCTAAGCATGGTACCAATGACCGAACTGGAGAAACCCCTAGACCTCAAGACGGCTGTCTCAAGAGCCACGCCGTCAAAGACAGCCGACCCAGATCCGGGTAAAGGCAGGGCCCTTGAGACAACAGGTCCCGACGCTGAGGAAGAAGGTACGGAGCGTCGTTGGAGAGGCACCTCAGATCGGAGTACCAAGGACGTCTGGGCCACGCCGGAGCCACCAGCACGAGCGTGCCGCCATCCTGCTTGAATTTCCGCAGGACCCGTGGAAGCAGGGATATCGGAGGAAACCGATACGCCAGGTGAAACGTCCATTTCACCGACAGAGCGTCTACCAGACAGGCGCCTGCGTCTCTTGTCCTTGACCCGTAAACGGGCAACTTGTGATTGTGACGGGAGGCCATCAAGTCCAGCTCCGGCAGCCCCCACCTGTCCACGAGTAGCTGAAACACCTCTGGGTGAAGCGACCATTCCCCGGGATGCACGTCGTGACGGCTGAGGAAGTCCGCCTCCCAATTGAGGACTCCGAGAATGAAGACTGCCGAGATCGCTGGAACGTGACACTCTGCCCAAGCAAGAATGCGAGACACCTCCGACATTGCTGCCCGACTGCGAGTTCCCCCTTGGTGGTTGATGTACGCCACCGTGGTGGCGTTGTCGGACTGCACCTGAACCGCCCTTCCGTGAAGAGCGGGGCCGGACGACTGCAGGGCCCTGTACACAGCCCGCAGTTCCAGGATGTTGAGGGGGAGAAGTGCTTCCTCCGCGGACCAACGACCCTGAAGCGATAATGAGCCGGTCACTGCCCCCCAACCCCGGAGACTGGCATCCGTCGTGAGCAGGACCCAGTCCGGGATCCAAAAGGGGCGCCCCTCGACCAGATGTGCTGTCTGAAGCCACCAAGCCAAAGACTGTCGAACCTCCGGGGACAACACCAGCATCTGAGAGCGGATCCGGTGAGGTAATCCGATAGAATCAGCCCCTGCAGAGGCCAGGAATGGAACTGGGCAAATTCCACCATGTCGAATGTCGACACCATGGACCCCAGAACTCTCATAGCTGAATGGACCGACAGGCGGCAACTGCTCAGGCAACTGTGTATCCGCAGCTGCAGGGAGGAGACCTTCTCCGGAGTCAGGAAAATCCGTTGCTGACGAGAATCCAGCAGGGCTCCCAAATGAACCATCCGCTGTGATGGAATCAGGGAGGACTTCTTCCAGTTATCAACCACCCGTGTGCTTGAAGACAAGCAATGGTCAGGTGGAGATGTCGAAGAAGCACCTCCGGGGAGCTCGCCAGCAGCAGAAGATCGTCCAGGTACGGCAACAGACGTAGGACCCTGACCCCGAAGGTGGGCAGCCATAACTGCCATCACCTTGGTGAATACCCTCGGAGCCGTGGAAAGGCCGAAAGGCAACGCCCGAAATTGGTAGTGATGGTTCAGGATAGCAAACCTCAGATACCGCTGATGTGCCGGTGTTATGGGCACATGGAGATAGGCGTCCTGGATATCGAGGGAGACCATATAATCCCCGGGTTCCATCGCCAGAATGATGGAACGTAACGTTTCCATCCTGAACCTGGGAACTCTGAGGTATCTGTTCAAAGACTTCAAATTCAGGATAGGGCGATGAGAACCATTGGGTTTCTGTACCAGAAACAGAGTAGAATAGTACCCCATCCCGCGCTGAGACTGCGGAACGGGAACAATGACCCCTGCTTGTAGCAAGGATTCTATAGCTACCTGAATCTGACCAGCTTTGGTCTTGTCCAGAGAAGGACTCATACAGAAAAACTGGTTGGGCGGACTGAACCGAAAAGACAGGGCGTACCCCTGAGAGACTACTTCTCGAACCCAGGCATCCGTGGTGGTATTGTGCCAACACTGGGCGAATTGGAGAAGTCGGCCTCCCACTCTGGGGTCCCCCAGAGAGAGGCACGTCCCATCAGGCAGCAGGTTTATCCTCCTGCTTGGAAGAAGGGCGCCGAGCACTCCATGCTTGCTTCTTGGGCTTGGGTGCGGCCTTGGTTGCCGAATGTCTCGGGAAGGACTGGCCCTTGGCCTTACCCTGAACCCGAAAGGACCGAAAGGCAGAGCTCCTTACTTTAGCCGGCGCAGAGGCCGAAGGGAGGAAAGCCGACTTGGACTTAGCCAAAGTATCCACTATTTTGTCCAAATCCGGACCAAATAGTAAATCACCATTAAAAGGCAAGGCCTCCAGACCCTTGTTTGAATCTGCATCAGCCCTCCAGGACCTCAGCCACAGGGAGCGCCGAGCAGACACCGCTGCAGCCGACACCCTAGAAGTGAGCAGGCTGGCATCCAAAGACGCTTCCCCAATATAGGAAGCTGCATCCCGCATCTGTCCTACTAACGCTCTCTGGATATCCGGAGCCTCATCAGGAAAGGTATCCTCCAAGGCATTGGCCCATGCCTCAATGGCTTTAGCCACCCAGGAGATAGCCATGGACGGGCGAGCCACCGCCCCGGAAAGAGAATAAATGGACTTTAAACAAGTCTCCACCTTCCTATCCGTGGGATCCTTCAAAGAGGAGATAGACGGCAATGGCAGCGTCGCGCTTTTGATCAAGCAGGTAACGTGGGAATCCACCACCGGCGGAGTCTCCCATTTCCTGCAATGAGCTTCAGGAAAAGGATAGTTCGCCGCCAACCTCTTCTGTGGATGGAACCTCTTACTGGGTAATTGCCAGGCCGCCGCCATATGATCCGATAATTGATCAGACAGGGGGAACACAGTTGAAGTCACCTTGGTCTTTTTAAAATTAGGAAACTTCGACCTAGGAGCCGGCGCATCATCCTCAACATGTAGGATAGCCCGCACCGCCCTAACTAAGGCTGGAATATTAATGGAGGACTTAGCTTCCACCTCCTGCCCCATGGCATCAGAGGACACTTCCGAGTCCGACTACTGCGCAGCTCGTGAACTCACCACAGGACGTTTAGACGCCCTTGGTGGCACATCACCTTGCAACATGGACTGAAACGCCGAGGATGAAGCCGCCAGACTCTGTACGGAGCTGGAGAGAACATCCACCCAAGGCGGAAGAGCCGTCGGAGCAAAACTCTGCAAAGGCACTACAGACTGACGCGTCCCTGGGGAAGACTGCACATACACAGGCAGTCCCGAGTAAGGACCCACAGTCTGGGCCCCGGGGGGAGACCGCAACATTTGTGGAACACCCGGGGAATGGGGGATGGTGGGCTGCGGCAACGCCCTAGATGGGACCGCTGATGGGACCGATAACCGGTCCGCAATAGACGCCAGCACCTGTGAAAACATCGCCCAAGGAGGGTCCTGTGATACAGGGGGTTTGGAGGGGCCCTGTACCAGCTGGCACCGCCCGCACAGACCATCCTGAGATAAGTCCTCCCCATCAACTCCAGCAGCACAGCGTCTGCAGGAAATTAGCACAGGAGCCACAGAGCGCTCAGTCTCCTCATCAGACATGATACCGTAAATCACAAGAAATAGGTATCACCAGAGGAATTACGGTTTTAACACACGCGCACTCACCAGTATGCGACACAACAGCCCAGATATGGTACTGTGTAGCACACAACAGTATGTGACTGACCCCACTAATACGTGTTTTATATAAGTGAGGGTCTCAGAAACAACGCCCTTCCCCCACACACCTGCCGGGCCGTAGGAGAAGGAAAGGGATAGTTATAAGCTGACAGCAAGGAGAATAAGTCACAGACAAGCAGCACTAGCAATAGTCACATACAATGCAGAAAAGTTAGTACTCACTGCACCTACCGCTACAATCAACCTCCCAGATTCAGTGTCTGGGAGGGCTATAGCGCTGTGTACACTGTCCTTTAGCAGGGGAGAGGTACACAGGGGGACCGGTCCACTTGATACCGCCTGGGAGTCTGCGATGTGCCAGTAAAGATGGCCGCCGGAGACCTCAGAGGAGGAGTGGCCGAGAGATAAGAGCAGCTCAGCGACGCCAGACTGCTAGTTGAAAGGCGCGCTGAGCTGAGGGGAGGAGCCGCTAGACAGGGAAGGCTGCCTCCCCTGGCTAGCAATTAACCCCCGGGATGCCGGTCCCGCTACCAGCCTGCTACCCTGGTGGTCTAGCGGACACGCGGGGTATTCCTCTATAGAGGGGGAGCCCGCCGCCGCCGTTAGCACCTCCGGTCTGTCCCCAGAGACCGGAGGCTTCTGACTGCATGCAAAGTATCCGCGGGCCACCGCACGCGGCGACCCGCGGCTTACCTGATCCCCGTCGCATCCGGCAGCAGTCAAGGGAGTCCCCAGAGCCCGGCTAGTACAGGCTCTGGGGTCCCGCCGCGATCCCCAGAGCTGTACTGGCGTCGCGGCGCCAGAGGGGAGAAGGAGCGGCAGCGTGGACGTCCTAAAGGACAGTCTAATGCTGCCGCTCTAAAAGTGTAAAAAATAAAAAATTTTCTCTTTTAAAATAAAGCTATGGGGCTGCTCCTGCAGCCCCACTGCGACAGGGTGACCCGACTCCGGCCGGGCACCAACTAAAACTGAGGTGCCTGTGGCCGGGGGCGGGGTATAGAAGAGGACTGACCCAAGTGCATCCTGGGAGCAGCAAAGCTTTAACTGCGTGGTGCCCGTGGATCCAGATCCAGCTATACCCCAAGGTCAACCCTGTGGACCCCCTATGGACCCTGAAGTAGAAACAGTGGTTTTTGCTACAAGACAATGCCCGACCACATGTTGCTGCTGTTGCATTGGCAGCACTGACTGAAATTAATGGGACAGCACTGGGACATCCCCATATAGCCCTGACTTAGCACCCTGTGATTTCTGGGCATTTCCAACCCTGAAAAAACTGTGCGGAACAAAAACTGCACAACTGCGTGTCACAAAACAGTCTACTGCACGTCTTAGAATCATTGTTGAAATGCTGCAATGTGAAGGACGCTACTTTGAAAAAGAAAAATGTTCAGATCCTGTGGAGTTGTCTGATTCTGAATAAAAAAAAAATCAGTCTCATTACTTTTCAATCAGCCCTCCTACAATGACAGAAGACTGTCTAAACTTTTCGTTTATTCTCAGTCAGCAAATACTTTGTCTCTCTTATTAAAAGGGATGAGCCCACATCCACAAACTTCCACCGGTATAAGAGTTCCTGCACACTGTACTACCATTCAACCATTAAACCTAATAGGTCAGCGCCTGTACTTAAAACTTAACACGGTGGAGATATTTTGCTCAAATATTTTAGCCTTTTTTACTTCCAAATTTGTCTTTTTGTAGTTATGTCCGACTCACAAAGCATAAAAGTGTGCCACTGCCGACAAATAAACAGCCCCCAGTCCCCAATAGCGAAAAGGGGTTGGGTATGAAATCCCGGCTGTCGGGATGCTGCTGGTCAGAATACAGACAGCGGCATCCCAACAGCCAGAATGCCAACACCCATAGGAAAGCACGGAAGTATTTTCCTAATCCCTACCCTAACCTCCCTCCCCTAGTGTCTAAGGCTCTAACCTCCCCCTCCCCTAAACCTAAGGCCCCCGACCCGGTGCCTAAACCTAACCTTCCCCCTTGTGCCTAAACCCCTAATCTCCCCTTCCCCGCTTACTTATCCCAACACTCCCTCCCCATTGCCTAACCCTAACCCTAACCCTCACCCTAATGCCTAACCCTAACCCCGCTACCTAACCCTAACCTCCCCCTAACACCCAGATACTTACCTTCAGGATGCCGGCGGTCAGGATACTGGTGCCGGGAACCGTTGTCGGTATACAGACAGTCGGCATCCCGCTAGCCGGGTTGCCGACTACATCCCGCGAAAAGACAGGTATAAAAAAACAAACCTTTATTGAAACCCTTTGAAATTCATTAAATAAATACACATTTTCAAAAAAGTGAAAAAACAAAACAAAAACTGTAGTAGGTCTGGAGCTGCACACTTTAATTAAAGTTGACTCCACACGAAACAAAATATAAGCATATTGCACCATCATACTGTCTAGTGACAGCTGCTAGAGATCCTGCTTGTAAAGTTTACCATTTAGAACAGTTCCCTGGTTCGCTGTATTTTCCCCAAATCCCTTCATCTCCTCTTCACAGTCTCTATTTTTCTGGCGTGATAAACATACAAAAAAATTATCTTAGGGACACGGATTAGCGGAAAGGGTTAGGGTGTGATAATTAAAGGTTACCTCCACCCAAAGTCCATTTTTACATTAGTTGCTAAATGGACATACCTGTGGTATGTGGTATTAAATAGCGACAGTCTATAGGTTGACACCAGATGGTCAACATGCAATAGGTCGATATGGTCAAAGGTCGACAGGCACAAAAGGTTACTGACAAAAGGATAACAGTGTTAAAAGGTTGAATTTTTTTTTTGTCATTTAACCCTAACCCTCGCCCTAGTGTCTAAGCCTAATCCTCCACCAGGTGCCTAACCCAAATCCTCCCCCTGGTGTCAATCTATTTACTGTTGACCTACTAATTGTCATTCTTTCATCCAGATACCCTGTGGCCAGGGGCGTCTTTAGAGAGGAGGGGGCCCATGTGCATCCCCCATCACGGGCCCCCTCCTCTCACTCCGGGAGCCGACTGACGTGGCTGGTCGGCCACCACAGAATCAATAGACTCTGGGCACTAGTGTGTGCCCGGAGTTTATTGCGCAGAACGCCGGGATTTCCTCACAGCGCATGCGCAAATCGCCGGAAAAATGGTCCGGTATTTGAACAGCACTGGGAGACCAGGCGCGGGACCTCTGAGATGTAAGTTTTACATAATATGAGTGCAGGGTGTGCAGTAAGGGCCCCCCCTGGACTCAGGGGCATGTGTGCACCGCACACCCTGCACCCATTATAGATACGCCCCTTGCCTTTGGCTCTGTGTAATCAGTATCTGAGAAACTAACAGATAGGTTAGCATCTCCTCTTGTATATTGGGTATCAAACCCTATTCGTAACTACACCCTATTCCTAACACAAATTGTAGCCATAACAAACCCAGCACCTACATAGCATCAGGAAACAATGGGTGGGACAAGCGATCTGCAATTTAATAAGCGATATGTAGGGAATTTACTGAATGCTGTGTTTTCTTTATGCAAAAGTCTAAATAAAAGGTTCTCTTTTCCTTGATAGATGTAATGATTACAGAAACATTCGTCTTTTAGAGACTACAGTACACTATTATATAACAGAATGGAATGAGATGGGCACAATTTCAGTTGCTCTCTATCAGTGTGATGAATAAAAAACACTCCTGGGCAAGATAGATAGGAGGCTGGAATGTGGTGGGCGGAACTGCAGTGCAGATGGACAGAGTGGAACAACCACAGAAATTTAGCTTAAACATTGTTCAGAAATGCTTCTGTAAGGGAAACAAATACATAGAAACTAAAATGTTACCATCATACCTTCACAGCACCTAGTTGTTCTTTCCGAAAACGTTCCAAGGGTTTAATCAGTGTTTCAGTTACGCTCAGTGCCTAATGAACAATAATAAATAGTTAAAACTGCAATATGTGCTACAATAATTCAAAAAAATAAAAAAACCAGCAATAACAAAAACAACTAAACCTGTAACAATCCACCAAAAGGTTAACAGATTTCAATAATGTGACTCAATGTTTTGTTTGTTGTTATATTTGCTGCAATTGTTATAACGTATATTCCCCCACCCGCCAGGTATAACCAAGAGCTTTGGTCCAAGTCCTTAGGACACCTTGATACTCATGTAAAATCAATAGTAAGACAAGTTTAGAAAATGCCAGTCACTAATAATGTGAAGTATAAATTATTTTAAACAAAACAAGGGGCTCATATAGAATTGGATGTATGTCTGTACTATTTGTATGTAATACACATTTACACCAAATAAACAGTTGCATACATCCATAAGCAGATTTTATTTAATCTTACACTTAAGATTTCCTAATACTAGAAACAGGGGCGTATTAATGTCCCCTGTACTCAGCAGCGTCTAATACTACTCCCCAGCTATAATCCTGTGTCCTGTCCTTCCTTACTACTATTTACCCCATGCTAAACCATGAAAAATATATGAGGATATGTTCAGAAAGATATGTATAGTATAACATGACTCACTTGTAAAACCCTGTCTCCCTTGATGAAATGAAAATTAGTGACAACAACCGCTCAGTTGCGTAACTAAGGGAGGTCGAGCAGGGCGTGTGCCCTGAGCGCTGTAGAACCCGCGGCGCGCGGGTGTGTGTGTGTGTACAGGGCGCCGCCGGCCACAGTACCGACCCGCCTTAGTTAGGCAGTGTAGCGCCGACCACATTGTGTGCGGTCAGCGCTACACATTATCACTTTTCTCGCCCATTGTCTTGCTCTACTGACCTGACCAAGCTGTTTTCCTATACAATGTCTCCCTTAGTTCGGCTCTTGACTGTTGCTCCGGCTGTCACTACTCACCTTCAAAGATCTACACCTCGAATGCACCAGATACCCGCAAATGTGTTCAAGAATCACTGAGCGAGAGTGGAGAAAATCGTGAACCAATTCAGACTTCCTCCATTTCAAGTGTATGCTGTCGACCTACAGTTCTTCTCTTTCCCTCTCTAAACAGTTTAATATCAAGACCCTTATATCTCATTCCTCTAACCCCCTTATTTGCCTCTTCAACTCCCTCCTCTGCCCCCCACTCCCCACACCTCATCCTCACTCTCGCTACCCACTTCACATATAAAATAAAATCCACAGGATATCACATCCCACCAGATCCTCACAGCCCCATCCCCCTTATTTCCCAGCCTGCATATTCCCATCCTAACAATCCATTTTGCCAACTCTGATTTTATTCTACCCAGTATCTGGAGATGAAGTCATGGAACTCACCCTGGAGGTAACTAACACCCTCTTTCACTCACTGGTCATCTACCAACTGGAATACTGTAACCTCCTCTTATTTGTCCTCCCTGACTCCCACCTCTCTCCACTTCAATCTGTCCTCAATGCTGCTGCCTAGCTCATCTTCCTTTCCAAATGTACTACATCAGCCTCTGCTCTTCTACAAGCCCTACACTGGCTTCCCTTCCTCTTAAGGACCCAATTCAAACTCCTCACACTCACTTACAAAGCCCTTGCCCAATCCTCACCTATTAGCATCTCTGACTTTGGGGGAAAGTACGAAGCCTTATAGAAATACAATGGAGAGAGAAAGTATCAACCAATCAGCTCTTAACTGTAACTTTACGGACTCTGTGTGGTTGGTAGTTTATCTCCCTCCACTTTAACACTCTCCAAGGCTTAGTACATCGGCTCTATCTCCCTTCATACGTGTCTGGTCTCCTGGAATTTCCTGGAGGCTCCTGAATTCTGGCAAGTTTTCTTAGATTGTAAGTGTGCATGTTTCCTGCTCTCCCAGCAAAGTGAAGTGGGTGTAACAGGTTATCTTCATGGAGCCCTGCCCTGTGGTGCGATGCCACAATTTGCTGCATTAAGCTGTGAGCGCAGGACCATGACAACGCAAAACATGTCACCACACTCCCTACACTTGCCACTTAGGGGGGTGACTTTTTGTTCATCCTCTTCAGCAGGACCATTCTTAGTAAAAATTGTGGTAGCTGACTTCTGCTTCCCACCGATAACAGGAGGGAATCCACAAAAGTGGAATCATAGTACATGGACCCCATAGTAGAGATGAATATAACAATTAACAGAAAAAATATTATATGTTTAATATGTTAACAATAAAGGTACAGCACATTGACCAGTGTTATCTTTCAACTACAGTTCTATTTGGCAGTAAAACATTACCTCCCTGCTGTATTACAAACACACTTTAATCTCCTCCCACATCTTGAAAGCAGGCTCCTAGTAATATCTAGCACAGGTCAGAAAAGTGACTGCAGCTGTTCTCATAACTAGAACCACCCCTATGTATAAACCATTCAGAGATGTCAATGCTGTATACCATATTCTGTCAAGGTATAGGCCAAAAACACAACGCAACCCTTGTTAAAACAATATTGCAAAAGTTAGAGATGTGATTGCTAGATATAAGGCAGATGTAGTATCCGGAAGGCCAGTGTGCTATCTGCTGATTTATAGGGATTGATGACAGACTACTTCTTATTGCTCTGAGAATACATAGCAGTAACAAGTTTTACAATAGTCACATGTAATACTGAGACCAAAGAGTTTATTTACCAAGCATCAGGTTCCAAAACCAGTGCTTCTGATCTTATTTAAAAGGGCAATGCTTTTACTTGCAAAACACAGCTAGTAAACGCATTGGCCTTTTAAATTTTGGTTTTAGAACCAGACACTTTTTATATTAAATTATATAACAAATCATTATTAATATTGAAAAAAAAAATACAACACTAAAATAAACAAATTCTAATTATAAAACCAAGTGCCACCAAGCACAGCTTTGTGGGCTGGCAGTCCAAGAGTGCAGGCTGCAAGTTTGTGCCCTCACATGTATATTTTGATCTCAAAATATTGTGTATAATGCAGTTGTATCAAGACACAGTTTAAGAGCATCATGGTTCTGTATTGGCCACTTTTTGGATACAGCAGTCATCATCATCAATTTTAGGACATTGACTGGAGATTAAAACGTGTTTATAATGCTGGAAGGGGGCGTGGCCTGACTGCTGCTGAAGGACGACGTACTCTCCAAGGGCTCCTGCTTTATAGGGGCTTATTGGAGCCTTTCATCGGCACTACTGACCCCTAACTTCCCTCCTGAGACTGCGGGTACCCCCCTCTCCCGCCCGGATTGACGCCAGCAGCAATTACACGGACGAGTCGGCGTCCCGATATTTGGGCCTACTAAGTCCCCGAAGCCACGGACTAAAGTTATTGCCGGACTGAGGGTGCGGCCGCTTCCGGTGTTCTCGCGGACACAACACAGGCTCAGCGCTGCCTGCCTGTGGCCCTAGTCGCCCAGCACACACACGTCCTACCTTTGGATGAGCTCTGTGGGCCCCCTTGCTCCTGCAAGAACTCTCCCCTAACAGAAGACACGGGCTTGATCTGCGGCCGACAGGTGCCGCGATAACCGCCCAGCCATGAATGAAGGAGAGCCAGGGTACGCAGCCCCTCTCCTAAGTTATCCAAGGCTGCTTCATATCTAAAGCAGTAGAAGGTATCCTATGCAGGGTCCTCCATTCTGACAGTGTCTACTATAGGGAAACCTGAGAGTCATTTGCACAGGCTGTAGACAAAGCTGCAGGGCAGGTTTTCTGGAAAGTCACCACTGGAATGGCCCCAAACTCATCACACCTAGTACCTGTCTCCCAGTGAGTGATACCAGTCTTTCCATATACCATGGAAGAGGAGGACCTCCTACAAGATACATACCAGTATCAATAATGTGAATCTACCCGTCTAAAGAATGATTGTGCTTTACTGGGTAATGCCTTACCCACCCATGCAGTGACCTCCACTCCCTGAGTTGCTATCCCCACAACTTGTCGTGGCATGTCCCTCTGGTTCAATTCAATTTGGGATTTCTACTTTTACTGCTGACTATGCCGTCTAGGAAAACAAGACAACACAAAACTTCCAACACCAATTCGCTTTCCGGCTGCCCCTATATCTAAAGTGGGACAGTTGCCTTCCCCAGCATCGGGATCGACCTCTATGTCAGCTACACCAGATAAGGTCTCACCGGCCGACCTGGATGTTAACGCCCCGCTCACCACCCAAGCAATGTTTCAAGTTTTTGCTGCATTTCGGGCTGATGTGCCAAAGGGTGTGGATACTTCTATACAATCTATTTGAGCTGATCTTGTGGGGCTAGGCAATCATATCGACCATCTAGAGGGGAAGATGCAGGAACTGGTCTCATCTCATAACGATCTTCTCACAGGCCATGCAGACCTCCAATCTGAAGTATCATCCATGAGAGATAAAATGGCGGATATGGAAAATCGCTGACGAAGAAACAATCTGAAGATTGGTGGTATTGCAGATTCTGTGTCAAACGCAAAATTGCCAGATTACGTTTCAAAGTGGTTTCTTAATTTGGTTCATACAGCTTCTCAACAAGATCTGATAAATCGATCGGGTACACCGTCTCCCCAAACCGAGAACAGGATCAGGCAATTTCCCGCGAGACACATTAATGCGTGTCCACTTTTTTAATTTCAAAGAGCAAATTCTGCGTGCTGCGTTACAGGCTGAAGGCACTGACACCATAGGGGGTCTTCAAATCTTTCTGGACCTGTCTGCTGCTACTCTTTCTAAAAGGCGTACTTTCCAGTCCATTACCACAGCTCTAAGGGACAATGACTTCACATATCGATGGGGGTTCCCCGTGAAGCTCCTGGTTAGCTACGAGTCCTCCTCATATGTTATTTCCACTGTAGAAGCCGGAGTTAAGCTTTTGACGGAATGGGACATTACAGTGCCTACTCGAGCCTCTGGTTCCAGCGGTCAAGTAACTCAGGACTGGTCTAAAGCCACGTGATAATACTCCATACATACAGCTACTGTGTTGATTATGTTGTATTTATTTCAGTGATGTTTCTTCTATATAACCAGAGATTTTGCATGAGATAGTCATCTCTTACATATGTTTTACCTTGTGCTTTTCCGCCTGATTGCACTATACTGAGTAGTAACAATTTGCTAATATGCATAACAAGTTAGTTTAAGAGACTTATTTACTATTAAGAATTGGGGAGAGGGAATTTATAAGAGTTCTTTTTCCCTTACCGTTGTGAAAGTCTTAATCCTGGTGCCCCTCTCTGGTTCATTTCCCTACCTACGTTTAATGTTCACTGACTAGGCTGTCTTGTGCAATTCAAATTTCGAAGTTTCCTGTAATATCTGTTACTTATGTTGTTTTGTGGGTTTAGCAACTCCACGTTCATTTTGTTTTCTGAGTGTATGACTTTGTGTTAGTTTCTGGAAACGGCTATTGTGCGTTTTTGACCCCTAAAGAGGTTTGAATAGTTAATACAGACTATGCCTTACTGTGTGTAATGATTTAGTTATACTTCCATATGTCGTTCACTTATATTTGTATTTTGTTATTGATCTACTGCATGGGTGGCCTTTGTCACAGGCCACGTTCCACCATGTTTTTGGTTTTGACGTTTTTCTACCCCCACGGCAAACACTGTAGCCCTAATTTTTGGGGCTCTCTCAGCTTCCCCAATGTTTTCCCCTTTTTATTATTTATAGTTTTATTGTTCTCCCTTGTGTCTCTCGTTTTGGGTGCCATTGTCCACTTTACTAGATACTCTGGGTATTCACGTCGAATTTGATGGCCTCTTTTACAGAACATAGATTATGGCTCAATTTTTTTCCTTAAATGTTCATGGACTAAACTCCCCTAACAAACGTAGGCTAGCTTGGCCCACCTTCCATAGACAGAGCTAAAGTTGTAGCATTACAAGAGACCCATTTTTCATCTTTAGCCCCGCAGTTATTGAGAGAGGTGAGATATAATGTCGCATACTATGCTAATGGCCCACTTAAAAGGAATGGTGTGGCGATGTTATTTCATGATTCAGTGTTCTTCACTCTTACTAATAAGTTGGAAGACAAGAAAGGTCGCTATTTGATATTAGTAGGCCAGTTGGATGGCAAAGAGGTCACAGTAGTTTCTTTATGCCCCTAATACATGCTAAATTCCATTTCTTAGACGAGTGTTTGAGGCTGTCCATCAGATCAGATGTGGTCACACGATTATAATGGGTGATTTTAATTTAGTCCCTGATATTTGGTTAGATAAGTCATCATCTCATGCTTCTGGAATAAGTAGCGGTAACACTGACACATCAGCTTTACTGCGGTAGCTCATGGTAGAATTTGACTTATATGACGTGTGGCGAATCTGTTCTCCTTCTGTGAAAGACTATACGTTTTTCTCACATGTACACAATACATACTCCCGTATTGATCTGATTTTACTAGAAAAACATTTGCTCCAGCAAACTCGCTAATCTAAAATCATACCTATAGTCTGGTCTGACCATGCTTCGGTAACGTGGACTTGGGATAGACTTAATACTAGAATTCCACCTAGACCATGGCGCTTACCCGAGCATTTACTATCTTCCCCAGAAGTTGCAAGACCTTTAGCGGACACCTTGGAATCGTATTTGGTAACTAATGATCCACAAGACACTTCCATCCCATCATACTGGTGTGCTCTCAAAGCTGTTTTTCGTGGAGTGGCCATTCAAACTAGTTCTCGACTTAAGAGATAATATTTGCTCAGTCAATCTGAACTGGAATTGCTCTTAGCACAGGTTGAATCTTTAAATAGAGCCCATCCTTCTCGCCTCCTTAAAAGGGAGCTGGTTCTAATCGAAACCAGCTTCAGAAGCTGTTTTTAGCTCGTATGAAATCAGCTCTGGCTAAACTTCAGCAGAAGTTCTATAATTCTGTGAATAAGGCAGGCAAGTTCTTAGCACGCAAATTGTGTAAACGTCAGGCCAGAAATACGATTGAATATCTTATCACACCCAATAATAAGAAATTACTTAATTCCACTGAGATCGTCAGCGCCTTTGCTGTATACTATGCTGGACTATACAATCTTCATACTGACAGTACTACAACACAGCCATCTGGCGCCTCTATTTCTTTTCTACATGACATTACTTTTCCTCAGTTAGGAGAGGAGGCTTTAGCTGCTTTAAACGCTCCCTGGACTGACCAAGAAACTGACTATTATTAAGGCATTGCCTACGGGGAAGTCCCCTGGTCCGGACGGGTTTACTAATTCATTCTATAAACATTTCCACCCAATTGCCCTAATCAATTCCAATATTAAAATTTATGCCAAAATGTTAGCCACACGTTTGGCCCCTTTAATTCCTCATTTGATTGATCCGGACCAGATGGGCTTCGTCGGCGGCAGACAAGCATCGGACAACACACGCAGAGTCTTTGATTTAGCAGAGCTGATGTTGAGACGGCACAAGGAGTTCATTCTTCTTTCCCTAGACGCTGAGAAGGCTTTTGATCCCCTCCATTGGCAGTTTCTCTACGAATCATTAATGCATTTTGGATTTCAGGGCGCTATATTGCAGTCTATTAAGGCGCTTTACAGCAACCCCACAGCTAGGGTGTTTAGCAACGGATTTTTAATATTCCCGTTTAATATTAGGAATGGTAAAAGGCAGGGTTTCCCCCTATCTCCACTGATGTATATATTAGCTATCGAACCATTAGCATCAGCAATTAGAAATTCCCCATCATTTCCTGGGGTGAAAGTTGGCTCGACTTCTCACAAATTATGTCTGTTTGCAGACAATATTCTTTTGTTTGTAACCAGCCCAGTTTCGTCATTGCCCACCCTTCATGGATTACTAGACAAATATAGTGCAGCTTCTCTATATAAACTCAACACCACCAAGACCGAGGCTCTGCCTTTTAACATATCTGATCTTGTTTTGTCTAGTTTACAAGCCCAATACAAATACAACTGGAAAACGGACTATCTTGGTATTAATATACCAAATCGACTAGATGACTTCGCTAAGATAAATTTTGATCCAAGCCTTAAACATATAGCAGAACTGTTACATAATTGGTTGGGTTTTGAGGTTTCCTGGCTGGGTCGTCTTGCAGCATTCAAAATGATGATTTTGCCAAAGTTAATGTACTTATTCCGCAACATTCCTTTTTCGGTCCCGAAAAAATACCTAATTAAAGGCCCGTAAATGAATAGTGTCTTACATCTGGAAGGGTAAAACAGCACGCCTAAGAATCAAGGGGGGCTGCAAATTCCAGACCTAGTTTTGTATCAGTCAGCATGCTTAGCATCACAAATTAGTGATTGGTTTCTTCCCCCCAACACTAAACCTTTATATGGTTGACTTAGAAAGGGCATTATTAGACGACTACCCTTTGGTGGATTTAATTTGGACACCCAAACAAATGTGCCGTGTACTAAAATCTACCCCCTAGAGCTATTATTGGCTCACTTAAAAGGTGGGATGATATGGTACTTCAGTCTAAATGTAGTAAACTACCGGCTAAAACTTTATCTTTAGCAGCTATAGCCCGTTTAATACCCGATTTACCAGTAGTGCTTTGCCGTTCCCGAGGGATAGAATCCATCGCAGACATCTCGAGTTCTTCCTCATTCATCGTGTTTTCTCAAATACAATCCCAATTTCAGTTGCCGCCGGGTGAATTATTTACCCATCTCCGAATTCAGCATTGGGTAGTTAGTACCACTAAAGTGTGCGGTTCCTAGGAATTACCCTCGGCAGATATTTTGGCTAAATTGACAAGAGGTTAACTCTAAGGGTTCTATTGGTTTTTGGTATTCCATGTGTCGAGGCTAGCCCTCCAGTCAAAACCAAGTCCCAAGCTCAGTGGGAGTCAGATCTTCAGGAGGCCTATACTTCCCAGCAATGGGAAGCCATTTACACTACTGCCCACAAACTGTCCAAATGTTTCAACCATTAGGAGTTACAACATAAAATACTCCATTGGTTATACTTCACCCCAGCCAAATTACACGTAATATGGCCTGTGCAGTGAAAATATTGGTGGAGATGCAATGTGAATGTTGGAGACATATTCCATATTTTCTGGAATTGTTCGTAGACTTTATGACAACATTTATTTGATTTGATTTCCAAGGTTTTGAAAGCAAGTATACAGCCATCCCCTTCTTTGGCACTACTACACATCTACCCTTTAAGCATGTCCAAAAGTGACTGTTATATAGTGGGTCATATTTTAATAGCTGCTAAGACAGCAATAGCACAATTGTGGAAAATCATCTACTCTTCCTACTATCTATAAGATTATTCATAAAGGTACAATTTGCATTTCTAAGAGAAATAGCAGATGTTGCTTAATCCACGTCCGCTTCTTTACCAATGATGCTATGGTTTAAGTGGCATGAATATGTAACTGATGGTGAAAGTGTGGACCTTCTGCTTAGGGATATGCCCTCCCTATGAAGAATTATTTATATTATTAGACATTCTGATTTTGTTATTTTCCTATATAATGCTATTCGTCTGATCACTATATTAACGAATTTCTATTTTTTCTTGTTTTGACAATGATATAATGTAATGTTTATTTTTGTGTATTGTGGTACCTTCCCTCTCTCCCCTCCATTTTTTGTTGCATATTTTTCCCCTTGTTTTATTTTAATTTATGCTATTTTATTGAGATTATTACAATTATTAGGATTGTGATTTTCTTTATTTTGTTACTGTATTTGTGTTTTCCTCTTTGAAATATAAAATGTATTGATAAAAAAAGGGTTACTAAAGGTCAGCATCTGTATATTTTCTTTGTCTCTTTGCACTGACATTGTTGCCTTAAACTATGCTTGTGCTGGGCTTATTAGTATTATTTCAAATTTGAAGTTACATAACTTGGATCATCAACCACAATTGTGGATTTATTTGCACAATTATGAAACTGTGGATAATTCCCTGAATTAGCGTATTTGTTTGTTGTTGGAAGGCAATGCTTGTTGGTTAATGTTTTTGTATGTTGATAAATTGTTCTAGTGACTATTGGATTTTTTGTTTATAAATAAAGTACCAGCATGTATTTATTTTTAATATAAAAAAAAATTATGGAAGAAACAAACCGGTCGGAATGAGCTCCAGTGCCATCAACACATGACTAGTTTTCCTTTGGGATAAGATGGGTAAATGTTTTGCTAGTTTACAATACCCTAGGTAGTTCAGCTCCACCCAAGTGGCCAGGCTGATGCTGTGTTTCACAATGACAAGGAGACCTCTTACTGAGTGTTTCCCTATTATAGTGGGAACAATACAGCCAGGCACAGCCTGGTTCTGTTTGCGTTTTCCCACTTTAGCTGTGACCATACCAGTCTAGGAGTATGCTGCTGCTGGATTTACATTTTTGGGGAAGAAACAATTCTTACATATAAAGATCTATTCTGATGGTCTTTGCACCACGCTTAAAGTACCCGCAAATATATATACATAGAGATATAACCTACTTATAGTACTACTCATTGTAGGCTACATCTCTAGGGAGAAGTAACTGAAAAACAGCAGGAAAGTACATAAGTGTGGCATAGTAAAGCAATGCCAAAATTTGGACTTGCATTGTTCTCCATCTCAAAGAAACGTCAAGCATTGGTTCAAAAGGTGCATCCATTATTCCGTTAAGTACTATATTGAGGTCCACTTGAGCCACATATAGCCTGGTGGAAGGGCAAAATCTTATCATTACTTGGAAAAAAACAATTAATCAGTTCTTCTGAAGTCAAGTTTGTCCAAAACTCCCAGTACTGATTACTGTACCTAAAATGTTGAGTTGTTAGATCTGTACTGAGTCCAATCAAGTTAGTGTGGAACAGAACCTTCAGTTGGGTTTGTTTAAAATTCTTATCAAGAAAGTGTTATTCTTTTCTTCCTATTAATTACTAACTTTGAAACACCAATGAGCACTGAGCACTACTAGTTCGATTTCCAAGCCATTAGAGTAGCTGCACTGTATTTGGATGAAGGACTTGACCCTGGAGCAATAAGACCAGAGGCAGTCCAGAGGGAAAAGAGGAAATGCAGCAGTTATCTGAAACCTCCATAGGATTGACAAAGCATCTACTCCTTCTGCTCCCATGATCTTGTGATGATACGTAGATTCTTCTATCTTGGCAATTTTATCCGCTGCCATTTCCACTTGAGAACATTTTTAGCAACAGTGAACGTCTTCCTGATTTAGGGACCATTCCCAAGGAAATACTTATTATAATCTGCCACTATATTCACCTTGACTAAAATATGGAACGCTGAAAGTTGCTTTAACTTTACTTTAGATTCCAAGTTTTGTTACCTCCATCATTGCTTTACTTCTGGTGCCCCCTTGATGAATTATGTAGGAAACCACTGTCCTGTCATCTGAGAATGTTCTGACATGCTTTCCTATCACCTTTAGATGAAACTGTTGAATTTATTTGCACACCACTCTCATTTACAGTAAATTTATGTGAAATCTATTTACCTTCCTTGACCATGTCCATGTCCTTTATTTGTAATCTGTTGTTAAGACAGACATGCCTAGTGCCTGTAGTGTTAGTTTCTACCTTCAGATGAAAGCACTCCTAGAGTTTCTAGATAACCAGATATAGGAGGGAATTCAATCAGGCGTGTTAAGCCACTTTTTCGCCAAAAATGGCTAATCGTGCAAATTTGTACTTATATATCCCATTAGCCACAGTTTTCGCAGGTGCGAACTTAGACATGCAGTTTTCGCAACTTCCTTTTCACCCCCTCCTGAGCAGGTGAAAAGTTGGGGAAAATTCCTATTTCAAGGTAAAAATGTCGGGACTTGGTTCAGAACCACTGGAAACCCCTTCTTAAAGACTAATAAGGCAAAAATATATATTTTTTAATTATCTTAATTTGGCCAATAATTACATTTTGTGTGTGAAAAAGTAAAAAGTGCAGGAAAATTAGTTAATTGATGTGGGACAGGTATATGGGGGTGCTATATAAATGGGACAGGTATTTCTAAGATTGCAGGTGTATTTTGCAGGATTTTTTTAAAAGTGGCTTAAAATGACACAAATATATACTTACAGGCAAATAAAAAAAAAATATTTGGCTAAAAAAAAAAAAAACCACTTTATTTCTATCAATATTTGAACTGTTTTTGAAATATGCATAAAAACAGCCATTTCACACAATAAAAAAACTCCAAATACCTTTATTAAGGCACTAGTGCACTTCTATATTGTTATCCCACATCACTTTGTCTTTTTTGGGGGGATACAAGCAGATTTCCCCATTTTCACCTATACTGATCATGGGTAAAACCATGAAGAATTTTTACGCAAATGCCACTTCGTGACCTTTGGAATTGAATTGCGCTAAAAACTGGTGCATGCATAGACACAATAAGCTAAATTCACGCGCAAAAGTTACCACATTATCGTGGCTAATTGAGGAGATCTAGCTATTATGGAGGAAAAACTATTCAACAGTTTGAGGCCTTTTGACTGTACTTGATGTCTCAAAATACGTACATCATCATGTTGAAAAAGCTACTTTGTTATGCATGGTATATATCATTACAATGTATATGTTGCGATAGAAATAGTTGACTTTTTGATTGCTTCACAATCTGGCCATATTTCTGCAGATTATTTACCACTTGTGATGTTCTGCCATCTGTTCAGACTATCCCAAAACCAGAATGTCATACGGATAAGGTCGCAACTTGATGCCCCTTCAAAAAGGCAGTGAATTGAATCTAGCACCTTAAAAAATTCCTTTGGTGAGCAGCCACAGGAAATTGAAGGTAAGTGTCCTGTAGATCTATGGTCGTGAGAAATGTCTCTTTGTTGACAGACGTGAGGATACAATCACCTGATTCCATGGCATTGACACACATGTAGCATCCCCTCAGATCAGAAAGGATCTCTTACTATTTTAAGGGAACTCTGTTGAAGTTCTAGATTGTACAAATACATGATAAAATTCCACCAAGAAAAAATGTATCTAGTTGATTTGTATTTCTTTTATCTCTAGGACCCACTGATCTTTGATGGAACGTGTCCATATTTAGGTTGTCAGAGCAAATAATGCAAAGATTGATGTGAATGACAAATATGCTCTATGTACAGCGCTAACTGGTAGTATTCTATAAATAATAATGTTCGATATTGAAATTCTGTTCTCTACTGGTGTTAAAGGGGACTACCTGACAATAGTCACTGTGTTCCTCATTCTCATACTGTAACTTAGAGATCAAAAATGTCTGTCATAATAACTAAATTTATGCCAGTAATACAGTCTTCCATGCTTATAACTCTTTGTATCTCTAAACTGCTGATTAAAAGGGGTGGGTTAACAAAAATATATGTTTAATCCTCAAAGCAAATGATTAATCTTTCTTCAGATTTATTTTTTATCATGGAGTCTAATATTTCTCAGGATAGAAAAAAAATCTTCATATAGGAGACTAGTTAAACTAGACTTAGTCTGTGCATCTACTGTCCAGTGACGTAGTCAAAGGTTTCTTGATGAACAAATAATAGGGCGATTCTACAGAAAGTGAACATAAACTACAAAAAAAAATTCAATTTCACTAGCCAGCAATTTGTTATATTTATTAAATGTACACATTCCAAAGTCTAAGAAACTACTTTGATTTACCTCTAAGCTACATTTTAGACAGGTTTTTCACTACACCAATGTAGAAGTTACAAATCATAAAAAACAATCGTCAATTATAACAAAGTTTTCACAGCACACTGTCCTGTAAATTGTAACTGTTTGGAAGTACCTTATATTTGTTTACTCTACCCAATATGCAATGTTTTCAAATTAAATATGAAATCTGCCATATAGCTTAAATATGCACAGAAATATTAACATTAAAATATGCTAAGCAGCTCTGTCCCGTGCATCACTGTGACAGGCAACATTTTCATACTGAACTAATAATAATCACAAAACAAAAACTATCATCGCTAATCTTTGTAGTTTGAATATGCAACTAAAATCCATGAACAAATTGAGATAATTGTTTATATATGCTCTAAAATAGAGAAAAACGAAAGTATCCCATGCATCACACAAACCTAACATCTGCGAAGTAGTAATACCCTCTTGCATTTGCAACTTCTGGAGGCTGTATCTTTCTTACAATGTTGTCCTGGGTTAGGGTTAAGGATAGTCAGCAGGTAGGGGGGGGGGGGGGGTTAGGGTTTGATGGGGCAAGTAAATAACCGAACCCCTGTCGGGATATTCAGCATCAGCTAACAGACAGGAGGTTACAGGAGGGGCTGCTATATCTAGAGGATAGAGATATAAGGAACATGGAGGTTTCAAGGGGGAGGGAGGTGTGTCACACTTCTAAAAGTGATTTATTCCCTGTACAGTCCTATATGTGACACACTGACATTAGCCTTACAATTTTTCTTGTGTTCATGTTGAACTTCTGCCTGAAATTTAATCCAACAGTCTCCTGTCCAGTCAGTCACTGTGTGGGGATGGGAGTGTATGGGCTCTGATTGGCTGAGTGACTGCGTGTGATGTGTCACTCAGCCAATAGGAGCACAGCAGGCACTGTTGAGGAGTTCCTGCACTAATCAGGAATCTCCTTAGCATTACAGCAGGGCAATGCACTGGGCACAGCTCAGCAACTGTCAGTGGGCGGAGTTACAGAGCAGAGGCCATTAGAAATTGACCAGACAGCTCAGTTGTCTGAGGTGAGCAATAACTAGTCTGGACAGGCCAGGGGGCGGAGCCGACAGTTTTATTTCATACAAAATGTAGGGTGGACAGAACTTCGGCCGGCCAGTTTGAGAACCTGTGGGCCTATTTACAGTGGAGGGCCTGGAGCTACAGCTCCATCCGCCCCATTGTTAATCTGGCCATGGTAGAAACAAGTAATTTAACTATTATGTTTTGAACTAAGCATAAAATTGCCCAAGTCATTGTTCCAAAATGCTAAAAACACAGCCTTCAAGACTGGAAAACACGTAATAATTCATACACGTCCCGTGCATCACTTTCAATTGTCCCGTGCATCACAAGGTTTATAAAAAAAAAAAAAAAAATCACAAAATTTCACTGTTTAGAGATTGCTTTGGTGTAAATTAAATTAAATAATTCAAGTATATTTAAATAGAAAACACATTTAACAAGCATGTACCCTTTCACACTTCACAGAATTATTCATTACATTCTGTTATGGTAGAAAATATTTTCTATGAGTCCCGTGCATCACATGCTTTTTAATTTGTTTTCCTTTTAAACTGGTCTGTTAAGAAATAGTTGTTATATGTAAATGTAATTGCTTAGTAGCAGTGCCTTACCCTATAACTTAATACCCACTAAAATCTTTGTATTTTGGCGACGTTTGTCGTTTGAAATTGTGTAGCTGTCCCGTGCATCACCAGGAGAATCGCCCAATAGTGTCTATAGAAGGTTCAAACTCTAATTAAATTCCCCTTTGCATAATGCCTATACTTTGAAGCAGGAAATATATCTTTGTCCTAGACATTTGTCTGAAGAGTTCCTCCCCACAGCCCTGGGATTCTGAAAACTGAAGCTATAGCAATGAGGAATCTCATTATAAGTAAGTGAGAGAATCAATCTTCCACGTTTGCAGCTGTTAAAGATTGTGGTCTTGTTTAGCATTATGACCTGTCCTTTAAACAAACGTTTTCTTCATCCTGCCGAGTAGGACCAGTGGTTCTGAATTACCGTCCAAAAAGTACCACCAGCAGGTCATGTTTTGTGGATATATTTAATCATGCACAGGGGGAGTTAATCTATTTTGTTAGGTCAGTAATTATCTCAGACAGAAATTGTCACAGACAGAAATCCTCAAAACATGACCTGGTGGGGATACTTGAGAGTTAAGATTGAGAACCACTGTTTTAGAAATTTCAGGAGGCTAAATTATTTCCTTAGAATAAGAACTACCAAAAATATTGTGAAAACCTCTTTCCCAAATGATCTTCAAAATTATTGAGAAACATTTCCTATTACTATATTACTATATAACTATCCAGATGATGAAATGCCAACTAATAGTAATACACCCCACCAACTTTAGGGCTTACCTCAGCGGTTATGGCAATTGATTATATGTAATCCTCTATGTAGAAATAGGCACTCTTTTTGTCATCAAGATTGGGATAATATATTAATAAAGCCATATAATATATATTAATGGAGCCATACCAAAAAATTGTCCATGTAGTTGACTTATCATCCAAGTAGAGGTATGACTCCCCAGGCTCTTGCAGCAAATGTGGATCTCACCGTAGTTTTGGGTGCCTGTGAAGATCCTTGTTCCCTAGTCCATTACTATAAAAGGACTGTGAATTCTGCAATGGATATTATCTCCCCTGTGCATATACGACCCTGAACACCACACCGTCAAGCTCCTTGGTTTGACAACAGTGTTAGTGAGCTCAAGAAAAGTGGTCGGACTTGAAAGATTATTGAGGGAGACTGACCTGGCAGAGGATGAGCTAAAGATAATTAAACATATAAGAATATCAATCCACAATCACCTGTAAGAAAACAGAATTTCTGTCAAATGAGATCACAGCAGCAAACAAAAGGCCAGCTCAGCTTTTCCGCACAGTGGAGATGCTTTGTAAACCAGCATGTTTACAGCCTGATGAAACTCTCTCCCAGTCAAGATACAACAAGTTTGCCAACATCTTTGCAGATAAAGTATCCTCCATACGGGCTGGAATCCCCACAATGCCATCAAAGAGTGCCAAGTTTCTAAGCCTGCCAATATAAGCCATCTATCTTCATGGACCAGCTTTGACCCAATGGATGTAAAAGACATTGCTGAAATTGTCTGAATGTTGTATCCCACCATCTGTGATCTTGAACCTGCCTAAACAAAGCTTCTAATATGGTGTACGGTGTATTTGAAAAAAATAGTGCAATGCTCTCTGCAGACAGGCATTTTTCCAGCACCATTTAAGGAAGCATGTCATATTTGTATTTGTTTGTGAAAACTGAGTCTTTGGATGGAATGGACTCTGGGACAAGTGGCTGAAAGCTGGGCGGCCTAAAATAGTTTTTGCTCATGGACTAGAGTAAATAATGGTTGAATAAGAGTGCACTGTGTGTAACTGGTAGCGTAACTGGTAGCCAAGATCTGGCTGCTGGCAACTGGAGACACTGGTGGAACAGCCGTAGTCTTGTTTGCAATCAAAGTGGAGATACTAGATGCATGCAGGTAGACAAAATGAAGGAGAGCTTCGGTAACTTCAACCAGGCTAGAACCAGATGGGAACAGAATCAAGAGGTACCCAAAGTACTCTGGAGCGGTCTGCTGGAACATCCGAAATGGGAGCGGATTGCTGGAACATCTGAAATGGGAGCGGATTGCTGGAACATCCGAAATGGGAGCGGATTGCTGGAACATCCGAAATGGGAGCGGATTGCTGGAATATCCGAAATGGGAGCGGATTGCTGGAACATCCGAAATGGGAGCGGATTGCTGGAACACCAGAAAGGGACTGAAATGGGACTGGATTGCTGGAACACTGGAATGGGACTGGATTGCTGGAACACCAAAATGGAACTGAAATGGGACTGGATTGCTGGAACATCCGAATGGTATCGGATTTGCTGGACCACCAGAATGGAACGCAATACTAGAGCCAGTAGTGCAGCAAGATGACAGGTGTACGTGAGCCGTCAGGTCCCGTGGAACTCTGCTAGCATCAGGCATCTTATTTTGCTGATAATGCATCTAAGATGCAATGCGCTGTGACTAGGATGCACCAGGAGACAGTGCGGAATCATTTGTATATCTGTGTGTGACCGAGACTGTAAAAGGAACTTGGTGTGGAAAAAAGCTGTGGCCGCTGCACCATAGCACTTTAATGCCGATTGATAGACTCAGTCACACACAGATATACAAGGTCACATATCAAATTAATCAGCACAGTCTCCTGGTGCGTCCTAGTCGCATAGAACTGTCTACACAAAAGGACGCAATGAAGACCCCCGGCTCCAGCAGAGTCTCATAGGACCAGGCTTACCAAGAGGGGATGTTTGGCGCGACTGCAGCAAAGACTAGTGATGACCCATCTGTACATCTATAGCTGGAACCGCCTGCAAGGACAAGGCATCTTAGAAGGTGTTCTACAGAAGATCATGCCTTAAACTGATCAGCTCCATATGTTTGACACAAATACATTTGGTAAGAGCACATGAATATGCAGACTGTAGAAGTCACCTCGCTAAAACATAAATCACGAATGTAAGCCGGCCAACTACACCTTGATTTATTACAATATTGCTACGGCTGCTATTATTTTATGTACAATTTGAATTTAAGATATTTCCCACAGAACTTTAGATAGGCAGGTAATTCCTAAGGAGGTCTATTACTCTTCTTCAGAAAAAGTCCATAAATAACAGGTCTGCGATGAAAAAGCTTTAACAAATTTATGTGATACTTATAGATTTTTTCTTCTGAACATGAAAATGACTCCCGATTTTGCAAAACGTGTATTTATGAATAAGTCATTTTTTTCATATTCTTTAAAGTAAAAAATGTATTCTGCCTACATTATAAAACATTGTCTTAAATGAATTCAGTCGGTAGTATAGAACGTTGTAATTCAGTTCTCGTCATAAAACTTCCCCCCAGCCAAGTGCCAGTTTAAGGTCCATTTGGGCCTGGAGCTGAAACTTACAGAGGGCCTAAACCTCATACTGTCTAAAGGAACATTGCACACACACACACACACACACACACACACACACACTACATATACAATACACACCACTCATACAGTACAGTATACACACTAACTGATGCTACTCATCAAGTAGCCATCATAGATCAAATTACAGTACTAGGCTTCATGCAGCAGCAGCAATCCTATCCGAAGCTAAACTGAAAGGAAGGCATTTTTACAGGCCCTGACATTAGAAACTTAATAAAAGATGAAAATTTTGGGCGTGTAATGAATATTGTGGAACTTTCGGTGTGGACTTCGTTCAAACAAGTGATTTCAAAATTTTTAGACAATGTCAATAATCCAAACTACAAAGAAATTGTCAGGGAAATTCTTAATAGTTACAGAAACCTTGCCTGCAATATGAGTTTAAAGGTACTTTTTTTTTTTTTTTTTTTTAATTCCCATATTGAGCATTTCCTGAATAATCTCAGAGACTACAGTGAAAAGCAGGGTGAACGGTTCCACCAAGACATTAAAGATGTAGAAAGAAGATACCAGGGTCGTTGGGATGTCAGCATGATGGCTGACTACTGCTGGATGATACACAGAGATGACACAGAAAAAGCTTATAAGCGAAAAGCGACAAAATGAAGTTTGAAGACAAAAAAAAACAAGATATTAACGATTTTTTCAATAATTATGGTTTTGTTTCTAGTATGGTTTGATTTTACTGTTATTTTATTACGTAATTAAGACAAAAACACCGTGATATCATCTACACTTCGTATTTCACAAAAATATGTCAAAAACAATTAAACTTCTTGTTGTTTCTTAAAAATGTATGTAACCCCCTTATAGGTAACTGTGATGTGGTAATTTTTTTTAAAATACTATTTTTTGATGTACACAGGAGTATAATTAAAAATATAAAAGTATTATTAAAAAAAAAGATTTCAATACCTTACATTTCGCAGACCTGTGTAATTTGATTTAGGATGGAATTCAATTAGCAGCGATAATTTACCGCATTCTAATTGATCCCTCTGGGCTATTCAATTAGCACCGAATGCAGCCGGCAGGCAGCACTGATATGTTTTTGGGGTCTGATCAGACCCGAAAAGAAATCCCTGATAGCTAGCAAGTTAACGGGTGAAGCAAAGTTGTTCCATGAAAATCCTTTATTGTAAAGTATGGAATGGGCCAAATGAATGTATATTAAGGTGCCTATTCATTGGCATGGAATCTTGGAATGGCACATTAACATGCAATCAAGAGGCCCAAACATTACAATATTGTCTCTCATTTTTCCATGATAGATCCCTTTTAAGAAATAGGAAAACATGCAAAATGTCATCATGAGTAGAAGAGATCTGGGAGTTCAAATTAGAACCATCATACTTAAACAAATCAGGTACATAATAAGTTCAGACACAAAATAAAGGTTACAATAAAAGCCAAACAACTCACCATTATCTCCCTCTGCTCTTCAAGATTTTGCAAAAATGTAGAAAAAAGGTGTAGAGACGCATCTGCAATACAATTAAAGTGATCAACCAAGGCAGACTGTAGACCCAGGTGCCAAAAGAATAAGCAGCGTCAAAAAGATCAACTTACCGATACATCTCTCATCATCAGTCTCCGCATCGCCAATGAATTCAAATTTAAAATCCCTGAGTGAATGGGCAAACTTTCTCTGAGCTGTGGATAAGTCTGAAAAGGAAAGATGTGTTAGAAAAGGGAATACACAAATAGCAATTCTTCAGAAATGTTCTAATAGTTTATAAACCATACAACAGATATATATATAGTACACACAAAGAACACGGTCTCGCTTAATGCTCAAAAATTTAATATCAATTCGAATTGTTAAACAAATAAATAAAAATCTAGATGTTTTAAAAGGGCAACTCCTAGTTTGGATATCTTTAAAGGTAAAAGGAGCAAAAACAATCAGAGGGTGGTAATGTTTTGAACAGTGACAAATATCGTAGCTGCGTGAAAAATTACTATATAACACACACACACATATATATATATATATTATATATGTGTTCTAAATGAACAAAATCATCAGTATAGGTATAGTCGACGTTTCAAGGTCCTAAGACCTCTTCATCAGGACTGTACATAAACAAACCGTATAGAGTCCCGATGAAAAGGTCTTACAACCTTGAAACATCGACTATATCTGTACTGATGATTTTGTTCATTTAAAACCTTTTTCTACTATTCATCCTGGGAGTGCAGCCTCTGTTTTCCTTAATTCTGTGGTGCTGCCATATATCACTAGAGGAAAAGTTTCTTCTATTTGTCTTTAGGAGGGCACCCCTTATCATTATGTTCGTCCAGAGTGCCGAACGATTTGGACATATACAATATTATATATATATATATATATATATATATATATATATATATATATATATATATATATATACACACACATACATATATATATATATATACACATACACACACTCGTATATATACATACACATACACAAAATAATTTGTCCTAGAACTTGTCCTAAAAATGTTCTAGATAATTTATCATGATAGATAGGTCCTGATTCAGAGTTGTACGCCATGCCAATATTTCCGCAATTGGCCGGTGTTTTTATGGTACATGTGTCCAAGTCACATGGCGCATGTTTCCAGATGCCTCTGTGATGTCGTTCGCAGAGAGGATTTAGACGCAGTGCGATTGACAGTTAGGGACCGTTTGTGGGCGGTAACGGAGGGATGGCTAGAAAAACGTTGGTGTGCCTCCACCGTTTTATAGGCATGTTGGATCAAGCGACTGACTTTGTAAGCAGTTTCACTGGTGCCAGCATCTTAGTTCAGCTTACCTTCCCTGAGTAGCCATAGGTGTACCTGACTGATGATATGCCTTTGTACGCAGCCGCTGCTGCTGTTTACGCAGCTGCTTGGATTTGCAAAGCCGCTGGTAGGCGTCTCATTACAAATACTGGCAGCTGCATCATTTCTATATTAACTCACAGTATCTGCGTAAAAAGACAGTCACAACGGGATTAGCTTACAACTCTGAATCAGGCAGATAGTATATATAATATAGGTCATTATTAATGTATATTTCTGACAAAAGCATTACAAATCATGGTGAAAAGTCAACTATTAAAATGAGGAAATGAAAGAAAATGTCACCAGTTTTAGTTTACTGCCAAAAGGGAAACATAACCTCTACATTACTTGAGCACTAATTAAAAACAAGGTAACTCATACTCTCATCATACAAGAGAAAGCTTTGACAGATTGCAAAGCAGCCCAAGATATAGATTGTGTAACAGAACGCCTAGATTAGACCATCATTCTTATCATCAGGTTTTACTTTAATATTTCTGCTTAAAATGTTCAAATACTACTTTTGAAAATCCACAACTTATAGACTAAAGAGAATAAGGAGCAGAAAAGCAAAGCAAAAAAAAAAGGTTTCACAGGTTCTGCGATGTTGGCAAAGCATTATGGCAGATGTAGCGAGGATCAGCTGTAGTGCCAAAGATTGCGCAGACTGAGATGAAAGGGTCCATGGTGAGTCAGTGTATCTCCTGGGCGAGGCATTAAAGGAGAACTCTCCAGTCAACAAGTTCTAACAAATAGCTCTCCACCTCCAATACAGCAGAACCATTTTGAAGTTCTCTGCTAACTCACACAAATAAAAACACTATATATCTGTAGAATTCTATTATTTTTTTCAAATCTATATTATTAGAATTATGTAAGGATTTAAACAATTTCTCAAAATATTACATACAAAGATGAGCCAAACAAGAAGTATAATCTTAACCAAAATAGCAAGCAATGGCTGAAATAATGGCACAGTTGGCTCATTAACACAAGAGACCTGGTTAACAATTATAGCAGTCTGATAATAAAACACAGCGTCAATGAACCTGAAATGATTTTGAAAAGAATAGAGAAAATTTAAGTCTGGAAAATAGGGATTGAATGGAGAGAAACACATATGGGGGGGGGGGGGGGGGGGGCTGGGGCTGAAGGTATGAATCCGGCCATACTCTTTAAAAATATGGGCAGACTCGGCAGACTTGCACTCATTCCTTCATCTCGCAGGCTATTACAGAGCCCTATGGACTAAACATGGGCAGTAGGAGAAGGAGAATTATGAATAACTGGACACAGGAGAAGCATCTTGCCAAGAACTCAATGTGTGCTGGTGATCTGGAAAAATGCATCCAAGCTGTATACTCAATGATACATAGTTCCCTTCAGTATCCATTAAATCCTTCCTCAATCATCTGACCTATGTTGGAGGAATTGTGCACCATCCAGAAACTATGCTCCATGCTTAGTGAATCTTTCCAAAGATTTACAGCATTCTGGACTTCAGAGAGACAAATTATAGAACAAGTGAATAAAGTTAAACACTCATTCTATGCTTTATTGCTTCATCCAATCAAATAGCAAGTTTATAAAACATCCTTAGTAAGGCCAATACTCAGATCGCAGCTGCATGGATAACATATGTGCCTCAGGGAAGGAAAATGTGACACAGATGTAATAACCTATGCCAGTTTCCCCAACTCCAATCCTCAGATATCCCTAGCAGTGCATACGCTTCCAGATCTCATAGTTGGTGCACAGGTGTATTTATTACTGGCTGACACATTTTTAATTATTTAACTTTTCATACTGAGGAGATCTGTAAAACATGCACTGTTAGGGGTCCCTGAGGACTGGAGTTTGGAAACATTGCCCTGTACCCTTGCCTAAACCATTCCTCTACCCTTTATTCCTTACCTACTCTTCCTACTATCCCTAAATTTCCTCTCCAAAAAATATATGTTATGCTCTTGGGACAAAAGGTAGTATTAAAAAAGTGTCATGGGAGAATCAGGGTTCTTTTAATATTCCATCCTTAACTTTAAAAGGATTAAGGACAAGTAAAGAAGACTCAAAGCAGATCTATTGTATGTGGGGATGAAAACAAAAAAGCTCTTTATGATGTCTCATATAGATTTCCCACCCCTCTTGGTTCTTTATGCATTCTTTTTCTCATATATCCTTTTTGATTGTATGTTCTCATTTTCAAAATGAAATAAAAAGTTTAAAAAGTAAAACATACTGTAGCATTTCAATAACAAGGTACTGTATATTTGAACAACCAAGAACATATTACAGCTGCAAATTCTTCTTCTTTACACATAAAATTGTTGGCATAAAAGCCCAACTTAAAACAATGTTTGGTGTGCTCCTGTTAACACCCCCAGACATGACGGGAAAAGATCTTGCATAGATATGGTTAGTGACTACGGTGCCAAATACTGGGGGTACTTAATGAGCATTTTCAAATCACTGTTTAACAAAGATCTTCAAGGAACTGTTCAGTTACTGTTGTGTGCTACTATTTATATTCTGATTGGAAGTGTCGTCAGTAGTACATCCACTGCTACTAAAGGTGTGTACACACACAACGATGTAAGTAATGCACGATTTTCCCTTGAAAAAGTGAACGAAAATCGTTTTACAAAGTAGTTGGTTTTACTTTACATAATAAACGATTTTCTGTGTGTTGAAGGAAAAATGTTGCAACTTCTATTGAAAATCGTTCAGTTGGCCAGTCTGACTGAACTACAAACGACAAACGAGAACGCGCATGAACGATAATAGTTCATAGTTTTACACTGAACGCTTTTTTGAACGATAACGACGTCGTTATAGTTAAATCGTTCAAAAAAAATTGTTGTGTGTACACGCACCTTTAGGCATAACTAATGCCATACATGATTTTAGTGGGGTCTCACTCACAGCATTAACATGCAAACGCCATCTCGGACGGCCGGAAGAGAAGTGCGAGAACTGGGCTGGATATTCAAATTTCCTCTTAGTATGTAAACTGTGAAATCAACTTCATGAATAGTAAGAGCAGGCAAGTAATTCTGGTGCCGAATGCACATCCCATGCCAGCTGATATGGGTTGGGTTTGTCAGCACTGACACGACTCTCCTCTCCCAGCTGTCAGCTCCGGAAGGGCCTATGCATTCCAGCAACTGTAATCATGTTAGAGAATTGTGTCTATTATTACTACACAGGGGCGTATCTTCCTATTGGCAAGGATGGCACTTGCCAGGGGCGCCAGCCGGTGGGGGGCACCGGTGGGGGCCCCCCCACCGGCCGATGCCCCTGGCAAATGCCATTCGCAGCTAAAACTTCCCCCTGATGAGTCCAATTATTTTTTTTTTTAGATGGAGACAGCTGTGTCTCCATCTCAATACAAGCGGCAAACGCTGCCGCAATCACAGCTACAGAATGTCAGCGGGAGCTGGGGAGCTGCTGCACATGCTCAGCCACAGCTGTTCCTTCTCCCTCCTCACAGTATGTAGTGCTGCGGCTACAGATTTCCTCCTCTCAGCCCCAGGTACGTGATTGTGTGTGAGTGTGTGTGTGTGTGGTGTGCCATGTACTTTAAGTGTGCTATGTACATGTAGGTGCAGTGCTAGGTATGTGTGTACAATGTGTGTGTGTGGTGTGCCATGTACAGTATGTGTGCTATGTATGTGCAGTGCCAGGTATGTGTGTGCAGAAAGCTCCATGTGCCAGGTGTCTGACTGCCATGTGAGAGGTGATTGGTTTGAGTACAGGGTATGACAGCATTTTGAAATGTGTGTTAAATAAAAAAGAGAGGATGTGACTGATGGTACTTGGGGAGGTGGAAAGATGGAGGGGTAGTCAGTCAGGGAGAAGATAGGCGGCGGCCAGGAGATGCCAGGGATAAAGGAAGAGGAAGCTACAAGCAAGAATTAATAGAAGCAGAAAATGAACAGGCCCAAACAGCACCCCCTGTCCTGTGGTGCCCTGTGCCTTGGCACATGCCACACCACCTTAGTTACGGCCCTGAGTATTTGTCTCTTTTAAATAATTTCATTCAATCACAACCAAGTCGATCTCAGTGTGAATCATCAGCAATTACAGATGGTTTCAGTGTGAATCACCAGCATAGTCAGATGCAGATGGTAGATCATGCGATGAGAAAAAAAGGAATATTAATGAAAAAAGAAAATAACAAAACAACTTGCCTTCATTGATGCTTCATATAGAGTGTGAACACATTAGTTAAGACAGGTGTCTCACATCACTACTTTACTGTGGAGAACCATGCTCCTTTAGCAATCATTGGCAAAAATATAATCAATGCCACATAATACAGAACCACCACCACTAGTAACTATAGTCCCTGCGTTCATACTATTTACTACATTAATCAGTTAAAAATTTTCCAGCAGCCAAAGAATGCCCTTGTTTGTTTTTGTTTAAAAAACAAATCTACATAAACTATATAATATTTAGCTTTGGAACCCCGGTAATAGGGTCTATACGTGGCCAGGGATTGCGGTGCGGTTTTAGAGGGATAGTGGTGTGACCACGAGGGGAGGGGGGTTTCTGTTGTACTTTCTGGCACCATTGTTTTATATGAAATGTGGTCTGATTACTGGAGGGTGGGGGGTGGAGCAGGGGAACAGTGCAGAGCAGGGGGGGGGGGCCTCCATTTTACTATATCCATTCAACTGCGACCATTTTGTGGACTAGTATAGCATGTATAACACTGTGCTCCTCAATCACTCATGTAATTTTTTTTTTTTTGGGGGGGGGGGGGGGGGGGACGGGACAGTGATCTGGCTCCTACACTTTTATCCTGGCTCCTAGATTTTAGAAAAATTTGTCAAGCCCTGTATAGGTAGTGCTAGAAATCATTAAAATGAACCATAGTTTATAAATAAAACACAACTTGTCTTTTCTTATTTTAACCACTTTACCGCGGACAACGAGTGGAGCTCTTCCTCCGCATTTATATCAAAACTGCGCAGAATGGGTCCCATTTGTCATCTCCACTGAAAGATACCTACCGTGCCTTGCTGGTTATAAGTAACAATGAGGAGTTGAGGTGAAGGCGGCTCAATATGACATCATTGAAGATCTCCCCCATCCTGGCTTCCACTAATTCAGAGGAACCCACATTTGAAAGGGGGTACCTCTAGAGAGATCACAACATGACGCCCAACATGACACAAAACATTACTTTTCCAGAGATGGGGGAGGAGAGCTAATGCCCAGATCTTGCGCCCATCCTATGTCAAAAACAACAACAAAAAACTCCACAGGCAACCAATCACTTAGCGTGGTAGATTCTCTCATTTTCAAAATGGTATGCTTTGTCGAACTACCTTATTATTCCTACACACTGTTTGCATTTAGTTTAAGACAAGGAAAACTATCAAAAGATAAATAAATCGCTAATCATTTTCAAGTGCTGATTTTATGAAAAGTTACGTTTAGAATCCTGCTCTGTGTTATTTTGGAAAGGTGGATAGATTTTATCTATCATAAAATAGGGTTATAAACTAATTGCAGGGTATATTCAATAAAATAAATAGAAGGTATTTTCGTGGGTACTGCATAAAAAATATGGATATTGATGTCAAGATTACAACAAAAAAAACTGTCTCACCCCCTGGGGTGAGAAAAGCCTCAGCTGCAAAGGGGTTAAAAAAACAACAACATAATACTGCAGTTTCTCAACACAGTGACAAGTTCTTCCTTGTTAATGAGACATCCCGTTGTCTGCAAGATAGGCGAATGATAGTGCAACGCTCCCTGAGAAACAGAGAGGAAGTGTTTTTAGCACGGTTACAATACAACAATGAATGCCCTGTGTGTGCGCTCGTCTATGCTGTGGGCGAAAAATCTGGTATTCCAGTCCTGTATTTGCATCCTCACCTCACAGAGCTCCTAAAATAAGGTCACCATAACAGAATATTAAAATTTGTAGATACTATAAACACAGGCAGTGTTAAAACACATACACATAACCTATATGAACATGGTGTAGTACCATAAACTGAAACCGGACAACTACACTGATTCTGAATCTTCAGAATGCAAGTTATGTGCAATATGCTACTACTTAATCTTACAGCTGCTTCTCACCTAACTTGGAGCGTGGTCATATGTACTGAATGACAAGCACTTAATAAAGCACACAGAATACAGCTTCAGAAACACACATACTGTAATCAGAGAACCTCTAGCAAGATGAGGGTAAAGGAAAGGCATAGAGCAAGGGTCTTCATTTGCCGGGCGCCCACTGAGATTTTGTTACCAGTGGGCGCCCGGCTCCCTACCTGAACCGCACCACCAGCCGGAGGCTGGAGCTCACTCCTGAGCTCCGGCTTCCACAGTGTGTGCAGTGCACTATGGGAGAGACGTCATGACGTCTCTCCCATAGTTCAGACAGAAGAGCAGCCAGGCGGACCGGAGGCTGCAGACACGGGAGCAGGGTTTAAGGTAGGTAGTAGAGTGGGTTTTCTTTTGTAAGCGGCTTCACTACTGGGGGCACTACTACTAGGGGGCATTTCTATTAGGGGCACTACTACTAGGGAGCATTTCTATTAGGGGCACTAGTACTAGGGGGCATTTCTTATGGGGGCACTACTAGGGGGCATTAGTACTACAGCACCACTACAGGGGGCACTACATAAGGGGCATTACCACTGTGGGCTCTACATAAGGGGCAGCACTACTGGGGGCACTGAATAAGGGGTACTACCACTACTGGTGGCACTACATAAGAGGCATTAGCACAGTGGGCTCTGCATAATCAGCTGCACTACCTGGGAGCACTGAATAAGGGGTACTACCACTACTGGGGGCACTGCATAAGGGGCATTGCATAAGGTGCACCACTAAAGTGGGCATTGCATTAGGGGCACTACTGCTGTAGTCATTTAGGGGCACTACTGCTGTAGTCATTATGTGTAAGGGGGACTACTGCAGTTGGCCTTGTATAAGGCACTACTACTGTGGGCATTGTGTATAAGGGGCACAAATGTGGGCATTGTGTAAAAGGGGCACTGCTATGTATCATACATGAATAATGGACACGACTATGTGGTGTAATGTGAATTGGTTGAATCAAGATTGTGCTACTGTGTGGCGTATAGCTTGGTGGCCCTCGGGCTTCGTTGAATTTTATAATGTGGCCCACACTGTGTAAAAGGTTGAAGACCCCTGGCATAGGCGATACATATGGACTATTGACACAACGTCATAAACAGATACAGCTTGTCCCTACCTAGGATCTTGAATACAATCAGCACAAATATAGATAGAGCAACAGGAAATATTTTAAACAGGACATGCAGAAAAAAAACAAAAACACACCTGAGTTTCTGATGGGGGGGTCTAGGTCTTTCAGTACTCAAATTTTACTAATCAGGCGGTAACACTTTATCATATCTCTTGACACTCTAATTTGGGCCATAGAAGGTGGGTGGATCTTGAGAATTCTATGCTTCAAAACGGGACGGTTGATGGAATCCTCTGGTTACCTAAATCGCCCAGACCAGCCTCGGCCTATATGATCCCCTTGGTTAGGTTTACTCTAACAATTTGGGATAGACTTCCTGTGTGCAGTGATTTAGCTGCTCCCCCATCCCCGATGTCCCCATGTGTAGCCAATCATTGTTCCCTATGGGTAAATTTAGTACTATGGCCAAATTCTGGCAAGGGCTTCAGATCAACCGGTTTCAACATGTGCAAAGTAAATTCTCACCATTCTCATTTGTAGACCTTCAGTATCACCACTCAATCCCTCATGCCACTACCAATACATGAGAATTGTCGGTCATTTATTAGTGTGCAGTCTTCACATCGTACCCTACAGCCACTGACCCAATTCTTTGTGTCTATTCCATAGGTCGTAAAGGTATATCTGTATTGTATCATTCCATTCTGGCACCATCTACACCTGACCGTGAACCCCGTGAATTGGGTTGGTAAACTGACATTTCAGCTCTCATTGACGACAAGGGTTAGACTTTTATTAATTAGATCCAGAAATGCTAAGGTTTCCGTCAGTGTGGCTATGAGAGAAATATGCTACAAGGTCTATACTATATAGTACCTGGTACCAGCTAAACAGCAACATCAAGTTCCTGTTTGAGACAGTGTAGGGAGAAGGGTACGTTCCTACATATCTTGTGGTCTTGTCAAATTATCAACTCGTACTGGGACTAAGTTTGGAATTTGATTTCACAGACATGTCTAATCGGTACTATGCAAAGTTTCCATAGCGTTTTACAACATGTTGGTAAACACCTAGATAGGGTAGTGGTCCATATCTGTAACACTGCCAAATCTCTTAATAGCTAAGAACTGGAAGTCTCCTGTGGCACCTTCACTAGCAGCCCTTCAGGCCTGGGTTCAATTTGTGGCCTCAATGGAATAAATTACGAGCTTGCAAAACAACTCGATGGCCACCTTTCACAAGATTTGGTCCTCGTGGTATCAATCTCAATCCTTACCTCTCCCTGGTCTATGCCTTTCACCTCTCACCCCTCTCTCTCGCTCACTTTCTCTCTTTCTTTTCCCCAGTATCACCTTTCCATTCTTCCATTTAATTTTGTTTTGTCCCTTTTCACTTATTAAGGCCCTTCCAATTATTCCCCATGTTTTATCACCCCCCCCCCCCTTAACGGCTTTGAAATGCTACCCTAATTTTTGTACTTTTATATTTTTTTTACCGATGTCTGATGGGTACTGGGGCTACTATATGGACCACCGGCTGTATAACTTTGATATATGGGTTCATTCTAGCACCCTGCACCTGTCACGAACTGTGCAGTTCCTTTTTCCTGCGTGAAGAGTCGCTCTCTGCTCTGGTACTTCCAGCACACTCAGCTGATACAACAAACTGCTGAGATACAGATCAGAGTGTGCTAGAAGCACCAGAGCAGAGAGCGGCAGCCCAGGCACGAAAGAGGAACTGCATGTGCTGTGACAGGTGCAGGGTGTTAGAATGACCACAATTGCTTTTTATTTGTACAATTTTGTTCAAGTTTTACCCACTGTATTGTATTTCTGCTTATGGAAAATAAAATACAAAGAAAGATTGTATTAAAAAAACAAATCTGAGCTCCATGACATTAATCAACAAACATGTACAGAGCTATTCAATTACATAAAATTCTCCCCTATGTAATGGCTGCATGATGTTATGTAAATAGAAACAATTAGTCTCCCATTACTTGCAGAGACTGCATTTAAGTGTTTGTTGGTTACTTTTCCATTTAAATGCTATGGTTATTTTGTAGTATTTTTAGCATATAACCACAAGAGAGCCAGAGCAGCACAGAGAGTGAAAGTCTTCTAGAACCGCACAGTTAAGGTACATGATGAAAGACTGTTATGCTTGCCAGCAGCTGGGCATTAAGATTTCTACAATGACTAGTTCATGTTTCCACTTTACCACACCACCGCTAAATAAAATGAGTTGCCAATGGCTGCTTTATTATTTGTGGCCAAAAATGGTACTTTCCCTAGTTGATGCTACATTTTGTGTATCAAGTGTTCCACCCACCTTTATGGGCAGATTCTATAAAGTGTAAGGTTTTATCTGTAGCATGCACGATATGCAGCTGCGCACACAGCGATTAGTCACAGGAGGGAAACCTTGGCTTATTTTTTTCTTGCACCTCTATGGATAATGAACGTTGCCTTTGTGTGCAAGGTTCTAGCAGAACCTGACCGCTAATTGAATCTGTCCAGAACAGACTATGAAGTTTATTGAACAGATGACAATCAAGGCTGCAGACAAATCTGATCAGATGAAAACAGTGATTAACATTGGGAAACATGGTGATTAACATTGCTGCCTCACAATGCTAAAGTCATGGGTTTGAGTCTGACCAAGTTAGTATACTTCCCTTTACTATCATTTTTTTTTTATTTTTTTTTCACAGCCCATAAACATTTTGGACTGTACCAGACAATGACAAACTATGGGTTGATTTTGTCAGAGAATTTAGAATGTAAGCTTCCATTGAGACAGGGCCTGTTGTGAATGATTTACATACTAACACACTTACTGTACCCTGGCCGTGACTGCGGCCTGTGGGGAGGCGCACACTTCAGCTCTCACTGATAGACCCTGCACAATTATTATATTGATTCACTACAGAGCAATGCAATCTAGGATTGATTCACCATTATATACATAAATAACAGACCTCACTCGCTTGAGTCCCATATGTGACAAACCTGGAAACCAGTTGTTTGAGTTGCACCTGGCCAATTGACTGGATCTAATAAATTAAATGCAGTGTTTCAAATTCTAGAAGCCTTAATTATTGGTATAGTCCTTAAAATGCCTACAGTAACACATATAGAACACAAATGAAAACAATATGTAATCTACCAACATACATACATACATACATACATAGTCTAATATGGAGTACACACTTGAAGGACTAATAGTCAGATCTGCCGACCCGCCAACCGATCAAACGAATTGGAATGGTTACGCACAAACGACCTTATGCATACACACTTACCAATCGGTCACCTGATAAGTCTGGCCAGAAGACCCAGCTGTGATGTCATTATTGCTGGCTCCTCAGGCCAGCATATAGGATATAGGTCGGTTGGTCGTGTGCACATACAAGCAGATATATCTTTAACATGTGTCAGATATATCGAATCTGCCGTGCAGCATTGCCGATGTTATATATCTGTGAAATTCCTCTTTCACAAATATATTGTGTACACACACTGCAAGATGGACTGAATCACGTATGAACGATATATCGCCTGGTGTGTACCCATCATAAGAATCAAGAGCTTATGTTCCACTTATCAGATATAAATAGTCCCTTCTGCTACTTGCTCTTTCAACACTTCACTTAGAACAGTACTGACATTACTACATGGTTACATAATAGTCTTATAGGATCCAAGCACACCATTAAGAGTCATTTTCTTGGGATATTTATTTCCTTCAATCCACCCACAGACAGCTGACAATTGAACCTAGTGTATGTGCGGTAGCAAATATAGACTGTAATAGAGCAGGGACTGATGTGAATGAATAAACATGCTCACTAAAGAATTGCATAACAGTGTACTAGGCCTATATAAACAATAATAAAAAATAGAATGATGGGTATTTTCACAGATAATACAATTTTTTGCAGATTTTTGATTTCATCCTATCCTATTTGTTTTGGGCGAACAAATAGGATAAATTTGCCCGAAAACACATAGGATCCGTGATGAGTTCACGGACCTATGCATTTTCTCCATTACGCTGGCGAATACATGCAACTTTTCGGGGATTCATTTTTGGGACACATCAGGTCCCAAAAACAATTCCTGATAAGTGCCGGTGTTGGGCCGGACTTCGGGGCTAATTGGAGAGCCCCGAGGGATCCATTAGTGCCCGAATCATGTTCAGGGCCAATTGGATAGAGCCCAAAGAGTTCACCAAGGCTACATTGAACTAAATGGCATTTCTTGAAAAAAAAAAAACAATTCAAAAGCACTCTATACTTTTGAATCTTTTTTTAAAGCTTTGTAGAACAGCTATTCCCAGACGCAATATGAAAGGGAGCCCATGCTTCTGTGATAGAATTAGTATATACAAATAAATGTGTGCAACATGTCGCACAATGAAACAAGGATTCCAGGTACCAAACGGATTTAAATCCCTATAGTCCAGTAATAAAAATTGCGTCCCTAAAAGATAAAGTCATGTTTACAGAAATTACAATTATGAATAATAAAGATCAATCTACTTTATGGCCCATAATAAATGGTCGAGGTATTCCATGGATAATATTCCAACATTCCAGTAAGAGTTCACATAAAGGACAGTGCTTTGGACACAGAATACCCAAGATAAATTATGGAAAATCTGAACAAAGACTAAGAATATATAAACAAGATTGATACATCTGTATCCCCTGTAGTACCAAATAAAGAAATTGTTTGAAGGAATGAGGCGCACACACATATTGTAAGTAGGTACTCCCAGTTAAATAAACATATAGCATGTTGGTGCATCTTCAGGCACTGGAGTAATTAAAATCAAAAAGTTCAGTGGTTTTTACCAACCAACAGTAAAGCTGGGTAAACACCTGAATGATACTGTATATCTGTAGATCGTCTGATCTGCCAGCAGCCCTGCGGAGGACCTCGCCGTGGGGGTAAGTATTGGTAAATACCAGTGGCTTTTTCGTTTGTTTCAGTTATACTAAACGAAAAATGGCACTGGTGTTTACCTTTGTTGATAAATGGGGGCCCCTGTCTGCTCCTGCAGCCGAGTCCTCGTACACTACTGCAGCACAGTCCTCTTCATTCAGTCTGGTTATATGTAGTTTTAGAAATGGCCAGCTCGGTAGAGATGTCGCCGGGTCACATTGCCGCGAGTAGCTGCTAAACTACTTCCAGAGTCTGGACAGATATGTACGGAGCTCGGGAGGATACCTGGATGTGGGCTGGACTTTAGCTGGGGGTGGGCTGCATTTGGCCTCACCATAATTTAAAGGAATACAAAAAAAGAGTCAGCTTTGACACCATCATTGAGGATGTTTCCGCACCTCTCTAATACTAGACATTGCTTTAAAAACTATAAATTACAAGGTCTGGTTAAAAATTGCATTTTCTGCTTAGATATATTTTTCTTACACAGAGTACCAGCATATATCCGACAAGCCTTCAAGCAGGTGTCTAAAGATTTCTCTGGAATACGGCCATGCATGTGACATGCTTTGGCACACGTAAAGACTACATTACACAAGTGCACACACACATAAAACGTGAAAAAAATCAGGTCAAGTTCTCAAACAAATCTTTCAAACAGATGTTTTCAATATCCTACCATGAGAATGGCTAACGATTCAGTATGGAAAAGTTGATATTTGCATTTATGGTGAAGCAGAAATTTATAAACCCATATATTATTCCCAAAGGTAAACTATACAAGTGGAAGGAAACCATTTCTTGTTGTTAATTTTAATGTGATAAGTATGTCATGACAAATCCCATCACCCACTGGCATTTGTTTTCCATTTGAAAATTGGAAGTTCAAACACAAGTGTATACACTTGTCAAGGCAAATGTGTTGTTTCAAGTGGCTGTTAACGAATGTTTTTGAGTTCGGGAAGCAGATAAACACATTCAGCAGAACAAGCAACATTTGACAACCAACGCAACACAAGTACAAATGTGACTAGGTATGCGGACAATGTAAACAGACCTCTTTACATGCATCAGTGATGGCAAAATACACGCTATAGCGCAGTTTTACGTGCTACAGGAAGTTGGGGGGGGGGGGGGGGAGACCAGATTTTTTACACCGAGCAGGTCCTGCAGGACGCGCTGTTCGTACTGAGTGCAGCGCAGCAGCATCCAATCACCACCAGTGGTGTCTTCTCAAAAAATCGCCGCTGGCAGATTCTCCTCACTACAGATCCCAAAATCAAAAAATACATTATGTGATAAAGTATGTATAAAAAACTTCCATAACAATAACGGAGAGGGTATACTCGCACAAATTTATCTATAGATTCTTCTGGCATTAAGTCTAAACGTAAATACGGAGTTGCCAGACACAAATCTGGGACTTAAACCTAGACATTTCTGGACAGCGCCAACAAAATAAGTAAAAAAAGTACAGGTCTAACCTATGTTACATACTTTACCGTAGGTTTGTATTTCGATTGTAAGGAGGGAATTCAACTGTTTCTGGGTGCCCGATAGAGCTATTCAATTGTTTTCGGATCGGACTTGAGTGAAGCGAGCGCCCATTATTTCTGCTGGCTCTCTCCTGAGGTTGTGAGCAGAGATGTGCTCAAAGTACGGCTTTTCAGCGCCCAAACTGCATATTCAGCAGCGCACCCAATAGTTTAGATAGGTTTAGCTGCATTACACGTCTAAACCCGATGCATTTGTGCGCGACATGTGTGAAAAGTAATGTGTGTGCGAAACAATTGAATATCATATCCCCGATCTAGTCCCTTTAGATGGTAGATCGGGTGCAAAAAAAACAATTGAATTCCCCACTAGAGTGAGTGCACAATCTACAGAGGTTGTCCACTTATGGGAAATTGTTCCTCATCACCTAACACCTGTAGTGCATATAGCTGGAGTAATCAGTTTATCTAATCCTCTGCAACAGTGCTATTGAGAGTGTAATACTGGGTACACACTGGCCGATATATTGGCCGATCAATTGATCGGCCAATATATCATGACCCGTCGGCCAGTGTATACAGACGATATGTCTGTGAACGGCACAGCAGCAGCACAGTCAGGGAGAATGCCAAATATTTAGTAACATCACCACGTAAATCTTCAGTAAGAAACACACCTACCACCGGACTGTTGCTGGATTACCATGTACTGCCAACTGGGAGACCTTATGATATACATGCCATGCCCTACAACTGTCATAACACACAGTACAAACGAGAGGATGGTTCCAGAAGCATGGGAAGGAAAACCCACTTCGAAATGATAGAGGTGGCCCCTGGATAAGCTGAAGCATTTGTGCCCCCCCCCCCTATATTTTAAACTAGGATAGTGCGCAGCGAAGGCATGCACCAGAAATAAAGGGGGTGTGGCCTCACCAGGATGGTATATAACCACACAAAAGTACCAGTTCACATCACACCGAACATTAGTCTCTGTTATTCACATTACACTGCACTGTAGTGTATGTTATTCACATTACATCACAAAGTAGCACGCCAAACCCCTTTATACATGTTACACCTCACAGTAGAGTCCCTTATTATAAGGGCACAATCGTGCCCTTATATTAAGGCTGCATCTAAAAAAACCGGATTTCTCCATAGAGAATTCTGGAGGGGGGGGGGGGCAAGGTGTTCAAGGGGCTACACCTCAAAAGCTATTAGAGGTACGGATCTGACATTTGGTATGGCCGGGTAGAACTGTCACTGGGTGCTGCATGCCAAATTTCAGGGCAAAAACATAAAAAACGAGGACATAGGAGTAATCTAAAGCTCCAACTGTCACTTTTTTCTGACATTCTCAATTAGGATAACTTTTCTTCTATAGTCTATGGGGGATTTTTGGGAAGGCAAAACTCAGGGTAGGGGTGGAATTTAGACTTGGGGTTTGTTTTATTAGGTAGCTATTGTGCCAGGGTATGTGCTATTGGGGTTCAGGTAAATTAGAAAGTTACAGTTTTTAAACTATTACCTCAAGAATGAACCATTGTAGAGATAGGACTTTTAAACTTATTGCGCAGCCACAGTAGGAGCCTCCAGCAGGTGTAATAACTGTGGCTTCACTTGGGTGCACCAAGATGGCCGTCGTTTGCGGACGGCAGCGGGGACCAGGTCCGGGGGGGAAGAAGCTGGCGTTAGCTGCAGTGGGAGCTGGCGGAAAGGCAAGGGGGGGTAGCGGGCATCAGCTGCGGCTAGAACCCAGGTACAGTAGCAGGCTTTAGCGGCGGCGGTGCGGGCGGCAGTGCGGATGGCGGTGGGGCAGGCGCTAGGACCCGGGGGAGGTAGCAGCACACAGAATGCAGGCTCAGATCTGGTAGATCCATGATACCTGCTTCTGTGTTTAGTTAAAAAAAAAAATGCTGTGGCCCCGTCCCCCAAAAACCAACCAGCCCCAGTACTGGGTGTGCTAAATACAGGGTTGTGTTCTCCTATTTGTGCTAGTCTGTAGTCCCTTATCCACACCAATCTGTCTTTGCCCATCTGCACTGCTCTGTCTTCCCATGTCCATGCCACACTCTTCCCCCATCCACGTTGCTGTCCCCCCCAAACCATGCCACTCTGTTTCCCCCCATCTGCACCACTGTTTTCCACCAATCTGCATTACTTTGGCTACCTCCCCCCCCCCCTCTGTACTGCTTAACCTTCCCTCCTCTACACGCCTTTGTGTCTCACCTATACACGCTGCTGGGTCTCCTCCCCCCCATCCACACCACTTTTATCCCATCTGCACAGCTCTATTTTCTGCTTAGACTGCATGTGTGTATTCCAATGAGCACACAATTCTGTGAATTAGCTCCACCATTTTGTGAGTGACAGCAATCTCATTCTGTGAGAGTGTTGAATCTGCCATTAACCACAGGGTGTGATGGCATACCATATCTGTATTGTGCAAGGAACACGTCCATTAAAGCGTAATTTCATTGCTTTTTGAAGTTTAAGTGGCAGAAAATCAATAGGTTTTGTGAATTTTCAGATCATGTCTAAGCCTTAATGGGACATGTGAAACCGTCAGGTTTTTTGTCTATGAAATACACATTATGCCACATTAGTACCCCTTATACATATTATGCCACATAGGGCCCCTTGTACACATTATGCCATATAGAGCTCCTTGTACACATTACACTATACAGTAGTACCCCTTAAACATGTTATACCACCCAATCACTTCCCACACTCTTACTGCCCCCATTTATAGCTATCACTGCCCCAATCACAGCCCACACAGCTCCCTTTCACACTGCCCACTCTCACCATCCCCACTTATAGCCATCACTGCCTCCACTGCCCCACTCTCACTGCTCACTGGCCCCCACCCTTAACTATCACTGCCCCCAATCACAGCCCACAGACTTCCCTGTCACATATCCAAATGGCCCCACTGCCCCCCTTTATAGCTATCAGTGCCTCAAATCACAGCCCACAATGGTGCCCCCTCCCAGCTATCACTTCCCTCCTCACACCACCCCCACTCATAGCTCACTGCCCTCCTCACACCGCCCCCACTCATAGCTCGCTGCCCTCCTCACACCGCCCCCACTCATAGCTCACTGCCCTCCTCACACCGCCCCCACTCATAGCTCACTGCCCTCCTCACACCGCCCCCACCCTCAACACATATCCAAATGGCCCCACTGCCGCCCCCTTATAGCCATCAGTGCCTCAAATCACAGCCCACAATGGTGCCCCCTCCCAGCTATCACTGCCCTCCTCACACCGCCCCCACTCTTAGCTCACTGCCCTCCTCACACCGCCCCCACTCTTAGCTCACTGCCCTCCTCACACCGCCCCCACTCTTAGCTCACTGCCCTCCTCACACAGCCCCCACTCTTAGCTCACTGCCCTCCTCACACAGCCCCCACTCTTAGCTCACTGCCCTCCTCACACAGCCCCCACTCTTAGCTCACTGCCCTCCTCACACAGCCCCCACTCTTAGCTCACTGCCCTCCTCACACAGCCCCCACTCTTAGCGCACTGCCCTCCTCACACAGCCCCCACTCTTAGCGCACTGCCCTCCTCACACAGCCCCCACTCTTAGCGCACTGCCCTCCTCACACAGCCCCCACTCATAGCGCACTGCCCTCCTCACACAGTTCCCCATCCCAGCATACAGCTCTCCTCACACAGCCCCCACTCAGCCCAAACACATCCCCACACTGCTCCCCCCTCACCTACAGGATACACTGCCAAAAAAACCCCTCTTACTCATGCCCTGCTCCTCCTATACCTCGTTCTCACAGCCAGCCAAGCGCTGCACGCTGGCTGTGACAGCTCCACTTGCGGTGGGGGCGGCAGCTGCTGAGCGTGGTGAGTGAGGCCACCGGCTGCACCAACCTCCCTGCAGCCCTCCCCTCAGCCAGCACTGCCAGTGTTAGACACTGCGCCTGCGCTGAATGTCATGCTACAGAGGCACTTCATTACGGCCCTGCTGCGTACACACTAAACGATCTTTTGTCCAATATATTGGTCCAGTGTTGATGGAATGATATATCATACACATCGAATAGTGTGCATACCTAATCCATCATTCGTTCGTCACATTGCCCTACCTGCTGTGCTGCTCGTCAGATGGGAAGATGCAATGAACGATGTGGTGCACAGGAGTAACGATTCTTTGGATACAATCCCCCGGCACAATATATTGTGCCGTTGTTCCGAAGACTACATAGTGCATACGCTTTATATTGTGTTCTGGGATTTTGTGAATTTGGGATGACTGTCGCATTGTTTTACATATAGTGTGTACTCCAGCTTAACAGTGGTTGTACAAAGGCCATTTAAAAGCACAGACTGCAATGAAAAAACTGAAGCTTATTAAAAAGAAACAAAATAAAAATTATGAAAACTTATAAGTGAGGTCTTCATTTCAAAAGCCAGTTAAACTTTTTACAGATACTACAGGCATAGCATAGCCATATACTGTTTAGCAGAGACTGTGAATTGAGTTCATCTTCAATATTTGCCACACAGGTTCATATTATCTATTTGGATTAACAAAGCAATTTGATTTAATTAAAATTGTCGATGGGATATTTTCATACTAACTTGTACACGCAGGATGCCTCCTGGTGTGTATTCAAGCTAAAGAATGTGTTTGGTCAATTAAAACCAATAGTATTTTTGCTAAGTGCAATGCTTTATATGGGTTGGGTACGGGACCTCGGTGGTTGGGATGAAGACTGTCACTATACCAACAGCGGCATCCTGAGTCAGAACCCGATGCCTACAGGCAAGTACCCCTACCCTAACCCTCCCCATAACCCAGCTTTCCCGCAGCCTAACCCTAACCCCCCCCGCAGCCTAACCGCAATCGCCCCCCAGCAGCCTAACCATAATTCTCCCCCTAGTGCCTAACCCTAACCCCAAGCCAATACTTACTGTCGGGATGCTAGCAGTCGAGGTTGTGGAGCCGGGATCCCAACTACATCCCGCTTTATATATGCCAGGAGTAAGAAATGTAGAGAAAACTATAAGGACAGCACTCCATTCAAAATAGCTAAAACACAGAATACTTTAAAAAAAGAATAAAGAAATATTCCAGGCAGCACTACACCCCTTTATCTGTCTAACAGCTTATTAACTTGATAAAGGGTACAGTGCTGATTGGAGTGCAGGCCTTTCCTCCAGTGGCATATAATAATATACCTGGTACTGCTCTCCTTGAATGCAAAATCATCATTTGGTAATCAATGGTAGCAATCAATCTCTCACTAATGCTGAACTGTTAACATACATGGCTGCCACCTGTAAAACCCCTGTAATGTAAACACACTATGGGCCATATTCAATTTGAAGCGAAAACCCGTCATCGGCGATAATTTATCACAGATGACGTAATTTTCGCTTATTTCAATCATCCCCGTATTCAATTCAAAGACTTTTGGCAGGTGAGAAAAAAGTCTTTGTAAAAAAACGGGGATAAGTTTTCTCCAGCCTTTAGCTGGCGAAAAAAGTGCAGAATTGGGGTTTAGGGGTGCAGGCTTTAAAAAAAAAAAAAAAATAATAGCCTGCACCCCTGGGAATGCTCCCTAAAATCAATGTGTCAAAAAAGTTTAAAAAAATAAAAAAAATCAGGACATCCCAAAAACGTAACTTGAATTTTGGGGTTAAAAAAAAATTTGTGGAATAAATCCTAAAATAGCAAAATAGATTCCAGAAGTGTTCCCAAGTATACGGCAGGTGTTTTCTTCATTGCGGGTAGTAGTGGCAGGTGCATTTTTTAAGAATTTTAAAAAATTGGATACACTCTGGATACTCCCCTGTGCGCTAGAGGCACGCCCAGCCGAAAAGGCGGCGTGGCCTAAATAAAAGGAATGTGGCCTCGTGAGGGATCCCGATAACATCACTCCGGGGCAGCCCAGCATCACCAGAGATGCTGGGCTGCCCCCGAGACTGTGTCTGCACTGCCGGCTCCATTTCTATAACAGGAGCCAGGTGCTGAAGGAGAATGTCACACTGCAGAGGAGCCGGCATTAGCTGTCACCCCCTCTGAGGGTGACACCAGAGTGCATCCCGCACCCCCCTTATGACGCCACAGGGGTCTGAAGTGTGCACATAAAAAGTCCATCTCAGGAGCCTGTTATGGGAGTGTCGTGGGTGTCTCAGTCACAAACCCACAGCGGCCAAGACAATACGGAGTTCAGAAGGAGACAGACTGGTGCAAGGATAGATGGTGCATTGATAGTGGATTGTTCAGAACCAGAGGCGGAGTCGCACCATCCACAGGCAGTGAAACTGGGCGTCTCAGGGCTTGCACTCTCCTACACACGCTAGTATACAAAGGGAAAGCTGAAACTAGCATTTGCAGATCACTGCTCAACTCCGCAAAAAGTCACAGTAGCGCCTGTAATAGCATGCATCTCTGAATCAGGTCCTCTTATTATCCATTATTCAGTTTTCGTTGAAGGTGTGACAATAATAATGCAGATATAGTGGGCAAATACATTAATGTAAGAGTTTATATATAAAGACCCAAACGAAAACTAAAAAAAGTTTGGTCTAATTTATATGCGGCTTTATTGGAAAACTGGTTATTATAGCGGCATGTGTTACCCCAAAACAATGGTCATGGTAGCAGATTCTGTAATCTAGACCAAATGGCGTTAGCTTTCAAGGATCCCGACAGTCTACCATTGGGCTGCAAACAGAGTGACCAGCATTTGACAGCACCAATCATTTGCCAACTGGAATTTCAGATATATTTGAAGATAATCATGATTATCATTACCACAATCACAGCAGTAATTGGCTCATTTGTGGAAATTACCAATGGCAATATAAATCATCCATTTGCTTGTTTCAGACTAAGATAGGCCACAAACTCTGTGTAGGTCAGCATAAAAACCTAGGGAAATTCAAGAACAGGGGAGGGCAAGAAGGATGGACCAGTGGAAAGCTAAGGAATCCCCACAGGAATAGAAAGTGAATGGGAAAGAGCCAGACTGCAGGCAGCACTGTGGAGCACATGGCAAAGACATACTACATTTATGAAAAAAAAAAAAAAAAAAAAAAAAAACACTCTTGCAGGAGAGGCAGAGGATCTGAGCTTCATCTAAAAATTACTATTAACTGCTTGTTTGCCACCTTTCACCAGCGTACGCGAAAACTATATAGTGCATTGTAGCGCAGTGAGTGTCTAAGCACAAATCAGGAGTAAACATTAATTTGCTGGATGCAGACTGAAGCGGACAATGTTAGCACATGGCAAGTGTAAATCAATCAATGAATAACTGCCCTCTGGTATGATTTGTGCCCATCTCTGTTTTTCCACAGTCAGATTGATTAACGCAAAGTACCGCTTTAATATCATCACATACAGTATCCTAATGCATCAAAGTACCAGCCTTCTGCAAACGTATTTAGGTACAAAGACAACCTTTTATTATTGCCACTGACATACTTAGGGGTCTAGTTACTAAGCTGTGTTAGGAGACAGAGTGAAAAGTGATAAGGTGCCAGCCAATCAGCTCCTAACTGTCATCTCACAGGCTGTGTTTGTAAAATTACAGTTGGGAGCTGATTGGCTGGCACCTTATCACTCTGTCTCCTAACACTGCTTAGTAAATAGACCCCTTAAAGGGAAGAGACTGGTTTTGTACGTCTTCTATCGTCTTCTTTCGTGCGTCTTCTGATTGCGTGCGTCATTGCTACTGCGGATCCTTACTGAATCAGGCCCTCTGTGTAAAAATCTGGTTGTCACCTCCAACTGGTTCAACTCTGAAAAATGCCTCCTACCGTCAGTAGTCTACTGGGGTCACACCACTAGCTGCCTGTTATCCACTTTTTACTGCCTCTCTCATCTACAGCTTGGATTCAGATAATCATTTAGGGGGCTATTCATGAAAGCTTGGAGAGGTACAATTGTGAGAGATAAAGCATTAACCAATCTGTTCCTAACTGCCACTTTACGGGCTATGTTTGAAAAATGACAGTTAAGAGCTGATTGGTTGGTACTTTATCTTTCACAATTTTATCACTCTCTAAGTTTTCATGAATACCCCTTAAATTATAGCACGGTGACAACAGCTTTCTTGGTTGCTGTTGTAATGCACTATGCTTGGTACTTCCTTTACAATTGATCACTGTGATGCAATGTAATTGCTTCACCGTTTATCACGCTACTTGTTACGGGATGTAGTTCATATCCCAGCTGTCGGGATGCCGGTGCAAGAACCTTGACACCAGTCAAAATACCAGTGCCAGCATCCTGCCTGCCGGCATTTCGATGATAAGTATTGGGGTTAGGGGGAGGGTTAGGAGTAGGATTCTTACTTTCAGTTATCGTATCGGAATGCCGATGTCAGGATTTTGACTGCGGGGATCCTGAACACTGGCATCTCATACCCAACCCCTTGTTACACTGTTTGGGCGGAGGCACCAAGAGACACTACTAGAGAGTTGCTAATAAACTGGCCTATCCATTACCCGACTTTGTGAACAATCCAACCAAAACCAGGAGGTTTTGGTCGCATTGTTCACAAAGTAGGGTAGGATAGCCAGCAAGGACCAGCGATGCGCGGGCACGCTGGGTCCTTGCCAACCCGGACTATCTACTGAACATGCCCGTCAACCTGACGAGGCTCAGGTTCGGCATGTTCAGAGAATGCCGTTCACTGCGGGCACCGCACCTCAGCGACCTGAAAGTCTGAACGCTAGACGTTCAGTCTTTCAGGTCGCCTAGTGGATAGGCCCCTTAACACATGGACCACAGATGTTACATATACAATTACTAGACATTTAGAACACAATGTCATTTAATTAACAGATATATACTTTGGTATTAAATCAGAAGTCACTCCCTCATCCTCAGAATAGAATGATTACAACTTTCAATATAGCAACTATGCAATATGAGTGATATTTTACAGAATGTGTAACACCTGTAGAAACGTTTCTGCCTCTAAACACTTATCCAAGTGATATGAATCACTGTATTACATTTCCTACAGAGACTCAATGCCATAGCAAATAAAATATTCCACCCCATTTCCTTATTTTCTATATCAATAATAATAAAAGTTTTGTTAGCAGACACAGGCTAATGTCCCTTGGGTTAGAGAATGTACTGATGATTCTAAACAATCATTCAAACTAGTTGTTTTAAAGGTGAGAAGTTCACATCAGCAAATATTTACACAGAGCAGACACACCCTGTATGCTCACATCTTCAGCAGACCAAAAGCATATAGAAATATATATATTCTGTTTTGCGCATAACAAAAAAACAATTGTTACTTACCAACTAAGGGTGGGTGCACACCTAAACAACCAGCAATCATGCCGATGTTCAGGGCAATTTGCCTTCACCCTGGACATCGCATGATAGCGGGTACACACCTCAAAGATTTCATGAAAGACGGAACGATCACCGTTCCGTCCTTCATTAATATGTACAGCCTCACATGCGATATCGTGTAACTGGCTGTGCAGCACAGCCAATCACACGATATTGCATGTGACCATGGGAGCGTGCAAACCAGGCATACACACTGCACGATATGCCAGATTTGCCGTTCTGATTTGGCCAAATCGTGCCGATATCGTCCTGGTGGGTATGCACCCTAAAACTACAATTTCCATGCAACTTAAATGAATTGCCATATTTATTGTGATTATATAATACCAGTCTGCCACATAACATTCTTCACACAAAACATGTTGGGCATATGCACTTGCACAGCACCATAACAAGGCTTTATTGCGCCATGTGCTGGTCACAGCCCCTGAGCGCATGATGTCATGACGAGGGGGTAGGACTCCCAGGGTCAGGAATTAAAGCACTGCCTGGAGAATCCTCAGGATGTTCCGAGGGGCTGTAATCGCTGCAGTGTGCATACCTGGAGCATCCAAAAGAAGCCCCGGGCGGCACTGCAGCAGTGATATTGCCTGCATGGCGCAGTGCCAGACACCCGGCAGCCAGCTGCAGGTGCCTTGATGGCGCCGCCCACAAATCCCTGCTCAGCAGCCAGCTGCAGGTGCCTTGATGGCGCCGCCCACAAATCCCTGCTCAGCAGCCAGCTGCAGGGGCCTTGATGGCGCCGCCCACAAATCCCTGCTCAGCAGCCAGATGCAGGGGTCTTGATGGCGCCGCCCACAAATCCCTGCTCAGCAGCCAGATGCAGGGGCCTTGATGGTGCCTCCCACAGATCCCTGCGCAGCATCACCACCTAGCATACCCCTAGTTATGGCCCTGCATTTGAAATCATACAGAGGTGCATTTGATTACTCAGTGCTGTTGGAGGACCCTGCATCTTAATTGGGTATATTACTTACAGTCACAATTTAGACATTCCAACACCATAATGTCGACATGGACTATAGGCCTAATTCAGAAGTGCACGCAAGTGCATCCCGATGATCAGAACGGGTCTACGATCCTGCACGCAGACTGCCAGCAGACAGTCAGTGATTGACAGTCTGCTGGCATTTGTGGGCAGGGAGGGGGCGGCGATGGCCTCAGTTTCTCAAAAAGGAGGTATGACGCCACCGTTGAGGGGGAGGGAAGAGGCCAGGTTCTCTGTCGGCTGACGGAGATTTCCTGGCCTCTTACTCTAATCTGCGTGGTTCACGCAGCCAACCAATGGTGTCTTAATACGGTGGAAATATATAAATAAAAGCGAATAATAAAACAGTACTTGAATTGATCTCAATTTGGTTCCAGGCAGGGTTGTGTTTACCATTTAGGGAAGTACTGGGCATAAAGCAACACTGTTGAGAGGGTTGCAGACAGGGGCGCTGAGAGGAGGGAGCAGGGACATTAACCGGGCCCAAAACCAGCTGATGAGAACAACAATTGTCCACTTTGCAGTGTTTGCAGGCAGTAGTTTTTTTCTTTTTTCTTCAGAAGAGACCTGGTCATGCCCCCACATTAGGCCACACCCCCAGTGCCCATTCAACTATCAGCAGCACTGGTTGCAGAGTCCCTCTCGAGTCTTGCCAAGCTGATTAATTTGGTGTGGGTCGATAAATCTGATAAAAGTAATAAACTCCAGTCTTCATGTTAAAAATACTGTGGCTGCCTTGGAGTTAGCTGTAAGTAATTTCAACTAATTTATCTTTAATGTAAGGTACTGTCTAAGAGTAGTGTGTGCAGATCTACCTTGAGTGTACAGCAATAACTTTTTTCAGCCAAATAGGATTTTCAAGCATTTCGTGCAAATATGATTGCTTGTACAGGTAGTGGTAATAATAGTGGTAATAAGAATAATAATAGTAATCATCATCAGAGACTGAAGTGCATCAGTCCCTTATTTATAAGCAACCACCACTGTACTGCTCTGTAGCAAGCAAAGTATTGACTTGCTCGGTACACTAGATGGATCACCGGACAATACGGGGAACAGATTAGAGTTTTGTTGTATTCCTGTGACCTACAGTTAAGATCTATCATACAGGTTTTTGTAAGCATACAATGATGTTTTCTTATATGTTGGCATACTGTCTAGTGCAGTGGTTCTCAAACTCGGTCCTCAGGACCCCACACAGGTCATGTTTTCCAGGTCACCCAGCAGGTGCACAGGCGTAGTCATTACTCACTGACATATTTTAAAAGATCCACAAGGTGGAGCAAATTATTTCACTTGTAAATCTGTGTGGAGACCTGGAAAACATGCACTGTTTGGGGTCCTTAGGACAGAGTTTGAGAACCTGTGGTCTAGTGTGTACCCTGTTTTAAATGCACATTTGAGCGAAAAGATGCTACACTGTCCGGCACAGCTCACTCGTGCCAGGGGTCTTAGTAATGGAACAGTAGCAGATTCACCCACATACAGAAGCTGATGAACCTCGAATCAATGCATTTTCACTAAATGTTAATATAGAGAGCATTTAGGAATGGCTTATTTAGACAAAGCTAGCATAGTTCCATGAAAACTTGCATGTAAATAAAGTGCTGAGGGCAAACTGATCAGCTGCTGTGCAACTATGAATCTCCTAAATGTGGAACTCCGACCTCAATGTAAAAACACAGTGCCTGAATCTGAGCTTGTTGTAATTTAATAACCTTCATCAATGCTGCAAGATGCAGCATAAGAAAAGTGTACATATTTCCTTCCTTCCTCCCCTCCCCCCCTGTAACAGTGTATAGCAAAAGCAAACTTCGGAGATAGAAGCATTCAAAATGTGTCGGATATACAGTGTAAACACGGCCAAGAGCTTCTGTTGCTCTGATACCAGGATGACCATCTACAACGACTCCCTGTTTTCTGCGCATAAAAACTTTTCCAGAAGCATTCCATGTGTAATATTTTGGCAGCTCACAGTACAGCAGGGTCCTTGCAAAGTCATCATTTTGACACAGTTCGAAGAAAGAAGTCAATGTTGTTGCGTAATTTGGTATAATCAGATAGCTGAGAATGCTGGGAAAGTCTGCTAAAGCTCTCTTCGATAATAAACATTAAGATCATGACAAAACACTCCCTCTGAGGCCCTACCGATATGCCGTGAGGCCCCACAATGAGTGTACAGACAAAATTGTGTTTTTTAATGAATTAAAAATTAACAGTAATTTCTATTTCAAGTTTTTTTTTAGTTGCCTCCGCCGTGTTTTAATACGCTCGTATGTAAAATTTCACAATCGCGGCTTGTAAACTGTGGATTTGTATAGAAAGACAGAAGGACAAATTTTCGCTTTTATATAGTAGATTTAACAAATGAATCATTGGGCCCAGGCAGGCAATATGTTGGATGACCTCCAAACTGTTAATAAATCAGTTAGTTATGGAAGGAGTCTGATTTACTGTACAGTTATGGATAGCTTTCAGCTGTAATTTCATAGGGGCCCAAGAGAAATTTATGGTTAAAGCATTTGAGCACATACAGTACATATTCCTTTAGTCTGATATCTAGGTCTATATTAAGATTACATTATGGAAAAAAGAAATGCATAAAGTACGGACTTAACCCTATGGAGCAGTCACTTTGGCGGATGCCTCGAAGTCCAAAAAGTCACTATTTTCACAGGATTACATACAGTACAATGAAGTGCCAATTTCTTAAAAAATTTTGACAAAAATGACCAACTCTAATCTAACCTAGGGCTGAATACAATTATCAGCGAAAAGTGCCGTTTGGAAAAAAAAAAAAAAAAAACACAGCCAAAAACTTTTCTCCAACGTATCTCCATATTCAATTCCCCAGAGTTTTCGCCTATGTGAAAACGCCATAGCAAAAACAGGCGAAAAAGCTTCTCCAGCAAAAGGCAGGAGAAAAGAAGTGCAAAATCCATATTTTGGTGTACAAATGTGGGGACGGTTCAAAACCCTTTGGACACCCCCCTAATAACTAATTAAAATTTACTTACTTCACCCCAAAAAGTGTCAATTTTGGGGCGAAAATTAAAAAAAAAAAAAAAGTGTTGTAAAGTGAGGGGCGGCTGGTACTTTGGGGGGCTATATGGTTGGGACAGGTGTTTTTGGGATTGCAGCAGGTGTATTTTTGAAATCTTCATTTTAGAGTCATCAAAATATACAAGTACCCAATTTCAGGTATCCCAAATATAACCTCGGTACTTACTTTTCCGAAATAAACATTGCTTTCTATAATTTTTCCACACACATGCAAATATGCACATAACAAAATAAATTCACTAAATACTTTTATTAGGGCTACTACTACTCTATATTGATTCCCAGGGTCACTGAAGCTTTTTATGGGGTACAGACTGACTGGAAAATCAAAGCGCCTATTTAAATAGCAGCAGACGGTTATGGAACATAATAGAATACTGGATGGACTCACAAGGAAGGTTATAACTTCCCTGAAACAAAAGCATACAATGTTCTTTTTATGGGTGTTAAAAGTCTGGCTGAGATTAGCACATTACACTGTTCTTTTAGTGATTGTTTAGTTATATAAATAGAATGTTCTATCAATTGTTACATTACTGTAAAAAGAAAACAGTACAATAATATGGATGCTAACAATTACTGTAAAATAAAGTACAGGTTGAGTCTCCCATATCCAAATATTCCGAAATACAGGATTTTTTTTAGCATGACAGATAGTGAAACCTTTGATTTTTGATAGTTCAATGTATACAAACTCTGTTTAAGGCATAAATTAAAAATAAAGTATAAAATTATCTTTAGTCCTTGTGTATAAGGTGCATATAAAACAAATTAATTTCATGTATGTACAGAAACTTTGAGCCACAAAATTACTGAAAATATTGTATAAAATTACCTGCAGGCTGTGTGTATAAGGTGTATATAAAACAAATGAATTCTGTGTTTAGATTTGGGTCACATTTCTGTAATATATTTTTAATTGATTTCGGAGTCTACAATAAAAAGTAAAGAAGGCAAATTTTTTATATACATTTTGTTTCCCAAATGATAATAAATCACTTTGTATTATATCCCCATATATTTATTATTTTCAACAAACCATTCCTGGCCATAACTAGGGTGGTGCGGCCAGTGCTACCGCACAGAGCACAACAGCCCTGAGGGCGGAACACCGGCCGCCCACCTCAATCCCCCTCTCCGACAGCGCCGGCCGCCCTCTGCTTACAGCTCTGAAAAGGACAGCACTGCAGCCTCCACCTTCATGTGACTCCGCCTACGGAGTCCCAGCAACTTCCAAGACCCACATCTATTGGGATGGGAGAGACGTCATGACGTCTCTCCGCCCAAGGCTCCCACAGTTCCTAGGTGAGGTCTGTGTGAGGAGATGTTGAGTGGGCAGACGGGGAACGGCACCTTGAACCTTAAGTGGCACGGCGCTGTGTGTGTGACTGTCATGTCACTGTCCAGCAGAACCAGACAGGTGAGGTCCAGTGAGTGACAGCGGCAGGGCGGCGGCATCCAGCAGCAGCCGGTCCCGGCCATTGCCACCCTGTTAGTGATTCACTGTGAGTGACTGACACCGTGGTCTTCTCCTTCAGAACTTTAAAGTAAACACAGCCAGCTACTTTAAAGAAAGATTAAAATTGGTTGAAAATACAGTTGCAGTCATACTACTGTTTAATTGCAAAATATAGCTGTTTGATTGCATGCTAGAAAAATCCTGTTATTGTTTTCCCCAAATACTTCATATATCACTTCCATTCCCACATTATCATCTGGTACATGTATACTGAAAGAGCAAGTGGTTAAAGTTAAAGTGCGTATTGCTCCGCTTGCTAATCTTTTTGCTCCTGGAGAGGTTCTACATTGTATTGCTAGTCTAAAACAAGGGTGGACATTTCATCAAGACAATGATCCCAAACACACAGCCAAGGACACTCTCAAACTGGCTTTAGAGAAAGAAAATAAAGCGGCTAGAATGGCCCAGCCAATCACCTAACTCTGATCTTTAGTCCATAGATTTTCAAATAGATTCAAGTTCATAGAAGAGACCCACAGAACAATCAAGATTTGAAAAATCACACCTGAGCAACGCATGCGACTAGGTTCTCCATACAGGAGGTGTCTTGAAGCGGTCATTTCCAACAAAGGCTTTTGTATGAAATATTAAATACATTTCAGTAAGCGTGTTCAATACTTTTCCCTGTGTCATTTCACATTATTACACACAACTTAATTTATGGACATCTATTGTTTGATTTCTTTGTGTGTGTGGATTGCAAGAGTTGTTGCTGACATTTGGTGAAAAATTCATTACAATAGCCCCATTACAAATATATTAGAAAAATGTTGATGTGTTCAATACTTATTTTACCTGCTGTATATAAGGGGCACTACGGTGTGGCATAACATATATAAAGGGGCACAACTGTGTGGCGTAATGTGACTAATAAACACTACTGTACAGTCTAATGTAAATTGGTACTATCCTGTAGCCACACCCCTTTAAGTCACACCCCTATCTTTTTTGCACGCACCTTTGGCGTGCACTGTTCCTATTTTGAAAGGGGGAGGGGCTAACCAAAAGGTTTAGTTATGGCTCTGATTCCTGGGTATATTAGGCAACCCTAGTATAGTAAAGCAACCGTGGCACGGAACAAGATGACCCTTGTGCCACAGACCCATTTTCAAATGTGCCAATCAGTGCTAGGTGTCTTTTCACATGTACTAACAGCACCACATGATTAAAAATGTATTGTTATTGTGTTGTGTTATGGTTCAGATCACATCCAGTGGCTGCGGCGAATTACTGGGAAACAAAAGAGCCTGTGAAGCCAAACAGTAGCCCCAGGCTGCAAGGATGTGTGCCCATCACTGGGGACCAGGAGCCTAGCTCCAAACGCTCCAGCACTACAGGGCATCAGGACTGAGGGAGCCTACTGCAGACCATATAGCACCGCCCATAGCAGCTGGCACCTACGGGAAGAGACTTCCTCCCAAGTGTACACGCCACCACCCTCAGATTCCCCACTGTCCTGTGGGTGCAGCAGATGCTGAGGGTCCCCCGCCACCCCCCTGTATAGTGCGCACATACTATTTCTCACTCATTTAAAAAACAAAAGGGGGGGTTGTGCCATGCCTTCCCAAGTTGGTCATGTCCCCCTCTAAGAATCGAGGGCCCATAGCCACTCTATATGGTCTTGGCTCCCAAAGCAGAGAAGTGACAGTAAGGAGTGCTGTCAGCAGAGTCCAGTGGCTGCGGCGCTCAGACGGCAACATTGTGGATTAACGGATAGTATCTACCATGTCCCTGGGTGAAAGAGGGGGAGACGTGCACTCCACACTGGACACTGGCTGCACCAGTGCAGAATGTTAAATCAGGTGTGGCACATCGGGGGAAAGAGATTCCAGTACTGTGGCATGGCAGTAATGGAAGCCCACCGCTGCATGGCTGTGTTAGCAAAACCCAGAGCTGAGCGCTGGGTACATTATATAAAACAAAGATTAAATATATTTTAAAGGTCTGCAGATATTGTATAAAAAAATTGAAATGCATTTAAAAGTAGTAAAATTGCACTTAACTGTTGCCTGGTGGTCTAGGGAGACCTGGAGCCCTCTGTTAGTGGATGATTCACCCAGGCCCGCTCCCAGGGGATCAGAATGTTTTTCCCTGCAGCCTCATGACTAAAATTGAGATCAGGAGGTACAGGGAAAAGCTGGTCAGCACAGCCAGCTAATTAAAACTCTAAAGAGCTCCCACTCGTTGGCCAGGAGACTGCTGCCTGGGGATCTTATCTTTCCGCATGTGGAGCCCAAATTCGGCCAGAGAAGGTAATAAGTTCTCCCAGCAAAATCCTGGAAAGAAGTCTTCGAGGGAACCATCCCCCACTCCAGACTTGCTGGAGCCTGGGGTGCAGTTACTTGTTCAGGTGATCTTACGCACAGAAGAGTAACCACTCTATACTAGGGACAATGTTAAATGTGTGCATGCAGTTAGCTTGATAGGCTAAAGGACCCAGGGTTAGAACTGGATAAAAAGGGGCCCGTGAGCCCTGAATAGTGTGCATCATCTAACCATCCATAGAGGATGCTATGACATCTTGTAGGCTGTGATTGCCCCAAGCACCTTTAGCAAGGGACTAGTCTTTAAAAACTTCCGAGCAATAAACATCTTGCCTTAAGACGACTGCATCCGCTTGTATCCTGTGGATATAAGAGGAGCACTAAATGTTACTCTGTTCTCCAAAAACTGGTTTTAGCCCAGTGTCATAAGGCTAAAATCCTTTGCCAGCTACCCAGGAAGGGTTGCAGCAGCATGTCCACAGTGTGTGGACTTCACACATACCCAGAATCAGGCTGTTACAGTTGCTGGTGGTAGTAACCTGTGTGAAACAAGCGGTTCCAGATGCCGATGTAGAAGCCTGGTAGTGGCAGTGAGTTACCTGCCCAATACGCAGTTGGAGGAGTTAGTAACAGGCGGTTACTAATAGTGAGAAGGAATCCCTAGGAGAGGATAAGTAAGCCCACTCAGGTTACTTAGGGATAAGTAACCACCGTTTATTCTATCAGTGTCAGAAATCTGTGATCTCCTGGCAGAGCAAGGTCATCCGGTCACAGACATGTACATGCTTTTCTTATAATATATGTAGTTAAAGGTAATAAAAACATAAAATGAATATAAAGGCTCAGCATACTGTTGCTAACAAAATGAGTCACCAAGATAGATTCTGTGGTTACAACAGAAAGGTGAATCATCAGTCTGCAGACAGGACAAACATATGGTGTAAAAATGTAATCCCACAAGGTAAAATAAGGAAATCATAACACATTATTATTTGTGAGTATCCCAATAGGAGTTGTTGCTTGAATCGGTTGGGTATGAAATCCTGGCTGTCAGAATACAGACAGCGACATCCCGACAGCCAGAATCTCAACACCCATCGAAAAGAGCGGTAAGTATTTTTCTATCCCCTTCCCTAACCTGCCCCCTAGTGCCTAAACCTAACCTCCCCCTCAACGCAACTTAAACCCAACACCCTCTCCCGACATCCTAAACCTAACACTCCCTCCCTGGTGCCTAAACCTAACCTCCCCCCCCTTTGCCTAAACCTAACCTCCCCCTCCCCACACAATAATCCTAACACTCCCTCCCCGATGCCCAACCCTAACCCTCCCCCTAATATCTAACCCTAACCTCCCCCTAACACCCCGAAACTTACCTTCGGGATGCAGACGGTCAGGATACTGGTGCCAGGATCCCGACCTGTTGTCATAATAAAAGTGACTGTTTTGCTCTAGGGTTATTAGGCAGGACTCACTTGTTATGTTTGATTTAATTTAAAATGTAGCCTACTGGTTTATAAAATGCTAAAAGCTGCAATTATCCCAGCACACATTACTCAAAATTGTTTTGTGAGGGATGAGAAAGTTGCCGGCTCTCCTAAGACAGCAATTGTACATGGGGCCTGGTTCAGGGATATATGCTATTGCCATCACAGCTGTGATCCCATGCACAGCTACAGTGCAAAAATATGCAAATGTCGCAGATGTCAATGATTGTATTGAGACGGACCACCTGAGGTTTTGCAAAACCAAACATCTGTGTTCAACAACGCAGCATCAGTCGCAGATTATTTGATTATTGCAATTCTAAAGAACCCTATGGCTACTCAGAATGGCCGCAGGAACAGAGATGCCAGAGCCACATTCACTGCATACAGGATCACAGACAGACTGACACGCCCCGTAAACAATAGCAATACGCCTGCGTTCTTTGCCGCTACTCCCAGTTACCTTTCTTGAATACTCCCTGACGGTCAATCACATAGAGAGTAAAAAGTCCTGCAAGCGACTATGGTAACGTACCTTGACGCTGTGCGACTTCGAAGCATGCGCAGTTTACCAATCATCGCTTGACCGCGCAAATATCGGCATTGCGTACAGCTGGATACTTGGCTAACTAAGCAAGTAGAAATAAAACCACACTGCTTGGCCATCTCTCACATCCATATTTTAGCCATATGCAAAAAGCTAGGATGCAGAGTAAGGCAACTAAATTAAGCTGAGCGACAGTCTATACAGCAGTAACAACTTTGTATTCTGTTTATGTTATCGCACAAAAACATTTATCACACATAAGCCATAACTGCAGTACAGATATTGGAGAGACATTCGATAGGTATAGGCAGAGTATGGTCTTGGTCTACTTTATATTAACTTTCCATCTGGGAATGCTGGCAGGAATGTGCAAGGTGTGTATGAGAACTAATTGTGTTTGGTTCAGTTGTAGTAGCAGGAAACTACACGTCGCTTGTTTTGTTTTCTCTACTTTTCCCACTATATGAGCTTGGCAAATGGGGTAAATGTGACAATATTCTTTTGCTAGGGAGGTAAATTATGAGCACACTAATCAGAATTTACTGCTGAAATCATTCCCCCTTTTGCTGACAGATGAAAACGAAAGTAGCAAATGTGTATCTTGAGGTGAGGAAAGTGCTGATAGCTCAGCTGCAGTCAGCTAAAGAATTTCCTCTCATTACATCATCATGAGGATTTAAAATATTGTATGCAGTGCATTTAGTAACAAGGTAACTGAGCAGTTGTGGTACATAAGGATAGTTTGGGGTCTGCGTTTTGTTAGATGTGGTAATCATCTTTCTATAATTACCCAAAGTAATACTCAAGATCAAACTTATATCCTAAATAAGTAAAAATATTTGCAGATTTTCTTTCTACCAAATAATTGCAATTATAATGGAACTTGAGCTGACTAAACCATGCAAACCGTGGCTTTCACTGACATCATGTTGAGAACATACTGCTTACAATACTGATACAAGATCCATCAACAGAATATACAGAATACTGGATTGAGTAAAGAACTGGCTTGTACATAAATATGACGTGTAGTAAACTAGGCAGCGATATGCAAACAGCCATGGAGCTTCAATCTGGGAGAGGAACAGAGATGAAGGATATCTGTTAATGATGATCTTTTCAGATGGCAGCCAAGTCATTTTAAATGTAGGTCCGTAGGGGACAATGTGCATGTTTTATGTCCATAGTTTACGATCACTAAATTTTGTTTTCTTCTGAACCACTAGCTTTATGTTCTCCCTGTACTAACTCTTACTGCTGTCTGTGAGCCTTCTTGTAAAGGTGTAGCTTAAGGGACAGATTCAGTTAGCCATGCGGTTTGTTCCCGCAGGTAAAATACAAAGAACTATTCAATTTCAGACCCGCAGTCAACCCAGAGTTTTTGCTGCATAAACCTGTTTTTGAACTTTAGCATTATTGTGTGGTTAGCCTCATTTAAGCTAGCAGTCTAGCTTAAATAAAACTTCCTCTGACTGGGTTGGTCTATTATTCTTACATATAGTTTTCTTAGTACTTAACTGTTCCTTTAGAGATCCCCATTGGCTTGCTCTTACTTTTGAATTTACTAACATATCAAGTAAATAGTTTTGTTGCATTCAGTAATGCATTTTTACATTTATTCTACTGTTCCTGGATTTAACCTTTCAATTCCGATCCTGTCAGAGACACAGATGATTTCTCATTTGACAAACGTCAGCCTTTCTAAAATCAGAATTGATTGGTGATCATTGTTTTGATGATGCTCTGGATTGCTATTGGCTATGAATTAAACCACACTAACCAAAGGCCACACTACACACCAAGGCCCTCATTCAGAGCCGTACGCTCTGAGCAGAGCGCACGCTCTGAATGAGGGCCGCCCTCCATAATTATGGAGCGTCCTCCTGGACGCTCGTATAGCTGTGGGTCACCACCCACAGCCTATACGAGCGTGCAGTTTGATGGCCGCGATGGTCTTGACCATCGCGACCATCGCCACTGCGAGCCGTAGCCTGCGGTTGAGGTTTTCAACCGCAAGGCCCGGAGTGATTTTGGCTCTATCAGAGCCAAAATCACTCCCACTGACATCACTAGTGATGTCAGTGGGCCGGCTTCTGACGGTAGGCGTTCCCTTGGGAACGCCCCCGTCAGGGAGGCACGCCCACCAAAGGGGGCGTGCTGTCAATCAACATCGACAGCACACCCCCTTTGATCAGACAACGAGCGAAGGAAAGTCCTTCGCTCGTCGCGTCTGGCGCATGCGCACGACGGAGCTCCCGTCGTCGTGCGCATGCGCAGTGCACAACATCGACCCACTTGCGAGCGGACAGCCGCTTGCGAGTGGGTCTGAATCAGGCCCCAAGTTCTCTCCTTTAGACACACTATCCTGTCTACATCTCCGTTTGTGAGAACTAAATCTAGGTGTTCGGAATGAACATTTCTACATCCAGCCACTTGATGATGCCCTTAACCTAGATGAACATGTACCACAAAACAAGGACTATACACCAGGTGCTGAGAGGGAAGAATCTTCTAATCAAACACCACTAAGAGCAGCTGTGAATGGGCAGCCAACAGAAAATAAAAATCAAGAAAACAACAACTACACAGCGCTATAGGAGGCGAGAGAAACCACAATAATTTATAATCAATAATAATTTATTTAAAATGCAACTGCATCAATTAAAAAAGATCACTTTATAGCAATAAAAAGAATCCTTGTGAAAGGACCACAAAACAGTCCATAATGATTCCAGTTTCAGATAGGCACTTCCTGAATAAACCATTGCTTTAGCTTGTATAAATAATGCTATATACGACTAGTTTAGAACAGAAAACAGTTGTGTATACTACAGGGCTTAACAAATTTTTCTAAAACCTAGGAGCCAGGATGAAAGTGTAGGAGCCAGACCCCCCCCTTCCCCCAGGGCAGCATTACTGAGCATCTATGCCCCTGACAACCAACCCCCATGGCCACACCAATAACTGGGTACCCTAGGTAAACCACCCTCCCACAGCCACATTACTGAGCAGCTAACCCCCCTCTCCAGGCAACCAACCCCCAGAAAGACCACCCCTCCGCAGCCAAAAAACCCTGGGCAAGCAAAGCCACCCCCGGCAGTGGCCGAACCAGAGAGTGGTGGGCCCAGATGCAAGAATATGCTTTGGGCACCCCTATGCAGTGCCCCCAGTAGTGGTCCCCCTATGTAGTGCCCCTTTAATCAGTACCACCAGAAGTGGTCCCCCCTATGCATTGCCCCCAGTAGCTGTCCCCCCCAGTAGTAGTCCCCCTTATACAGTGCCCCCAGTAATAGTCCCCCCTATGCAGTGACCCCAGTAGGAGGCCCCAGTAGTAGTCCCAACTATGCATTTCCCCTAGTAGCGGCGCCACCCTGTACAGTGTCCCCAGTAGCGGCCACCCCCACCTATGCAGTGTCCCCACAGTAGCGGCTACCCAAACTATGCAGTGCGCCCACAGTAGCGGCTACCCAAACTATGCAGTGCCCCCACAGTGTCCCTGGTAATGGCCACCCCCCCCCTATGCAGTGCCCCTTAAAAATACAAAAAAAGGCAACTTACCTGATCCACGCTCCTGCCGAGGACCGCCGCTGTCCGCTCCTCCAGGCACGATCTGCACTATGGGAGAGATGTCATGATCTCTCTCCCATCACCTGCTGCGGGGTGAGCCGGAAGCTGGAGCTCATGAGTGAGCACCAGCCGGCTCACTCCATGAACGACACAGCAGCCAATGAGAGTCTGTCTGACTCTCATCGGCTGCTATAACAAACATACAGCCGCCGCTGGCGGCTGTGTGTTTGCTACTCTGTAGTGTGGACCGCGCTCGCGGCCTGCACTACAGGGACCAGGTGTTGCTGAAAATCTGGTCGCCAGGCAGCCAAATCTGGTCGCCATGGCGACCTGGCCCCTGGGATTTGCCGAGCCCTGGTATATACAGCTTCCAGCTAACTAAAATCTCCATTTCATTTATGACCTACTTCCTCTGACAATTTGCAGAACATCACAGTTCCAAACCCACCAAATTCTTGATGGCTTGGACAACATGTCTCAACCATTGGAACCACAACTTTAATATCTAGTGTATGCTCAGCGAGAACAGAATCTTATATAAAAAGCAACAGCTTATGAAGCATGACCATGATCCTCAGTCCTCAGACTAGTCCATACCAAATATCTCCTACACAGTCTCTGGGAGAGTGGACGACCAGCTAAACACATACTTACCACTTACTACACATACTTTGCATCCAATAGATCTGAACAGGAAAATGGGTACAAAGAAAAATTAGCAATTTGTTGGTGGAAAGAGTGCATTTGTCTGAGCGTTCTATCACGTTGAACTGAATCATCTCCATAGAGCAGCGGTTTTCAACTGCTGTGCCGCGGGTGGTTGTGAAGTGTGCCGCAGCACTGTCAGAAGTGGTGGTCACAGGTGCCGGTCACATTATAAAACTGCACACAGGGCAGCGCTGCCGCTGAGCTCCTCTGGGAGTCTCAAGCACTCCCGGGCCGTGACCTGCCTAGACGTAACATTACAGGTCACGCATGCCGCATAGCCAATCAGCCAGCCCACTCTCCATCCCTATCACCCGCCTGCATGCCCCCCCCCGCTGCTGACAGCTCTGCACTGTATGTGAGGGACAGGTAGGCATGTGGGAGCCAGGGTAAAGTTTTGTTTTTGGTGGCGATCAATGTGGTTGATATTTTTCTGTGAGGGCAGCCAAATGGTTTTATATATTTGTGGGGAGCAATATGGTCCATACTACACAGTAAAACAAACACACTGCCGACATCGCGGGGTAGTACACTCGGTGTGTTTGTTTTAGGAGACAATGAGAGTCAGACAGGGGGCACTACTACATGGGTCAGCGCATAAGGGGCACTACTACATGGGGCAGCGCATAAGGGCCACTACTACATGGGGCAGCGCATAAGGGCCACTACTACATGGGGCAGCGCATAAGGGCCACTACTACATGGGGCAGTGCATAAGGGCCACTACTGCATGGGGCAGCGCATAAGGGGCACGACTTCATGGGGCAATAAGGTGCATATGAAATGGAAAGGAATGTTCCCAGAGTGACGAGAAAAGGTGGTGTCATGTAGACACGCCCCCAGTTTCCAGAGGTCACGCCCCTTATGGCATGTTGCCACTGCCACTTTTTCGGTGCACGTGCTTTTGGCGCGCGCACATAGGGGGGAGGAGGAGCTCCATTTTTCATCTTGCCCTGGGCTTCAAATACCCTAGTTACACCACATCGCCAGATAGTGGACCTTGGCAATTTTTAAATCTTGCGTAGTGTGCCTCGAGTTGAAAAAGGTTGAAAATCACTGCCATAGAGTAACAATTTCTGACAGTTGCCTAATATTCTTACTGTGCAAGTGTGAGAACTGCATACAGCATAGACAATCTGTTTATCTCAAGAATGTTGTATGACACACAAATGCCAGACAGCCAGTGTGTGCTACACAAATCAGAAAGGCTTCCAAATAAACAATGATATAGAGCGATTACGTCTTGTGCTTCTAAACTAATGACTACAGAGGTCTGTAAAATTATTCCGCTCAATGCTCTTTCATTTCATTTGCTTCCTAAAAGAACAAACTTATTCCTTGTATACAATTCTTAAACCAATCCTTCCAATGGGAGGAATCAGTCTATGCAATTATATATACGCACAAATGTACATAACAGACTCAGGATACACGCCCAAACCTAACTGCTCAGCAGGAATTGCACTTAGCAGTCCAAGAAACAACCCTAGATTCAACCTTAACACTAGCTTTACCGGATATACTGTATCCTCATACCTCCCTTTACTGACAGGGGTCAATTGACCATTGTTTTTTTCCTTCCATTGAATCTCGAAACAAGAGTCAACAATTATGTTTTGGCAATACTAGTGTTAAACTACAAGTTTCTAGAGGGAACGAGGAATAAAGATAGGAAAAAAGCATAACAATTACAGGTTGAGTCTCCCATATCCAAAATGCTTGGGACCAAGGGTATTTTGGATATCGGAATATTCCGTATTTTGGAATATTTGTATACAATATTGAAATGTCTTAGGAATAGGGCCCAAATTTAAACACAGAATGCATTTATGATTCATATACACCTTATACACACAGCCTGAAAGTAGTTTTATACAATATTTTCAATAATTCTGTGGTTCAAGCAAAGTTTGTGTACATACATGAAATTAATTTGTGTTTCATATACACATTATACACAGAGCCTATAGGTAATCTTATACTTTATTTTAAATAATTTTGTGCCTTAAAACAAAGTTTGTGTACATTGAACCATCAAAAAGCAAAGGTTTCACTATCTCAGTCATGCTGAAAATATTCCGTATTTCGGAATATTTGGATATGGGAGACTCAACCTGTACTATATGTACATTGCAAAAAAATGACTGTTTATTAAAAATGTTAAGTAACTTTTGTAAACATACACAAATTGTTACAACCTGTTTTGAAAACAAGAAGAAACAAGAAAGAAAAACAATAAAGGGATGAAACGTTCAACATGAGAAGTACGCAAGGCAATTTCAGGTGAGTTTTATTTACTCACATAAATCTGCACATTTTCTGCAAACTTTGCTTTGGCATGTACCGCAAACATAGGTTTTACATTTGGGGCAGGTATCTTAGGATTCTGTAACCAAAATAAAACTAATCTGGCACCACTGCATTTCTCTGGTCTTCCTGAGGGAGGATCATCAGCTGGTCCTCGCATCCCAGGAGCGTGCAACCGAGAAGAATGGCAAGTTTCTGCTAATTCCGCAACGACAGCAAGGATGAATTTACGCCTTGATATCTTAGAATTTGTCACTAGCTTGTAAATTGTATGGGTATTTATCATAGCTAAAATCTAAACGGGGGTATCCACTACGCGACATAAACGTCTGAACGTCCAGCGTTCAGACCTTCATGTCACCGAGGTGCGGACACCGCACTGAACTGCGTTCACTGAACGTCATTCAGTGAACGAGCCCGACCTCCTTATCCCTGAACATGCCGAACCTGACGAGTGTTGAGAACATGCCGAACCCCACCTCGAACCTGACGAGTGGGCATGTTCAGTAGACAGTTGGGGACGGCAAGAACCCAGCGTGCACGGGCATCGCTGGTCCTTGCCGGCTATCCATTACCCGACTTTGTGAACAATGCGACCAAAACCTCCTGTCAACACCATCACTAGCAGGGAGAGCACACCTTATCTCCCATACATTCAGGGAGGCTTCACCTACAGAAAAGGTGTGGAGCCTGAAAAGCTGAAACAAATTTCTTAATTTACATGAAAATGGGACACTACCTTAGGACAGTAACCCTCCTTGTACGAAGGACAGTTTTATCCTGGTGAAAAATAAGAAATGGGGAGCAACTGCCAAATCAGAGACTCTGAGCATATGAAATAGCAAGAAGGAAAAAAAAGTGTCTTTGCTGTCAACCACTTCAAATCTACAGTGTCTAAGGGTTCAAATGGGGAAGTCTGTAACCCCTTAAGAACCAAAGACAAATCTCACGGTTACACTGGTGGCACAAAAGGAGGCTGAACTCGCAGGACTCCTTGGAAAAAAAATTCTAAACATCTGGTAATGAAGCAATCTTCTTCTGGAACCAGACTGACAGTGCAGAAGCCTGCACTCTCAAAGTGGCCAGGCGGAGACCATGGTCTAAACATGCCTGCAGAAAAGCCAGTATCCTGGAAATCCTAAATACCTTAGGATCATATTCCTTATGAGAACACCATTGACCAAAAATATGAGATATGGTAAGAACTTACCCTTGTTATCTCTATTTCTACGAAGTCCATAGGGTTCCACAGGATACCTTGGGGTATAGGTGTAACGTCAGTCGCAGGGCACCAAAGAGTTAAGCTTTCAGCCTCCCAGGATGCACTGGGTCCCCCTCCTATACCCCGCCCCCGAGCCAAGGCACCTCAGTTAGTTACCAAGCCATAGGCCGGAGGAGGAGAAGGAAGAGAGAGAACAAAGATCTGGACACACACAAGAATCACATTCTCACCAGAGGGAGACGGAAAACCGGTGACCAGAGCAAAGCCCATCTGCAGCACAGGTGCGACAGGGCGGGAGTCCTGTGGAACCCTATGGACTTCGTAGAAATAGAGATAACAAGGGTAAGTTCTTACCATATCTCATATTTTCTACTTCAGGGTCCATAGGGTATCCACAGGATACCTTGGGGATGTCCCAAAGCAGTATCCTTTAAGGGTGGGGACGCTCCTGTGCTGAAAGGAGAATCCGCCGCCCGAAGGAAGCATCCTGAGAGGCGAAGGTGTCAAACCTGTAATACCTCACGAAGGTATGGACAGAAGACCACGTAGCAGCCTTGCAGATCTGGACTGCAGAGGCACCACGTCGAGCTGCCCACGAAGGACCCACAGACCTAGTGGAATGAGACTTCACAGAAGGAGGAACCGGCAGGCCTTCATGAAGATAAGCTTCAGAAATAGCCATACGGATCCAGGCTGCCAAAGTTTGCTTTGAAGCAGGCCAACCCTTTTTACGGAAGCCATAGAGGACAAACAAAGCGTCCGACTTCCTAAACGAAGAAGTGCGGTCAACATAAGTCCTTAAGGCCCGCACAACATCCAAAGAGGCCTCACCCACGGAAAGACCCGGTGAGTTAAAGGCCGGAACAACGATTTCCTCGTTAACATGAAACTGGGAAACAACTTTGGGAAGAAACTCGGGCCGAGTGCGGAGCACTGCCCTGTTCCCATGAAAAACCAAGAAAGGGGGTCTACAAGAAAGAGCCCCTAACTCAGAAACACGTCTGGCCGAAGCAATAGCCAGAAGGAAAACAGTCTTAGCTGTTAGCCATTTAAGATCCACTGAGCCCAGTGGTTCAAACGGCGGTCCTTGGAGAGCCCTCAGGACCACAGCCAAATCCCAAGGCGCCACAGGTGGAACAAAGGGCGGCTGAATGCGGACAACACCTTGCATAAAGGTGCGCACATCCGGGATTGTAGCAATCCTACGGTGAAACCAGACAGACAGGGCCGAAACCTGTACCTTCAAAGAAGCAAGGCGAAGCCCATGATCTAGTCCCGCTTGCAGGAAGGCGAGAATCCGAGACAGACGAAACTCCCGTGGTGCATAACCTCTCGGTCGACACCACTGGAAGAACGTATGCCACACGCGATGGTATATCCTCGCGGAAGACTGTTTCCGAGCTCGCAACATGGTACGCACCACAGAGCTGGAAAACCCCCGGGACCTCAGCATGGCCGTCTCAACAGCCACGCCGTCAAAGACAGCCGAGTCAGGTCCGGATGACGACAAGGACCCTGAAACAAGAGGTCCGGTCGTAGCGGCAACCGCAGAGGACTGTCCACGGACAGACCCTGAAGGTCTGAGAACCAGTGCCGTCTGGGCCACGCGGAAGCTATCAACAGGAGCATCCCTCCTTCCTGTTTGAATTTCCGGATTACCCGTGGAAGAAGGGATACCGGAGGGAACAGATATGCGAACCGGAACGTCCACCGGACGGACAGAGCATCCACCAGAGACGCCCCTTCGTCTCTTGTGCGAGACCCGTACACCGGCAACTTGTTGTTGTGCAGGGACGCCATTAGGTCGATCTCTGGAAGACCCCATCTGTCCACCAGTAGCTGAAAAACGTCCGGGTGCAGGGACCATTCCCCCGGATGAACGTCCTGGCGACTTAGAAAGTCCGCCTCCCAATTGAGCACTCCCGGGATGAAGACCGCTGATATGGCCGGAAGATTGCGCTCCGCCCAAACCAGGATCCGAGACACCTCTACGAGAGCCGCCCGGCTTCGGGATCCTCCCTGCCTGTTTATGTAGACCACGGTGGTAGCGTTGTCCGACTGGACATTCACCGGGTGACCCTGGAGAAACCGATGTGCCTGCTGGAGAGCATTGAAGACCGCACGGAGTTCCAAAATATTGATTGGAAGCTCCGCTTCTGTCGGAGTCCACCTGCCTGGAACAGATGTGGACCCGAAACTGCTCCCCAGTCCCGAAGACTGGCGTCCGTTGTCAACAGGACCCAATTTGGAATCCAGAACGGACGTCCCTCGCTGAGGTGGGTCGTCTGTAACCACCAAGCAAGGGACAGGCGAACCTCCAGGGTGAACACAATCGTCTGGGACTTCAGAGACTGAGGCAGCCCGTTCCACTTTGACAGGATCAGGTGCTGCAGAGGTCTGGAGTGAAACTGGGCATATTCCACCATGTCGAACACCGACACCATGGAGCCCAGTAACCTCATCGCCGAGTGTAGAGACACCTGGCGGCTGTGCAGACAACTGCGCACCCTTGACTGCAAAGCAGAGATCTTTTCCTCTGTCACGAAGATCTTTTGCTGTCCCGAGTCCAATAAGGCTCCAAGATGCAGAATCCTCCGAGACGGGATTAGAGTGGACTTCTGCCAGTTGATTAGCCAGCCGTGCCGTTGCAGCAGGGCAATGGTCAGGTCTAAGTGGCGTAACAGGAGCTCTGGAGATCCCGCCACCAATAACAGGTCGTCCAAGTACGGCAACATGCGGACTCCCTGCAGCCGCAGAGAAGCCGCCATGACCGCCATCACCTTGGTGAAGACACGTGGTGCTGTCGCCAGGCCAAAAGGTAACGCCCGAAACTGGAAGTGGTCGCTGCGGATTGCAAACCTGAGGAACTGTTGATGGCGCAAAAGAATAGGGACATGCAGGTAAGCGTTCTGTATGTCCAATGACACCATGTAGTCCCCCGGTTCCAGCGCCAGAATGATGGACCGTAGGGTCTCCATCCGAAACTTCGGTACCCGCAAAGACTTGTTGAGTGCTTTGAGGTTGAGAATCGGACGATACGACCCATTGGGTTTCTGTACCAAAAAAAGATTTGAATAGAAACCCTGGCCCCTCTGGGAGAATGGAACAGGCACTATAACTCCAGCCTGGAGCATAGTGTGCAATACCTTCCGCAGCTCCGTAGCCTTGTTCCGGTCTGATGGTAGACCCGTGGTGAAGAATCGAGCCGGGGGTCTGTGCCGGAAGGAGAGGGCGTACCCGTGGGAGACCACCTCCAGAACCCAAGTGTCTGTCGTAGTGACCGACCAACACTGGGCGAACTGCAGCAGGCGGCCTCCCACCCTGAGATCCCCCAAAGGGAGGCCCGGACCGTCAGGCCGCAGGCTTGTCATCTGGCTTGGGGGCCGGACGTCTGGTACTCCATGCCTGCTTCCGGGGCTTGACCGATTTCCTAGGGCCAGCCTGACGAGGAAACGACTGTGGTTTGGGCCTGCCCTGGGCCCTAGATGACCGAAAGGGCGATGGTCCTGAACCAGAAGGAGCAGCGGCCGACGGGAGACAAGCCGATTTGGCTGCCGCCAGCGTGGCCACAATCTTATCCAGATCCGGACCGAAGAGAACTTCTCTGGTAAACGGCAAGGCTTCCAGACCCTTCTTGGAATCTGCGTCCGCCTTCCAGGATCGCAGCCACAAGGTGCGACGAGCAGCTACCGCTGCTGAAGAAATTCTAGACACCAGAGTACTAATGTCTAGAGCCGCCTCGTTGATGTAGGTGGCCGAATCACGGAGATTGCCAATCAACTCCGCCTGTTCGGCCGGACAGTCGGAATCAAAAGAAGCCTCTAATGAATCCGCCCAGCGCTCCATCGCTCTGGCAACCCAGCAAATGGCCATAGCCGGCCGTGCTGCCCCCCCCGTAAGGGAATAAGCGGACTTCAGGCAGATTTCCACCTTGCGGTCCGTAGCATCCTTAAGGGAGGACATGGATGGCATCGGCAATGTGGCACTACGGACAAGACGGGTCACGTGAGAATCCACCTGTGGAGGGGATTCCCACTTAGCAAAATAATTATCCGCGAACGGATAAGCCACCGCCAGGAGTCTCTGCGGCTGGTATCTTTTGCCAGGCTGTTTCCATGCCTCCTCTAAATGGTCCACCAACTGACCCGAAAGAGGAAAGACTGTGGCATCGCCCTTCACATCTTTGAAAAAGGCATATTTAGACTTAGCCGCTGGGGGAACTTCGTCCTCAATCACCAAGGCTGTACGGACCGCCCGAATAAGTCCAGGAATATATACTTTGGACTTAGCATCAGTGTCCTTAGTATGGAGAGGTTCCTGATCGTAAGGATCCAGAATCTCCCCATCATCAGACGTCCCTTCGTCATCCTCATAAGGAGCGGACAGAGACGCCACCGGCCGTTTATGAGGCCGCATCACAGACTCCCCTTGCAATACATCCGACAAGTGCTGTACAGAACTCGTCAGGGAGTTAACCCACGCTGGCTCCTGAGAAACCGGGAGCGGGGAAATAGGGAGACTGTGGGGTACCACCAATTGTCGTGGGAAACCCTGCATGGGTGACGACACCACAGACTGCTGGGACAAACCCATCGGAGTAAACGCGGGCTGCGGAGCTAACTGGCCCACTAAAGCTGTTAGCGCCTGAGCGAAACAAGCCCAGGGCGGCTCCTGTACCGGTGCTGTAACCATAAGAGGCCGCGCCATGGACAAACACTGCCGGCAAAGGCCCTCCGCGCTACCCTCCCCCTCCGCTAACGGTACTTTACACATGGTACACTGTAGCCGGAGGGGAAAATCACTTTCAGACATGATGGCACTACGTTTGTGACCCCTCTCACCAATTATATATTAAATAGAGAGACCACCCTGCAGCACCGCACCGCAAGGGCTTAGCAGAAAGAACAGGGACAGTAATAAAGCTGACAGTTTAGAGAAGAAAAGTTACAGGCAGCGCTAGCACAGTCACATACAATGCAGAGAAATAACAATTCCTGCACTAACAGTGCTGATCACTCAACTACACAGACACAGGGCCTGGTAGGACACAGCGCTGCATACACAGACCTGAACACAGCGGAGGAGAGGTATGCGGGGGGACCCAGACCACGATGCTTCCGTCCAGTGCTTCCAGCAGCGTTCACCATGCGTTGGAGAAGATGGCCGCCGAGGAGCAGAGAGGAGGCTGGCCTGGGGGAGGAGCGCTGACACAGGGCCATTCAGCACAGTGCAGAGAGGGCTGTGTGCAGCGGGGGAGGCGCCGGCTGTGAGACAGGGAAGGCGCGCTCCCCTGGCATGCATTTAACCCCTGGGACGCCGCAGCGCTACCGCTCTGCTGCGGTCCGCTGTCCCAGGGGGTAGTGGAAGCGCAGGTTGGTCGCCTGGCTCCACGCTGCAGCCAGTCCCCAGGGAGCCCCCTGCCTGGGGACTTAGGACCATGTGATCAGCAGGGACCCACCGCGGGACCCCGCTGCTTACCTCTGTCCCCCTTGAATCCGGCCATGGTCCGGAACATCTGGGGTCACCGCTAGCTGTGACCCCAGATGCCCACCAGCATCCCCGGATCAGTACCGGCGTTCTGGTACCGGCAGGGTGTAGGGAAGACAGCATGGACGTCAGGACTGACTGTCCATGCTGTTCATCCAGATGTGCAGCCACAGCTGCATGAAGAAAAAGCTTCAGGGGCTCTTCTAGCCCCCACTCCAACAGGTGCACCCGACTCCGGCCGGGCACCAAACTAAACTGAGGTGCCTTGGCTCGGGGGCGGGGTATAGGAGGGGGACCCTAGTGCATCCTGAGAGGCTGAAAGCTTAACTCTTTGGTGCCCTGCGACTGACGTCACACCTATACCCCAAGGTATCCTGTGGATACCCTATGGACCCTGAAGTAGAAAGAATGGCAAACTCTAATAGTTGCGAGCAGAAGCAGGATTTTGTGCTCTAATTATCAGTTGAATTACAGAAATGGAAAATCGCTTCACTTTTAGGATGGAAGATTCACGAGCCACGCCGTCAAAGCCAGACGGAGCAAGTCCGGATATATCGACAGGGACCATGCGTTAGCAGATACTGTCACAGAGGAAGAGGATACGGACTATCTACCGACAGATTCTGTATGTCGGTGAACCAATGACGTCTGGGCCAAGCCGAAGGTACCAATATTACTATTCCGCCTTCCTGCTTGAATTTCCAGAGAACTCTTGAAAGCCGGGAAATTGGAGGAAAGAGATACGCCAACTTGAAGTCCCATCTTACTGCCAGTGCGTCCATGAAGGCTGCTGATGGGTCTCTGAACCTGGCCCCATACCTGGGGACCTTGTGGTTGTGGCGTGACGCCATGAGTTCCATCTCTGGCAGACCCCATTTGTTTACCAGGAGCTGAAACACTCCCGGATGGAGAGACCACTCTCCGGCGTGTATGTCCTGGCGACTTAGGAAGTCTGCTTCCCAATTGAGTATTCCCGGAATGAATATTGCCAAGATGACCAGAAGATGACGTTCTGCCCAAATGAGAACCTTTGTCACTTCCTTCAAAGCCGCATAACTCCTTGTGCCACCCTGATGATTGAGGTAGGCCACTGTAGTCGCGTTGTTGGACTGGATCTGGACAGGCCTGCCCTGAAGCAGGTTCTGTGCCCTGACAAGTGCTTTGTATACTGCTCGCAGTTCCAGAATGTTTACTGGCAGACAACTTCTTGATTTGTCCATCTCCCCTTGAAGGTGTGATGATCTGTCACTGCCCCCCATCCGCGAAGACTTGCGTCTGTGCTGAGAAGCACCCAAAGTTGTAATACAGAACAGGCGCCCTTTGTTTAGATGCTCCTTTTGTAGCCACCGCAGGAGGGAGCGACGAACCTCTGGAGTGAGAAAGATCATCTGGGACCGTATTAAATGATGCAGTCCATTCCACCTGGAGAGAACCAACCTTTGCAGGGGCCTGAAATGGAACTGAGCATACCCAACCATGTTGAAGGTCGATGCCATTGATCCCAGCACCTGCATGTGTATCTGCTTTGATAAATCTACAATCTTGTCCTCTGGCAGAAACACCCTTTGTGCCTGAGAATCTAGAAATGCTCCAAGATGTACTATGCTGTGTTGGAGAAAATAAGAGTTATGGTATAACATACCTTTGTTTACTCTCTTTCTTCGAGGTCCATGGGGTCCACAGCCATTACGTTGGGTATGAATCGTGGTCACCAAACAGTTGATACAAACGAGCTCTCTGCTCCCAGGATGCACCGGGTTTCCTCCTCATATACCCCACCTCCTGCCTCAGGTAGCCAGTTTGTTACAAAGCTCAAGCAGGCAGAGACAAACAAAGGGTAAGAAAAAAAAGACCCATATTTACGAGTCCAGACTCTCAAGAGAAGAAACTACGGAAAACCTCCCCCAGAACTACAGGTGCGTCTGGGTGGGTGTCCTGTGGACCCCATGGACCTCGAAGAAAAAGAGTTAACAAAGGTATGTTATACCATAACTCTTATTTTCTTCTTCGGGGTCCATGAGGTCCACAGCCTTTACATTGGGGATATCCCAAAGCACTAACCCCACGGGCGGGGACGCTACTGACTCCCGGAAGAGAGGAGAAACCTACGCCCGAAGGAGGCATCCTGAGAGGCAAAAGTGTCAAAGGCATAAAATTTGACAAAGGTATGGATGGAAGACCATGTGGCTGCTTTACATAATTGCTCAGCAGAAGCACCCCGGCGGGCCGCCCATGATGGACCTACCGCCCTAGTAGAATGTGCTGTCACTGAATCCGGCACACGCATACCAGCCTGTGTATAAGCCAATGAAATTGCCATGCGAATCCACCTAGCCAGTGTCTGTTTATTGGCTGGCCAGCCACGCTTATGACAACCATAAAGCACAAAAAGCGAATCGGACTTCCTCCATTTGCTCGTGCGTTTAACATAAATTCTCAACGCACGGACCACATCCAGGGAAGCCTCACCTTGTGAGAGACTTGTGCCCTGAAATGCTGGAACCACTATTTCTTCATTAATATGAAATTTAGACACCACTTTCGAAAGGTAACCCTCCCTAGTACGTAGTACTGCTCTATCTTGATGAAATATCAAGAACGGCTCCCGGAAGGAAAGCGCAGCTAAATCCGACACTCTACGTGCAGATGCCATAGCAAGGAGGAATACCGTCTTTACTGTTAGCCACTTGATGTCTATTGAATTTAAAGGCTCGAACGGAGGAGCCTGTAAAACCTTCAGAACTAGAGTCAAGTCCCACGGAACAACCGGGGAAACGAATGGAGGCTGAATCCTCAACACTCCCTGAAAAAAGGTCTTTATATCCGGTCTCAGAGCAATTTTATGTTGGAACCAAACTGAAAGAGCTGACACCTGTACCCTTAAAGAGGCCAGGCGTAGCCCTTTTTCCAGACCGCTTTGAAGAAAATCCAGCACTCTGGATATCAGGAATTTATATGGATCATACCCTTTCAGTTCACACCACTGAAAAAGTATGCCAAACCCTATAATATATACGGGCTGAGGATGGTTTCCGTGCCTTCAGCATCGTCCGTATAACAGACTCGGAAAACCCCTTTTCCCTCAAGACGGAGGCCTCAAGAGCCATGCCGTCAAAGATAGCCGATGAAGATCCGGGTACCAGCAGGGACCCTGTAGCAACAGATCCGGTCTCAATGGCAGAGGCCATGGAGTGTCTATGGAGAGAGACCGTAGATCTGTGAACCAGTGCCCTCTCGGCCACGCCGGAGCTATTAATATGATGGTGCTGCCCTCTTGTTTGATCTTTCTGACCACTCTGGGCAGAAGAGCAAATGGGGGAAACAGATATACCAGCTTGTAATGCCACTTTACTGTCAGTGCGTCTACAAACTCGGCTCTCGGAGCTCTTGTCCAGGATCCGTACCTGGGAACCTTTTTGTTCCTTCTTGATGCCATCAGATCTATTTCTGGTAGACCCCACCTGTCCACAAGGTTCCGAAAACCTGTGGATGTAGGGCCCATTCCCCTGCATTTATCTCTTGCCGACTGAGAAAAATCGGCCTCCCAATTCAGGATTCCTGGAATGAACACGGCAGATATCGTGGGCAGATGAGTCTCTGCCCATACCAGGATTCTTGATACCTCTGCCAAGGCGGCCCGACTCCTCGTGCCCCCTTGATGATTTAGGCAGGCGACCGCGGTGCGATTGTCCGACTGTATCTGCACCGACCTGCCCTTTAAGATTTCCTGAGCCTGCACTAAAGCTTTGAATATAGCTCTTAGTTCCAGGATATTTATCGGTAGCCGGCTTTCCGTCACTGACCACTTTCCTTGGAAAGTGTGTGACCCCGTCATCGCCCCCCAACCTTGAAGACTGGCGTCTGTTTTGACTAATGTCCAATCCGACACCCAAAAGGGGCGACCCTGCCTGAGATGCTTTGTCTGCAACCACCAGGTCAGGGACAACCGTACCTCTGGAGAGAGATGCAGCAGCTGGGACCTGATCGTGCGATGATTCTTGTTCCAGCGAGACAGAAGCATGCCATCATCACTACCTTGGTGAATACCCGAGGGGCTGTGGACAGGCCAAACGGCAGGGCCTGGAACTGAAAATGTTCCTCCCCTACCGCAAAACGAAGAAATTTTTGATGAGCCTGTGTGATTGGGATGTGAAGGTAGGCATCTTATATGTCTAGGGACACCATATAGTCCCCCTGTTCCATTGCCAACACAAATCGGTCGCAATGTTTCCATCCTGAACCCGGGGGCTCGAACAAATTTGTTGAGCTCTCTCAGATTTAGAATAGGCCGGTATGACCCATTAGGTTTCAGAACCAAGAATAGATTGGAGTAAAACCCCTCTCGGAACTGGATCTCTGATGCTAGTAAGGCAAGAATAGCCTTCTGAAGGGCCAAAGCTCTTTCTGAACCCACCTGCGAGTTTACACAAAAGTACCTTTGAGGAGGAGTCATCCAAAACGTCAGGGCGTACCCTCGGGAAACAACTCCCTGGACCCAGGCATCCTCCGTCGTGAGGTGCCAGGGCTCTGAGAACCGAAGCAGTCGGCCCCCCACCCTGCGATCCCCCAGGGGGCGGCCCGTCCCATCAGGCCACTGGTTTATCCTGGACATTTGTTCTGCCAGGGCTTCCTGGGTCCTGCCTTTCTTGGTGGAAATCTCGCTGAAGGCTGACCTTTGGCCTTGCCCTGCGGCCGAAACCCCCGAAAGGACGCCCTCCTCAATTTAGACGAGGTTGCTGATGGTAAACCTGCCGTCTTTGAGGCTGCCATGGAGGATACAATTTTGTCCAGTTCTGGACCAAAGAGCACACCTCCTGTGAATGGAAGGAATTCTAGGGCCTTTTTGGACCAGACATCTGCCCTCCACATCTTTCAACCAGAGGATCCTACATGCCACCACTAACTCAGCTGAAACTTTAGAGGAAAGGATCCCTGCATCCATGGCGGCATCACCCAAATAAGAGGCCCCTTCTCTAATAAAGGAGATCATATCCAGTTGCTCCTTAGAGGCATCCGGTAAAGACTCCGTTAGAGTTTTGGCCCACTCCTCAATAGCTCTTGCTACCCAGACAGAGGCCATAGCTGGGCGGGTGGCCGTTCCTGCCAGCGAAAAATTGATTTGAGGCAAGACTCCAGTCTCCTATCCGTGGTTTCCTTCAGCGAAACTGCTGGGATTAGCAAAGTGGTATGTTTAATCAGCTGTGCCACATGCGCATCAACTGATGGTGGATTCTCCCACTTGGCACAGTCCTCTGCTGGAAAAGGATATAGCCATTCTTTTAGAAGAATGGCTTATCTTATACGGAAGGACCCAGGCTTCCTCCATAAGTTCTGATAAATGTTCAGACTTTGGGAATTCTGCATTAACCACTTTTTGGCGCTTGAACAGGGGGGCTTTCCTAAGCGGAAGATCCCCTTCCTCGATATTTAATACCGATTTTACAGCCCTTATCAGAAAAGGGACATCGTCGGCTACTGGGAAATGATCATCACCCTCCTCGGAGCTAGACTCCTGCGAAAAGTTGTGTGCCTGTTCCTCCTCGGAGGAGGCACTCGAGTACTCACCCATGTAAGGCGGTACATGGCGCCTAGATTTAGGCTGCTTTGGCTTGACAGCCTGAGGCTGAAAAACCCCCGAGGATGATGCCATAACCTTACCAGCACCAGGGTCCATACAAGGCGGCCACATCATGGGCATAGGATGCATCTGCTGAGGCAAACCCCAAACCGGTGGTACCGGGGCAGCCAGCCGTTCCGCCACCTGAGCCATAACCTGAGAAAATGATGCCCAAGGAGGCTCAGGGCCTGAAACAGGCAAACTTAATTGGTGTGGTGGCTGTCTGAAACAGTTCCCACAAAGCCCATTTTGTAGAAAGTCCTGTGGGGACAAACCTGCCTTGCAGGCTACACAGGATATCAGCAACGGGGCTCCCGCCACCTGACCCTCAGACTCCTTAGACATAACACTATGCCACTGGTTCTGAGTGTATATGTGCTGCTTCCTACTCTCAACCCACACACCTGTAGCAAGGGAAGGGGAAAGACAGTGACAGTATACAGGAATTACAGTTCTTTTACAGAAGAAACAGTATCCATAAACAACAATCACATGTCATGCATAAATACTCTGCGAGCCATATGCATATAAGCTCTCACTACCATAATCAGCCTCAGCTTAGGTAGGATAGAGCCCTGTAAAAACCTAGACCAGCAGTAGGCAAGGTATACAGGGAGACTGCCCAGCGTCCCTCTTGTAGGAGCAGCGTTCAGAGAGCAACTGACATACACTCTGGCTGCCCTATATGGAGGCTGGGAGGAACAATCCACAATCAACTGTGCCAGAGGACTGAACTAGCGTGTGGATTGGGGGAGGGGCCGCCGGGGAAGCGTACCTCCCCTATGCTGCTTGGACCTGCCCGGTAAACTGACCTGGCCGCCGCAACAAGCCCCGGCTGGTCAGGAACATCAAATCCCGGCGGTCTAGGCTAGGAGAACAAGCCGTATGCCTCCTGACTGCAGCGCACCTCCAGCCAGTCTCACCGCCGGAGGCCGGACTGCCACGTGGTCCCGGCGGCAGCTGCCGCCGCGACCACCTGCTTACCTGCCATCCCCTTGATCTGGTTGCGGTCCAGGGCCAGAAAGCCCCTACCGAATCCCCTGCCAAGGACCTGCCGAGGCTAGCGGTGCGGCGCTGGAGGAGGTAGTTGCAGCGTGTGGCTGGTGCGCCTCTAATCAGGTGCGAGGCTGCTTCCAGGACAGCTCAGACCACCCGCTGAGATAGAGAGTAAACCTCACTTTTTTTTTTTTTTGTAGTCGTCTGCAGGACTGCTCCAGCAGTCCCACTGTATATTGTGGTGAACACACCAAACAGGAAGAACTGGCTATCTGAGGCAGGAGGTGGGGTATATGAGGAGGAAACCCGGTGCATCCTGGGAGCAGAGAGCTCGTTTGTATTAACTGTTTGGTGACCGGGATTCATACCCAACGTAATGGCTGTGGACCCCATGGACCCTGAAGAAGAAAGTGATGATTTCTTCCAATTGATGATCCAGCCATGCTTTTGTAGGCAGGCTATGGTCAGTTGAAGATGGTTTTGCAAAACCACCGGAGTCCGTGACAATATCAGAAGGTCGTCCAGATATGGTAGAATTCCGACTCCCTAAAGCCTGAGATAAGCCGTCATGACTGACATTATTTTGGCAAATACTCGGGGAGCCATAGAAAGGCCAAAGGGTAGAGCCTGAAATTGGTAATGTTGCTGAAGAACAGCAAATCGTAAAAATTGCTGGTGGGATGGGATAATTGGAATATGCAGATATGCATCCTGTATATCCAGGGAAACCATGTAATCTCCTGGCTCCATAGCCAAAATAATTGACCGGAGAGTTTCCATGCAGAATTTGGGAAGATGGATAAACCTGTTGAGGATTTTTAGATTCAATATAGGGATATATACCCCATTCGGCTTCTGGACCAGAAATAGATTTGAGTAATAACCCTTTCCTTGTTGGGACACAGGAACTGGGACTATTACCCCTGCCTGTAGCAGCTAATGAATGGCTTCATGAAAAGCCAAGGCTTTGTCCACATCTGAGGGGGGCTTTATGGCAAAAAACTTCTGGTGGGGATGTCTCTTGAAAGTGAGGGCATACCCCTGAGAGACCACTTCTCGGACCCAGGCATCTGTAGTTGTTTGATAACAATAATCCCCAAATTTTAGAAGTCGGCCCCCATCCTGGGATCCCCCAGGAGGATGCCTGCTCCATCAGGCCGAGGGCTTGTGTTCCGGCTTGGAAGCTGAATGTCTTGAATTAGTTTGTCGTTTTGACTTATGAAAACTAGTCGGCCTAGAAGAAGTCTGTACCTTACCTCTTTACTGAGGACGGAAGGACTGAAAAGAAACCTACCTAGCTCTACTATTTGACTTAGATGGCAGACCTGCTGACTTTGAAGCTGCCAGAGTAGAAATTATGTTATCCAACTCTGCTCCAAAAAGTACCTTTCCATGAAAAGGTGAAACTTCCATCGCCCTCTTTGATCCTGTATCAGCTATCCAAGATCCTAGCCAAAATCGGCCCTGTGTGCTACTATGGATGCTGCTGATGCCTTAGAAGCTAAAATTCCAGCAGCCCACTGCAGCTCCTCCCAGATAGGAAGCCGCTTCCCGTATGTGGGAGATATTCATCATCTGTTCTCTGATAGCATTTGGTAGAGAATTTTCCAATGCCTCAATCCATTCTTCAACAGCCTTGGCTACCCAGGCTCCAGCTATAGCAGGACGGGTAACTGCTCCAGATGATGAGAATATTGCCTTAAGACAGGCTTCAATGTTATTATCTGTGGAATACCTCAGAGAAGACGCTAATGGAATAGGCAATGTAGTGTTTCTGATTAAATGTGTTACATGAGCATCGACAGAAGGAGTTACCTCCCACTTAACACATACAGAAGGTAGAAATGGATACAATGATTTTATCCTCCTATCTACATAAAACCGCTTACAGGGTTACCCCATGCCTCCTAATTAAGCTCAGTGAGCTATTCAGACATGGGGAACTCCGTTTTGACCATCTTTCAGTGGTGATTAAACACCAAAGTCTTCTTACTATGAGCTGGTTCATCATCCTTAATATCTAGGACTGATTTAACCACCCTCACCAAAGAAGTAACATCCACAGTAGATGGATGATCCTCCTCCCCAGAAGTAGATCCTGGAGAGGAATCCTGTGCATCATGAGATTCCTCTGATGATGCGTCTGAAACCATATGTTGGGCAGACTGAGATAAAGACAACTTACGTTTAGGCGCTTTAGTCACTACTGGTCTGTTATCAACATTAGATGGTGCCACACTGACTAGAATGGCCATCAACATCCCTTATTGCGGAATGCATATGAGGTGAAATATGATTGAGTAGCCAAACGATCTACCACCTGCATCATAACTTGGGACAAAGAGGTAACCCAAGATGGCTCTTGTCCAACAACAGGTAAACAGTTGTGGTAAGGTGGTACTTTATAACACTCAACACACAAACCTTCCTTTATGTCCTGTGAGGACACACAAGCCTTACATGATTTACATGAAACCAGCACGGGTGGCTCCCCCTCCTGATTCCCTTTATCTTTTGACATATTCAAAGTAAAGGCACAATCGCAAAGTTATGCGACAGCCTTCACAAAATCTCAATGAATGTGAAGTACTTCAGAAAGAAATAACAATGATAGTTATAATTGACAGCTATAAATAAAGCTAACAAACAGTCACATACAATGCACATGTAATATAATTACAATTGGCTCTAAATCAGCAACGTAAAGAAATGGTAGCAATACAGCACCGTATACCTTAATCAAGGGAAAGGTATACAGGGAGACTGACCCAGACCCTCCTGAGACTACAGCTACTGGGTGCACTGCGTGAACATCTCATACACAAGGGTAGGCGGAGCAACCTAGAAGCGCGAAACCCTTCTAGGGACTGCGTGTGGGACTGGTGAGCCCCTACCTCTCCTAAGCTGCATTAACCAGCCGTGTACGCTGGCCTCGTGGCAGCAGATTGTGTCTGCTGCCGATCCCCAGCGTCAGATGATAGGGCCCCAGCTGGTGTAGTAAGGATGCGGACAATCCCTGGTTCTCAGAGCAGCGGCTTCTGGTGCGTCTCTGACACCAGAAGCAAAAACTGCCGCGCGTGATTCCCCGTAAGCGAGGAATCGCCTTACCGGACATCTTCGAGCATCCGGTGCAGTCCAGCGACACTTTTAAATTTGTAAAGGGTCAATTGGCCACCCTTGGTAAACCTAGTGTTAAGCAATGTCTACACTTGGTGGTAGAATACATGCTCCATACAAAATCTACAAAAGAAGATTAAAAACTGCACTTTAGTAGACATAAATCACAGTATTACAAATATTCTTCTAATTTTGCTGCATTTCAATTAACCCCTAAAAGTGTACCAGGAAAAGACTAAAGCAGATTGAAGTATTTTGCCATAACTAAAAAAGCAATAAAGTGGAGAGGAGGAATACACAATTCTCCACATACCAGACTGAAGTTGGGTACACACTAGACGATGTGTGTACCCAGCGACGGCACAATATATTGGTGAGTCTGTACAGACGGCACAATCTAGTGTACAAGTACAATCGCCCGATATTCGTTCCACTGCCGCATCCAGAAGCATGGTGTCATCTGAAGTTACAATGAACGACGCACTGGAGCGTGAAATAGTGCGTACACACTGGGCGATGTGGACGATTTGTTGTTCTGACTCAAGCCAAAACGAAAAATAGTCCAATGTATCATCTATGTGTACCCAGCTTAAGGGATCTGTTTATAGACCCAGCGACAATACAGATTAACAGCTCCATTATTAAGCAATGGCAAAAACACCACACTTCTGCGAGTTTCTTTCTCTGCTTCAACGGCAGCCGGGGAAGTGTCACTGGAAAATGTGCATGAGGGGCCAGAACACGAAAAACGAAGATTTGGAAAACCGGGAACGTAGGAATAATATCCGCATTCGTAACATCCCGGAATCGGTTTCTCCTGATGTTCTGGAATCATATCTATATAGACTTTTCGCTTTCCTACTCCCTGACCTTGGCTCACGCTCACTACCACTTGAAAGGGCTCACCGGGCTCTTCGACCGAAACCCAGGGACAACGACCCTCCTCGTGACGTCATTATGAGGTTCCTTAGTTATAAGGACAAAGAACTCGTTCTCAACCCTACAAAGGGTAAACCACACATGCTATTCGAATCAGCCAAGCTCCAATTCTACCAGGATCTTTCACCCCTGACGATTGCCAAGAGAAGAGACTTTCGGGACTTAACCAAGGCTCTTCGTGATAGAAGAATCAGATATCGCTGGGGGTTCCCCTTTAAGCTTATTGTAGACCTGAACGGCAAGACTGTTATCATTCGAGATCTTCGTGAATGTAAGGACTTGCTTCACTACCTAGAGGAATCGGGCCCCTCCCCTGAAGGGAACCCCGACGTTTCGTGAGTGCCTTACCCATCAACAATTGTCCCTTGTTTCTGCTATATTATTCTTCACACTTAAGTCTTGTTTTTTTTTTTTTTTACTAACTTACAACCATGATCTGATTACTGGTTTCCGCTCTGTATTTACCCCACCCCGTACCTCTCCCCTTTCTTGCTCGTCTCTCTTCTAAGTAATATAGTTGAGTTGTAGACTGTTTATTTACTTTCTAGATATGGTTATCATTTGTTACTAATATCTGAAAAACTCGGTATTATGTTCTGTATCTATTTTTTTACATATATCTTTAGCTGTTCTCTTTATTTAGCTACTAGCTAATATTGATCCGTTATGCTATTCAATGTATATTTTCATTTACTTTATTCTTTTTTTTTTTTTTTTTTCTCTTTGTAATTATAGTAATCTTTATGGTTACCATTTGTTGCTATTATTGGGACAACTCTGTTATGTTATGTATCCATTTCCCATATATGTATATTATCTTTAGCTGTTTTTTCAGTTTAGATACTAGCTAATACAGATCTGTTATGCCGCTAGTAATTTATTATTATGTCTGATATTTTATGATGTTTAGAGCATGGGGATATTGTAGCGTTTTTCTGCCTTGCTCTCCTTACTACAATTGTAATCTATAACTTCACCCTATATATGTTTCCTCCCCCTTTTTTTTTTTTTTCCTCTTGTTTTTATTTTTTGCATGTCTCTCTAAGTTTTGCTCTTTTTGTGATTGAAATTACCAATCTGTTACTTCTTTCCCCTTCTCGCCCCTTTCTGCACCCGGGGGATGCTTCTGATCCCATACAAATCCTTCTCTGTTCTTTTCTTCTTCTCTTTTTTAGGAGATTTAGATCTTTCTCTAATTGCGACACTGTCAACATTATTTGTTATTTTTGTTGTGTTCTACTCTATTAGAGGGTTATTTGGATTTTTTAGCCTGCTCCTCTCTGGATTTCTAAGTCCAACCTTTTGAGTACATTCTCCTTCTTTGAAGGTAGGGTTTTCGTACTCAGTTCCTGTTGTTGTTTTTTTTTTTCCCCCTCCTTCTTCTTTCTCCCCCTTCTTATTTTCTCCCTCACTCTATTTTTTCTCTACATTTTCCCTTGCGAGCTGGGACCCTTCCATTCCACTGCTCCTTCCTAGCCTACACAAAACTGACCCGATATGCCTCTCACTATAGCCTCAATGAATGTCCGCGGCCTCAATACTCCTCAAAAGCGTTCCCACCTGTTTCGCACTATTCGATCAATAAAAGCCGACATAGTCCTTTTGCAGGAAACCCACTTCCGCTCACCAAACCACCCTTCTCTTACCTCCAGATACTTCTCCACCGTGTTGTATTCCTCCAGTACGTCTAAACATAATGGTGTGGCCATTCTCATTAAAAATAACTTACCTTTTTCCCAAGAATCTGTATATACTGATGCGGATGGTCGATACATTATTCTCACTGGCAGGCTCGGACACACAGAGGTGACTATCGCCACAGTATATGCCCCTAATGTAGGACAATGTAGTTTCTTTAATTCCTTTTTTAAAATACTGTACAAACGTCGTATTGGTCACTTGCTTCTTGGTGGCGACTTTGACTCTGTTCTGGATCCGACCTTGGATAAGTCTCTTTCTCGGAACCGCCCTTCCACTTGTCCTATATCTAAAACTCTAAATAAACATATGAAATCGGCTGGTCTATTTGACACGTGGCGCTCCCTCAATCCCTCTTCTAAGGATTACACATTCTATTCCAACCCCCATCGTACTTATTCCAGAATCGATTTTATTTTATGTAGTCTCCCCATTTCCAAACACCTTACAGAAGCGAGTATCATTCCTAATTCCTGGTCCGATCACTCTATCGTTACTTCCTCCCTCGATTTCTTAGATACCCCGGTTATCGGGCCCACTTGGCGGTTGAATGAGACCCTTCTTAAAATCCCTCACTTCCAAACAAAAATTATAGGTGTCTTAAAGGACTACTTTGCTCTTAATGTCTCCGGCTCCGGATGTTCTCCCATGGAGTGGGAGGCTCATAAGTCCGTCCTTCGTGGGCACATCATCAGCTTTGCTTCTCACAGAAATAAAGAACATAAGCATCTTCTCCGATCTCTCACAGATCAGGTTCACCACTTGGAGTCTCTCCATAAGCGCACGCCCACTGATGCTCTCTATAAACAACTCACCACTGCAAAATCTGCCCTTAACTCGATTCTTTCTGAAAAAATTAAAAAATCTCTTAGATGGCTGAATCAGCTATTCTATGAAAAGAGCAATAAGGCGGACACTCTTCTTGCCAATCGTTTAAAGGCTCGCAAGGTTGCTATGGCGATTCCTGCGCTTAAGGACCATTCTGGATCTCTTCAATACAGTCCCTCCAAAATCAATTCTATCTTTAAAGATTATTATTCTTATCTTTATAACCTTACAGATCACGATCCGTCCCCACCCCCCCTCCCTATCTCCATTACTGACTACTTGACTTCTTGTGATCTACCCCACATCGATGCTTCCACCTCTGAATCACTTAACCTCCCCATAACTGAGTAAGAGGTTACCTGTGCACTTAAACATCAGAAACCTTCGAAGGCACCTGGTCCGGACGGTCTCCCCTTTTCTTACTATAAAACATTCCAGAGCTCTCTAATCCCCCATCTCACAAACTCTTTTAATCAAATTTTTGAAGGTAACTTGTTTCCCACTGATACCACCAGGGCTAAAATAACAGTTATCCCGAAACCGGGTAAGGACCCCCATTTGGTAACTAACTATCGACCAATTTCACTTCTAAATACGGATCTCAAACTTTTTGCAAAAATCTTGGCAAATAGACTAAACCCCATTCTCTCTTCGCTTATTCATCCGGACCAGGTAGGTTTCGTCCCCTCCCGACAAGCCCTCGATAACACTAGGCGTACAGTGGATCTTATACATCATGTAAACTCTATTAAACTTCCCTCTCTCCTTCTTGCTCTTGATGCCGAAAAGGCCTTTGATAGGGTCTCTTGGCCCTTTATGATTAATACTCTTCTTGGCTTCGGTTTTCATGGTAGATTTCTCCAGGCCATTAGGGCCCTTTATCATAACCCATCTACTTCGGTTCTTGCAGGGGGTCTTCTTTCTGACCCCTTCCCCATCTCAAATGGCACTAGGCAGGGGTGTCCTCTATCCCCGCTGATTTTCGCTCTAATTATTGAACCCCTGGCCTGTAAGATCCGAGGGAACCCAGACATCTCTGGCATTCAAGTAGGCGCCTCCTCGTATAAAATCTCTCTATTTGCCGACGATGTCCTCCTTACTCTCACCAACCCCTTGATTTCCCTCCCAAATCTGTTCCAAGAAATCTCCCTTTATGGACAACTTTCCGGTTATAAAAAAAGAAGCTTTACCCCTCCATATTCCGAGGTCGTCTCTAGAGCTCCTCCGTCTTAATTTCAATTTTAACTGGCGTTTGGAATCTATTAAATATCTAGGTGTCAACCTGACAAAATCTTATCACGGTCTCTACAAGGCAAACTATCTCCCTTTGTTTAACCCTTCCTGTGGCAGTCCCTCCCCGCGTTCTATCTTCTTTACAGGCAAGTTATGGTAAATTTATCTGGAATTACAGAAGACCTCGTATACGTAGAGCAGTCCTTTTTAAGACCACTTCAGTTGGCGGCCTAGGTCTCCCCTCGTTATCCAAATACTACCAAGCCTCTAGACTTAGTCAATTACTCTCCTGGCACTCTCCAAAGGGAACCAAACGATGGGTTGATCTTGAATCAGCACTCACCAAAACCCCATCCGTCTCAAACCTACCGTGGCTCCCCAGAAAACTCAGACCTCTCTCTATCTCTTTGGTCCCATCAGTTTCTCTTACTTTATCTGTATGGGACTCTCTCGATACTAAGTTCTCTCTGTCTACTCACCCCTCTTCTCAGACACCTCTCTGGTTTCACCCTTCTTTTCTCCCTGGCCACTCGCCCCATATGATCTCCACATGGTCTGCAGTTGGCATCACCCGCTTTCATCACATCCTGGGCAATTTTGCCCCCCATTCTTTTACTGAGTTACGGGAGATACATTCTTTACCGCAGTCCTGTTTCTACCAGTATCTCCAGATTCGCCACTTTGTCCATTCGTCCCTCTCTTCTCTTGAGGCTTTACGAAACCCCACGGCTATGGAACGCCTTTGTATTTATAGACCTGCGGAAAAGGGCTTAATTTCTCAGATCTATCATTCTATACTAGATCAGGATAGCCCGCCCCTAGAGACCCATGAGTGTTGTTGGGAGATAGACTTGGGTACCTCTCTGGGAGAAGACACTTGGGAGGCTATACGCCTTAATATATCGAAATGCTCAATTAGTGTCTCCATTAAGGAAAACTCTTATAAGGTGTACACTCGATGGTATCTTGTCCTGGAGCGTCTTCACCAAATATACCCTAATTCTTCTAACCTTTGTTGGAGACAATGTGGACAAGTTGGCTCTTTCTACCATATTTGGTGGTCCTGTCCATGTATTGTCCCTTACAGGTCCATGGTCCAATCTACTATATTGTCAATGATTCCCTATGCCTCCCCTCTTACTGCTGCTTCGTTGCTTCTGTATGTGCCGATCTGTCAACTTTCCAACCATGAGAATAAGTTGGCCCTACACATCTCCTGTGCCACCAAGTATCAGATTGCTAGCTCTTGGAAACAACTACTCCCTCTTACTCGTCAACAGTTCCTCAACCACGTCTGGTTTGTGGCCAAAATGGAATATATCACAAGCCTTCAACACAACACGGTGGACAAGTTTAACGCAATCTGGTCTCCCTGGTATGGCTCCCAGGGTGTGTTCCTGGGGTCTCATAATTATTTGCCCTTTGCTCTTTTCTCTTTTCCTTCTCTTTTCTCTCTCTCTCAAATTCTTTATTCTATCCCCCCAGCTCGCTCTCTTCCTCTTCCTCTCCACTCCCTGATTTTTATCTATATAATTTATTTTTTTTTTTTCTTGATATTTTGTTTCTTTGTTCTGTGCTACTTTCTTAAGGAATTACAAAGAAAAAGGATATCATTATACTTGTTACCTATCTATTTGTATGATGAATATTTACTGTTTATTTTGTTCCTTAATCCCCCTTGGGGACTGCCCTGTTTTTTTTTCGGTTTTTCTTCTATTGATACCCCAATAAAATTATATGATTAAAAAAAAAAAAAAGAAAAAGTGAACGAAAATTGTTTTACAAAGTAGTTGGTTTTACTTTACATAATAAACGATTTTCTGTGTGTTGAAAGAAAAATGTTGCAACTTCTATTGAAAATCGTTCAGTTGGCCAGTCTGACTGAACGACAAACGTGAACACGCATGAACGATAATCGTTCGTTTTACAACGAGCGATTTTTTGAACGATTACGACGTCATTATAGTTAAATTATTCAAAAAATCATTGTGTGTGTACGCACCTTTAGCAAATATTAATGCTGGGCATACACGGCCAGATAAAATTTCTATCAGACCGACAGACATTTTATCTGGCAGCCTGCCAGTGGCAGATGTCGCCGGCATACACTGAGATTTCTCTCACAGTATCAGCCCGACATCCGCGCTCCACACCCGGGGGAGGAGACATTTCCCTGTAGGAAGGAACACAGGAAATGTCTATTTGTCGGCTGCGGCAGGGCGTACACTGCCCGATGCGGCCGACAGTTTACCGGTAAATATCGCATCGGGCGGGCATGCTGGACAATCCGGCATGCCCGACCCCCTCCCACACGTTACAATTATCGGGGCGATCCGCCGATATCAGGCGAATCACTCCGATAATTGTAGCGTGTATGGCCAGCATTAGATGTAATGACTAGATTGTAATTGGTATTACCTGGGTTGGGGATGTTGTTCAGTGGAGCCTAGTTTATGGTAGGATACTGCTTGTGTTTATTCAAACAGATTCCTTCTTTGATTAGTGGGGCATTTGTGTTCAGCTTTAGCATGTCTCAATCAGACTTACTTTAAAATCAGAACCAGTCTAGAGGCAGCCGTGTATTAAAAGCACTAAGGGTCTCATTCAGACCCAGTCGCAAGCGCCGATGCACTCGCAACCGGGTAAATGGTTAGCCCTGCGCATGCACAGAGGCCACACTGCGCAAGCCCCGGAGCGAGAGAGAAACTCTCTCGCTCCGGAGCTCTCTACAAACGGGGCGGCTGTCGATGTTGATCGACAACTCGCCCCATTTTGTAGGCGGGCCGGGGGGGTGGTTTCCAAAACGGAGGCGTTCCTTAAGGAACGCCTACCATTTTGTGGGCGGCCGCACTGACATCATCAGTGATGTCAGTGGGGAGTTTCCGGCTTGATCAGACCTTAGGGTCTCATCGCAAGCCCCGATGGTGTTCACCATCGCAACCATCAACCTGGTCGGTCGCTAAGATGTGGGTGGTAACCCACAGCTTAGCTAGCGACCAGGAGGTCACACTAAAAAAAAGGAAGCGGCCACCCTCATTCAGAGAGAGCAATCGCTTCTTGCGACCGCCTCTGAATGAGGGCCTAAGTGTGTTACAACACATGGTAACCTACACTTCTCACACACCTCCAGGCCTGGTAATTGTGAAGGGGGTGGAGTAGGAATATTACTCTCCCAATCTTTCACATTCACAGTTCTCCCACATGTACCTTCACTTACATTTACATTATTCGAAGTACATTCTATCAGGACTTTCACCCCTTTCTCTCTGCGAGTTGCTGCTATCTATCGCATGCCTGGGCCACCTCAAAAATTTCTAGAACATTTTTCAGCCTGGCTCCCTCACTTCCTATCCTCAGACATCTCCACCATCATTATGGGTGATTTCAATATCCCCATTGACAGTCCACAATCTCCTCATGCCTACAAATTACTCTCTCTAACCTCCTCTCTTGGCCTCTCCCAATGGACTGACTCCTCCACTCATCAGGAGGGCCACTGCCTTGATCTTGTATTTACCAGACTATGCTAAGTTTCTGATTTCACGAATGCTCCTTTCCCTCTCTCAGATCACAACCTTATCACCTGCACAGACTCCTCCATTACATCAACCTCAAAGTCAGTGAAATCAACCAACCTCCTAAAACCCGCAGAAATAATAATGCTATTAACTTTCAACAACTATCTACCTCTCTACAGCAACGACTCTCACCAATTTCTACATTGACTTCTCCTGAGACTGCTGCATCACACCTAAACCAGATTCTAGAAAAAGCCCTCGATGAAGTAGCTCCAGCTAACCATCACACACCACGTAGACTTAGACATCAACCATGGCATTCTAACTTTACAAGGCATCTACAAAAACGCTCACGTAAAGTAGAAAGTCAGTGGCGAAAGTCTCATACGCCATGTGACTTCCTCACATATAAGACTATTTACAACTCTTATCGTACTGCTCTGGACACTACCAAACAAACATATTTCCAATCTCTTATCTCTGCTCAAGCCGATAACCCCAAGCGACCTTTTTAATACATTTAAACTGCTTCTTACCCCTCCCTCACCCAAGCCACCTGCTACTATCTGTGCACACGATCTTGCTTCCTATTTTAGGGACACGATTGAGAAGATCCAAAATGAAATGGTACGTTCTTCCTCAGCTAGTGACCTGCTCAATTCCCTACCTGAACCCTCTGGCACATTCTCTTCATTTGACCTCAGAAACGAAGATGAAGTATCTACACTCTTCTCATCCTCCTACTCTATTACCTCTCTAGATCCTATACCCTCACAAATCAGTAAAACGCTGTCTCCTGTGCTCATCCCAACCCTAACTAAAATCTGTAATCTCTCTCTCTCTCTACTGGCAACTTTCCATCATTGTTCAAGCATGCAGTGATTACTCCCATTCTGAAAAACAAAAAATCTGTCCCTAACACTCTCTCAAATTACCATCCTATCTGCCAGCTCCCATGCCCCTCTAAACTACTGGAGAGACTTGTCTACGCTCGCCTCACACACTTTAACACCCACAACTTATTGGACCCACTTCAGTCTGGCTTTCGTTCCCAGCACTCCACAGAGACAGCACTGACTAAGGTAGTAAATGATCTGGTTACTGCCAAGGCTAAAGGCCATTACTCACTCTTCTAGATCTCTCTGCTGCTTTTGACACTGTCGACCACTCTCTTCTCCTACAAACATTACAATTCCTACACAGCTCTTTCTTGGTTCTCTTCCTACCTATCTGATTGCTCTTTTTCTGTTCGTTTTTCAGATTCGGCTTTCTCTTCGCTAACATTATCAGTTGGGAGTACCGCAAGGCTCTGTCTTAGGTCCTTTTCTATTTTCAATCTATACCACCTCTCTTGGCAAACTAATCCGCTCTTTTGGATTTCAGTACCATCTGTATGCAGAAGATACTCAAATCTACATCTACCTATCCTCTCCAGATTTATCTCCATCTGTATCGGTCCGTGTCACTGAATGTATTTCTGCCATTTCATCTTGGATGTCATCTCGCCACCTGAAACTTAATATTTCTAAAACAGAATGAATTATAATTCCACCGGCCAATAACAGTTACCAACCTGATCTCTTTATCACTGTTGATAACTCAACAATCCACCCTGCCCCCACAAGCTCGCTGCCTTGGTGTCATCCTTGACTCTGAACTGTCCTTTGTTCCCCACATTCAATCCGTCTCAAAATCATGTTATATACATCTAAAAAACATCTCCAAAATTCGACCATATCTCACACAAGACACGGCAAAAACTCTAATCCATGCACTCATTATTTCCCGCATTGAATATTGCACTAGTCTCCTTACTGGTCTTCCCAAAAACAGGCTATCGCCATTACAATCCATTATGAATGCAGCTGAGAGGCTCATCTTCCTTGCCAAACGTTCATCGTCTGCTGCCCCGCTCTGTCAGTTCCTCCATTGGTTGCCAGTTTTCTACCGTATTCAATAAAAAATACTGTTACTTACATATAAGGCCATTAACCAAACCACACCAACATACATCTCTTCACTCATCTCAAAATATCTCCCAACCCGACCTCTGCGCTCAGCACAAGATCTGCGTCTCTCATCCCCACTCATTACTTGCTCCCATTCACAGTTACAGGACTTTCTTTGGGCTGCACCCACAATATGTAATGCCTTACCACGCACAATAGTCTTCAGTCGTTCCCTGAAATCTCACCTCTTCAGACAAGCTTATCAGATTCCAGAACTGACCACAAAACCTTCATAGCTTCCATGTCTTATTACATCCCCTCTTACAGTCCACACATATCCTCTCACATTTAGGGGTATTCAATATTGAGCGAAAACTCTGTTTTTGCGATGTTTTCGCACCAATGACGTCATTTTCGGAGGTTTTGGTTTTACACCGTATTCAATTTCAAAGACTTTTCGCAGGTTCGAAAAAAAACAGGGATAACTTTTCACCACTGAATAGGTGGCGAAAAAAAGTGCAGAATTGGGGTTTAGGGGTGCAGGCTTAAAAAAGTAGCCTGCACCCCTGGGAATGACATTTTAAAAATAACTGTCAAAAAAAGTTTAAAAAAAAAATAGGGACACCCCAAAAAATGAATTTAAAAATTGGGGTAAAAAAAAAAAAAAAAAAGTGTTTAAAAATAGGGAAATAGGTTCAGGGCTATTCTGCAAGTATGCGGTAGGTGTATTCTAGAATAGGCTATTAGCGGCAGGTGCATAGTTGCAGAATTTTTAAAAAACTTACTTTAGGGACATAAAAATATGCTAGTACCCATTTTCATGTACCCCAAATTTGATGGGACCACTTAAAAAAACGAAAATAATAACCTAAGGGCACTTCTGCAACACTTCTTCAATGTCGGGAAAAAACACCTGCTGCAGCTATTTAAATCCCCGACTTTCATTTGCAGGCTAAAACGGGGGTACCCATAGTGATCCCCCATGTTTTTACAACTTTAGGGGGGTCCTACAATTTATTTCAGAAAAATTAGTTTTTTTACGCAGATCCCACTTCGCACCTTCCCGTTTTCGTAGATTTCATATTGAATACGGGGATAAAGCGGGCGCGCGCCCGATACTTTATCCCAGTAAAATCTCCTATGTGGAGCGAAAAGTCCAGCACGGACTTTTCGCTCCCATATTGAATACCCCTCATTGTCTTTCTTTCACACACTCCTGACATTTGGCCAACATTCCTGTGTGACTGGATCATGCAGCCACCAAGAAACTCTGCATTCTGGCTGGACCAAATTGCAATATATAGCACCTATCCTTGTGTATCAATGCCTATTTCCCTATAGATTGTAAGCTTGCAAGCAGGGCCCTCTTACCTCTATGTCTGTCTGTTATTACCCTGTTTTGTTCTATCAATGTTTCCAATTGTAAAGCGCAACGGAATATGCTGCACTATACAAGAAACTTAATAAAATAAATAATGCATGTGACATCTAGGTATTAAAATTACTTACACCTTCTAATGTATATCATATATCCTTTCTGAAGTGTAAGCCCACTAGTACAGGTCCTCCGTTTCTTTTATAGGTTTTCTTATGTAAGAGTGAAACCGATCCCTGTTTTTATCATGGGTGGAACTCGGAGATGTGAGTGACAATCTTTGAAAAGTGACTAAGCAGTCTCTTATCTCAGCGTATAACAAGCATAACACATACTGTATGCAACTCATGTAACTGGTGTGAATGTACAAGTCTTGAGCATAATATGTACTTGGATGCCCCAACGTTATACTGGAACAAAAAAAATATTTACACCCAGAAAGCTATGGTCTACAGAAATTAAAGATAAAAATATAACACAGCACTTGTCCAAATGGCTCTGAATAATAGAGTACAGGCCTATCTCTCTACTAAGCAGAGATTCATGGCATAACATTAAATGTGCTATAATGCATAACTGCCTATTCCCCAGGAATGTGCACAAGACTTCCTATAATGCATAACTGCCTATTCTCCGGGAATGTGCAAGAGACTTCCTATAATGCATAACTGCCTATTCTCCGGGAATGTGCAGGAGACTTCCTATAATGCATAACTGCCTATTCTCCGGGAATGTGCAGGAGACTTCCTATAATGCATAACTGCCTATTCTCCGGGAATGTGCAAGAGACTTCCTATAATGCATAACTGCCTACTCTCCGGGAATGTGCAGGAGACTTCCTATAATGCATAACTGCCTGTTCTCCGGGAATGTGCAAGAGACTTCCTATAATGCACAACTGCCTGTTCTCCGGGAATGTGCAGGAGACTTCCTATAAAGCATAACTGCCTATTCTCCGGGAATGTGCAAGAGACTTCCTATAATGCATAACTGCCTATTCTCCAGGAATGTGCAGGAGACTTCCTATAATGCATAAATTGCCTATTCTCCAGGAATGTGCAGGAGTCTTCCTATAATGCATAACTGCCTATTCTCCAGGAATGTGCAGGAGACTTCCTATAATGCATAACTGCCTATTCTCCGGGAATGTGCAGGAGACTTCCTATAATGCATAACTGCCTATTCTCCGGGAATGTGCAAGAGACTTCCTATAATGCATAACTGCCTATTCTCCGGGAATGTGCAAGAGACTTCCTATAATGCATAACTGCCTATTCTCCGGGAATGTGCAGGAGACTTCCTATAATGTATAACTGCCTATTCTCCGGGAATGTGCAGGAGACTTCCTATAATGCGTAAATGCCTATTCTCCAGGAATGTGCAGGAGACTTCCTACAATGCATAAATGCCTATTCTCCAGGAATGTGCAGGAGACTTCCTATAATGTATAACTGCCTATTCTCCGGGAATGTGCAGGAGACTTCCTATAATGCGTAAATGCCTATTCTCCAGGAATGTGCAGGAGACTTCCTACAATGCATAAATGCCTATTCTCCAGGAATGTGCAGGAGACTTCCTATAATGCATAACTGCTTATTTTCCGGGAATGTGCAGGAGACTTCCGGCTCTGGATGATGCGATTTGCTATTAATCTTTACATCATATCCACAAACCTCTGTGGGTAAATGCAGAGAATCGCAATGATGTGGCCTGCACCTCCATGGATCTCCAGAGGGTCATCATAGAATGTATGCAAGCTATAGTGAGACAGCACAATGCCATGTACTATCTGCAGTACACCACAGAATGTTGTTCTCAGTTCGACAAAAAAAAAAAAAAAAGTAGACAATCAGAAGTTCATAGTAAATAGTAACTCCTTACAGGTATCACTACAGTTTCATCTCCTTCAACTACACTCACCCTTTCCTAACACAGGGAACATGTGAATTTTAGGAATAGAGCACTCAGGGTTATGTGAACGGTGTGGTTCTCAATATGGCAGAAAAACACAGAACAATTACCAGCACTATTACATCACTCTTCCTGCCAAGACAGCTCTTGTCTGTACAGATTTCAGGCCATTTGTGGATATATTGGGATTAATGCTAAATCTTACCAAAATCTAGTATATATCTCCAGTATAAATATATGAAGATCCCCTAATGCTTTTCCATAACTCATCCAAACTTGTCATTTTCTGCATTCAGTTAAGTGCATTCAGCTTAAGCCGGCTTCAGTTTGTAGTGCAAAGTCCGTGAGTGGCCTGTAACATCTACATCAATGAGTGACTTAAATTAGCAATTGGATTTTTTCAACAACCAGGCATCTTTATGTGCAAGGCAACAAAGAGCTCACAAGGATCAATGAAAGAACACTGAAAACATTCACTAGGGAACAAGATGCAAAAAAATACATATTTTAAATTACTCTCTCTCACAAGTTAAAACATTTTCCGTTCACTTTTCATGTGCTTCACTTTTATGAAAACAATTTATTGTGCTGGTCTTGTACACGAACAACTGGAAAATAGTGCATGCTGCTTCCTGAAGTCTTCAGCTGGGTACACACTATACGATTTTTTGGCTGACCATTGTATAGTGTGTACACCCTAACTCACACAGGACCTGATTCAGAAACATATGATTTTTACGCAGATGGAGCCATTGTTTGCCATTGTGCATGCGTATTTAAGTCGCACAGAACATGCGCTGCAATTGCCTTGCGATCCGCATTCACAGAGAACCCATTCACAAAATGAGTGACAGGTAGTCAGCGTTTGAGAAAGTAACGGGGAGGGGAGAGAGGGGGGGGTCAGAAAACGGCAGGTGTCTTACCGTTGAAACGCTGTTACATGGGCATGCATAAATTAGCCATTGCGATTGCATACGCAGCATGAGAGCCCTCTCTGTGTCGGGAGAGCTGCAGAGGCTTGTCAGATCTCCCGCAAGGGCAATATGGCTGCTCGATGTGCGTAGAGATTACCAATGTTTACGCAGGTAAGTGATGTCGTACACAGATGAGAAGGCAGCAGTGGGCATCCCTATGCTCAGGTGATCTTCAGAATTATTAGCATGTTTTTGCAGCTGTGTACTGTGCGCAAACGAAGCTGTGATCGCATTAACGTCCATCTCTGAATCAGGCCCACAAGTCATTGTTTGCTGAATTGAGTGGTTGCATCTTTCCATCCGATGTGCTGCATATCAGATGGGACAATGCCACAGATGATGCAGTGTTGTTACATTAAGCATGTAACAATACATGTGTTGTTGTGCGGCAGATCGTCCATATGGCAATGCAATATCTATCATTACATAGCATAAGCACAGGGGCGTTTCTAGAGGGGGGGGTTGTCTCGTGTGCTGTCTCCGACATGTGCACCCTCCACGGGCGCGGCCAGTGCCGCACTTATAAACTGGGCACTAGAGTGTGCCCAGAGTCTATAGCGCATGCAGAGGTCAACGGGAAAATGGCCGCGGCGGCCATTTTCCTTGTACTGCACATGCGGCGGCCATTTTACAGCCGTTTTTACAGGAGCAGACACCGGAGCAGACGTGGGATTATGGAGAGGTAAGTTTTATGGTTGATGGGTGTGCGGTGCGTGGCCCCCCCTTGGACCTAGGTCCCCGTGTGCCCCGCACACCCTGCATCCATTATAAATACGCCCCTGCATCATTGCATTGCTGGGGTGGCACATTTCTGAGGTGTCTAACCAGCTTAACACATTAGATTTCAGTACACAATTGTTTGTCTTACTCATACTTGCTTTTTACCTGACTCCCTGGAGAAGCCGGAGGGGGTGGCCCAGGTATGAGGTGCAGGTGACGTGGTAGCACAGAGAAGCCAGTCATTGTGGCCCAGCCCTTTGCTGTATAATGCCCACCCCATACCACCCACTTCTCTAAGAAAGTGGGCAGATCTGAAAGGCTGATCTACTCTCTCAGGAGTGCGGGAGAGCTCCCAGGAATTTTTCTCTCAGACATTTCAGATTGTAGGAAATGATGGACTTATTTTCAGTGTGTTTTCATGTATTTATTAAACATTAAAAAGTGAATAGGTGTAAGGGAACCCATAGAAAACCGAGCAACAATATTTTCCCTCTATGTAGAGCAACTATCATAAGCTAGAACTGCCCTTATCCCCCACCATTTCCAATAGAGAACCATGGCATTCCCAGCAGAGGTACAACAGTAAAATAAGGAAAAAGTGGTAAGAAGAAAAAGGTACAGAGTGTGGACCTAGAAATACTGAAGGCCAAAGACAAAAGTAACTAGTTAAATCACAGACAAAACCAGGTATGTTGTTCTTCCTTTTAAAAGAGTGTTTGAAGCACAATCATTAAAATGTCTCAAAGATTCCTTAAAGGTGCATTATGTACTTATATTTTCCATTTAACTGCTTTGCATTTATCAAAGTATTAGCTCTTCTGAACATGGGAAAGGCTTGGAGAGCATGCATTACACACTTGAAAATAACACCCATGTGCTTGAAAACTTATGTTCAGGACAATGTAGCCTTAAAAATAAAAAAAAAAAATGTAAATAAAAATAAATGGGTTTAGCTGTAACTAGTTAAATAAGCTGCATAAGAAAATATTTATAGTATAACCTATGCCTGCAATGAATACAGATATTCAAACAGAGAAATAAAGAAAATCAATGCATTAAAACTCATACCATCTTGTGTAACAATCAAACAAAAACCTTTTTTACACAAAAATACAATTGCAGCAAAGAATTGACTATAGTTTTAATTTGTCCTCAACAAATGTGGCATAAAACTGCCCATTTTGTAAAAGATCCTGACAACCCCCAATTAACAAAAAAAATGGGATTTTGGTACCTACTGGTAAATCCTTTTCTCTGATTCCACAGGGGACACTGGAGATGCTTACGCTGGGGTATAGAGGCGTGGATAGCTGGAGCTGGCACTTCAATAATTTAAAAGTGTGAAGCTCCTCCCCCTCTATGCCCCACCAGCCCTCAGTTTAGAAAATGAAGACCGAGAGGAGATGGAGAACAAATGGAGTAAAAAGGAGAGAAGAACACACAATAACTGAATCATACAACATACGGAACAAACCAAACAGGCAGGCAAAGAGCGCAGAGGTGGGCGTCCAGTGTCCCCTGTGGAATCAGAGAAAAGATTTACTGGTAGGTACCAAAATCCTATTTTCTCTTCCATCCACTAGGGGACACTGGAGGTGCTTACGCTGGGGACGTCCCAAAGTTATCCCCACGGGCGGGAGTGCTCTGTGGCGCCTGCAGAACAAGGCGGCCAAAACGGGATGCCGAAGACGCAAACGTATCAAATTTGTAAACTTGATAAACGTGTGAACTGAAGACCAAGTGGCCGCACGGCACAATTGTGACGTGGAGGCTCCTCTACCGGCTGCCCATGACGCACCCACAGAACGTGTGGAATAAGCCGAAATGGACGAAGGAGGCCGACGGTCGGCACTCACATAAGCCTGATGAATAGTCAGCCCGATCCAACGTGCCAGAGTCTGTTTAGATGCTGGCCAACCCTACAAGCCGAAGCGAGAGCCAGGAGGAGGACAGTCTTCCAAGACAGGAACTTAAGATCAACCTCCTCCAAAAGGTTCAAACATGGGCGACTGAAGAAACAGAAGCACTAAGTTTAGGTCCCAGGGATCTATTGGATGTACAAAAGGAGGTTGCACACGCAATACCCCTTGAAGAAACGTCTGCACCTCAGGAATGATGGCCAATTTCCTTTGAAAGAAAATGGAAAGGGCAGAAATCTGCACCTTTAAGGTTCCCAGACGAAGGTCAGAATCCAGACCCGTCTGAAGGAAAAGCAGAAACCGGGACAAACGAAAGGTCCTAGACGGAAGACCCCGACTGGAACACCACGATATATAAGCACGCCAGATGCGATGATAATGCGCAGCCGAAACTGGTTTCCTGGCACGTAGCATGGTGGGAATAACCGCGTCTGGGATGCCTTTACGTCTTAGGATATCGGTTTCAAGAGCCACCCCGTTAAACGCAGTTGCGCTAAGTTGGGGTATATGAAAAGGGCCCTGCTGTAGAAGATCCGGGCGCAGAGGAAGGGGCCACGGATCGTCTGACAATAGGGACCGAAGGTCCGAGAACCAACTTCTCCAAGGCCAGTTCGGGGCCACGAGAATTACAGAGGCTGTCTCTTGTTTTATCCTTTTTAGAAGACAAGGAAGAAGTGGAATCGGAGGGGAAAAAAAAAAAAAGGTAAACGCCGTGGTAGATCCACGGACTTGTCACAGTGTCTACTGCTTCCGCCTGCGGATCTCGGGGTTCTTGACACGTATACTGGAAGCTGACGATTCAATCGTGATGCCATGAGGTCCACCTGAGGACATCCCCAACGACGTATCAGCGCGTTGAACACGTCTGGATGAAGCTTCCATTCCCCGGGATGGATAACCTGTCGATTTAGGTAATCTGCTTCTCAGTTGTCCACACCCGGGATGAATACCGCCGACAGTATTACTGACTGATTCTCGGCCCACCGGAGGATCTGAGTTACTTCTCGCATAGCCATGCGACTCCGAGTCCCTCCTTGGCGGTTGATGTAAGCGACGGCTGTCGCGTTATCGGACTGAACTGTTACCGGACGAGCCTTTAGAAACTCTGTCGCCTCTATCAGAGCATTGTAAATCGCTCTGAGTTCCAACACATTTATGGGCCACTTCTGTTCTAGAGGGGACCATCGACCCTGAAAGTGATAATCGAGGACTACTGCTCCCCATCCTCGCAGACTGGCATCCGTTGTTACGATGATCCAGTCCCATACTCCGAATCTTCTGCCCGCTAACAGATTGCTGGATTGTGTCCGCCAAAGAAGAGCTACTCTGGTAACCGGGTTCAGACGGATCTGTCGATGTAGAAGCAGATGAGACCCTGACCCCTGTGCTAACAGGTCCAGCTGAAACACCCTGGAGTGGAACCGGCCGAACTGTAGTGCCTCGAAAGCAGCTACCATTTTCCCCAAGAGATGCAGACAAAGAAGCATGGACACCTTCTTTGTTCTGAGGACAAGCTGAACTAACAACCGGATATCTCTGGCCTTGTCTGTTGGAAGAAAAATCTTCTGTGATTTCCTATCCTATATCATGCCCAGCACAGAAGTTTCTGGGACCGATTGAGATTCGACTTCTTGAAGTTGATTATCCAACCGTGTTGGATTAGAGTATGATATGTCAGTAATGGCATGATCTGATAGAAACACCGATGGAGCCTTGAGTAACAGGTCATCCAAATAAGGTATTAGGTTCACTCCTGATGACCGAAGGAGAGCGATCATGACTGACATGAGTTTGGTGAAGATGCGGGGAGCCGAGGATAACCAGAACGGTAATGCCCGAAACTGGGAATGATCTTACAAAAAGGGCGAAACGCAGAAAGGCCTGGTGAGGTTCCCAAATGGGAACATGGAGATAGGCTTCCCTGATATCCAGGGATATCAGGAACTCCCCTGGTTCCAAGCTCGCTATAAACGACTGCAGAGACTCCATCCCGAAACAATACATCCTCAGATACAGGTTCAAAGACTTTAGGTTTAAGATAGGCCTTACCGAGCCATCCGGCTTGGGTACTACAAACAGGTTTGAGTAAAACCCCATACCTCGTTGAAGTTCCGGAACTGGAACTAGCACAGAAAATACTACTAGAGACTGGATAGCCACCTGTAGAACCCTGGCTTTGTCTGCCTGTATTGGCAGACTTGTAGTGAAGAGGTGGAGGGGGTGCTTCGAAGTCTATTCGGTACCCCAGGGAAATAAGTCTGCGGATCCATGGTTCTGTAGAAGTCTGGTTCCAAATTTGCTGAAATCCTTGCAGGCGGGCTCCCACTGCAGATGGTCCCAGGTGGGACGGAAGACCGTCATGCCACCTGTTTGTCGGCTGGTTTAGGCTCCTGTCTACGAGCAACCATGTGTGGGTGACCTCTACCTCTGCCACCTCTTGGTTGTGTGGGCGCACCTCTGGCCTTACCACGAAAGGAATGTGGCGCACGAAAGGAATTAAACAAAGGTCCAGTGTATGATCTTCTGGGAGCCGGTGCAATTGACGGGAGGAAGAAAGACTTACCCCCCGTGGCCTGGGATATCCATTTGTCTAATTCCGGTCAGAACAGCATGTTGCCAGTGAATGGTAGACCGTCCACCGCACGCTTGGATTCTGCGTCAGCTTGCCAAGCACGCAGCCAGAGGGCTCTGTGGCCCGAAATCGCCGAAGCAGACATGCGAGCACTAATCTGACTGATATCTTTTGAAGCATCTCCCATGTAAACTGCAGATTCACGGATGTGTTCTGCTAGTAAACGTAACTCTTCTCTGGAAGTACCTGAGTCCAAACCTGTAATCAATTGGTCGGCCCAGCAAACCACAGCCTTGTTAACCCAAGCGGTAACAAGTGTGGGCCTAAGTTGAGCACCCGCTGCAGTATAAATAGATCTTAGCGTTGTCTCCAACTTACGATCCGACGGATCTTTTAGTACTGTAGCTCCCGGTACTGGGAGTGCTGTTTTCTTTGAGAGACGGGAGACAGATGCATCTACTGGAGGAGGTGTTTCCCACTTCTCCATCATGGATGATGGAAACGGGTAGCTAGACGAAAACCGGCGCGGAATTTGGAACCGCTTATCCGGCTGTTTCCAGGCCACCGAGAGCTGTTGCTGTGAGAACGGCAAAACCGCAGAGCTCTTAGGTTGTTCGTGAAATAATTCAAACTCCTGTGATGGAGGAGTTATATCCTCAGGTAAATTCAGGGTCTTTCTGACCGCCAAAATTAGAGATTCCACCCCGGGAGAGGAGGACTCCTAACTCCTGAGGGGTATCGTCCTGTAAAGCTTCCTCCAATTCCCCTACTTCGGTATCCTCTGTAGCGAGAAATTCTTCGCCCGACTCCTCTGACTGGAGAACAGTCGTCAGAGTACGCTTCTTCGGTCTTTGGTAGGAAGTGGAGGGTGCGGATGTCGCTGTACCCATAACTTGTACCAAGGTGTCTAGAGACTGTTAACCCCGCCACCCAGGGAGGTTGAGACTTACGTGCCTCAGCTAACTCTGACATAACGCCTACCATGTCAGCAGCCCATGGAGTAGCAGCTGAATTAGTAGTAGCCATAGGTGGATCTATTGCTATACAAGCATCACATAACGAAGACCCAGTGGCATGCGGCTTAGTTAGTTTGTTGTTACACCTAGAACAGTAAACATCTTTTGAGCCGCTTTTGTTCTGTTTGACATGGATACACACAGTCACCAGAGGTACACAGTAGAAACAAAAGTGAATTAGAAATAAAACAGAAGGCTGGTTGGGACACAGGAAGAGGTACCCCCGCCCACACATTAGATTCCCTGCACTTACACCCCAGTGATTACTCACAGCCTCTTGTCAGGGATGTAGTCAGAAGAATCAGCCTTCTGCCTGTGCCGCACCCTACCTATAATGGAGAGATGCAGGCAAACAACAGGTTAACAAACAGCAGAACGCTGTACTCACAGCCGCTCCCGCGTAAAACAGACAGGGAGCCCGCGCAGTTAAGCTCCGCCCCCCTTCCTCAAGCCTACATGGCTTCTAGTATGGCTGCCTGCAGTAATCACCTCCCACTGCAAGCCCCGTTGTAGGAGCCGCCAGCTGCGCTCAGCGGGGAGCTGCTATATCTGCGGTTACCAGCCCCGCTGAGTAGGAGCCGCCTAGCCGCGCTCAGCAGCGGGGAGCTGTAAATCCAGGAGCAGAGCTAGCAGCTGTTACCAGCCCCGCTGAGTATGAGCCGCTTAGCCGCTCTCAGCAGCGGGGAGAGGGGAGCTGTAATACAGGAGCAGCGCTAGCAGCTGTTACCAGCCACGCTGAGTAGGAGCCGCTTAGCCGCGCTCAACAGCGGGGAGAGGGAGAGAAGATGACTCATGCTCCATAATGCTCTCTGCATCCAGCGCTGACAGCGGGGCAGAAGACGGGGGATGCGCAGGTGATATACTCACTGCGCTCCCTGGACGGCTTCAACAGCACTTGTCTTCGTGTCTCTGAAGGCAGTTGAAGTGCTGTGTATGTGAGTGGCGTTAAGGAGCTGTCAGATGCTTTTCTTTGTAAGCACTGCACACTCCTTCCTGTTAACCCCTGGAGGTGTAACAGGGTGTCAGGTGCCCGGACCCCACCTTTAGAGAGGTGGCGAAGGGTACCTCAATAAAAAAAAATGTAAAAGATGTTTAAAATAATTTAAAAAAAAATTAAAAGAATAAATGTTAAATAAAAGAAATAAAATAAGTGTCCTGCAGGAGCACAGCAGGTTGTGACCAGCTCCATAGGCACATTTTCTAAACTGAGGGCTGGTTGGGCATAGAGGGGGAGTAGCTTCACACTTTTAAATTATTGAAGTGCCAGCTCCAGCTATCCACGCCTCTATACCCCAGCGTAAGCACCTCCAGTGTCCCCTAGTGGATGAAAGAGAAACTCTGTTTGTTTTACCAGCATCTTATATATAATAAATGCTAAAGCTGCTCCTCACCTCTATTACCAGTTACCTATGGGGGGGAATTAAAGTGTGTAGAGCGTGGGGCTCGCATTTCTGCTCACAGCTCCCCAAGCTGACGAGCAAAAATTACCGAAAATTGACCCGTTTGAGCGCTCAGGCGAGACTTTTCGCAGGCACGACAATGTCCCGTCATTTTGACAGGTTGCTAATAAAACATAAAAATTCTAACACAATTACTAACACCATAATAAGTTTAGCAGAAGCTAAACTTATGGTGCATACACATGGTCACATTTGATTAACGATGAAACGTTTGAACGAATTTTACAACGATTTCATCAACGATGAACGATTTCTGACAGTATTAAAATGAATGAAATCATCAAAATCTGACTGCAAACACAGTCGATGTCATTGATCGTTATCTGACATGCGGGAATGCGCATCGTTCGTCGATGCATGCCCTACATGTCAAAGATATGAACGATAACGATTGTAAAAATCGTTCATATCTGATAAGAAATCTGACCGTGTGTATGCACCATTACACTTCTGCGAGATCCCTGATTATTTTACACAGAGAGATCTGTACAACAGACCCAAAATACAGACAAATTTCAAATAAAAGAGGTACACAGAGGTGAATTTGGCACAAATTAAATGTTCTCCCAATAGAGAGGTTAGTAGGGAGACATGCAAGGCCTTGACATATCCAACAAATAAAACAGGCAAATGGTAAAAAAATATGAGATATGGTAAGAACTTACATTTTGTTATCCCTATTTCTACCAAGTCCATAGGGTTCCACAGGATACCTTGGGGTATAGGTGATGACGTCAGGCATCGGGCACCATAGAGTTAAAGTTTTCAGCCTCCCAGGATGCACTAGGGTTCCCCTCCTATACCCAGCCCCCGAGCCAAGGCATCTCAGTTACGTACCAAGCCATAGGCCGGAGGAGGGTAAGGAAGAGAGAGAAAAAGGATCTGGACCCACACAAGAATCACATTCTCACCAGAGGGAGACGGAAAAACCGGTGACCAGAGTAAAGCCCATCTGCAGTACAGTCGCGACAGGGCGGGAGTCCTGTGAAACCCTATAGACTTCGTAGAAATAGAGATAACAAAAGGTAAGTTCTTACCATATCTCATATTTTCTACATCAGGGTTCATGGGGTATTCACAGGATACCTTGGGGATGTCCCAAAGCAGTATCCTTTAAGGGTGGGGACGCTCCTGTGCTGAAAGGAGAATCCGCCGCCCGAAGGAAGCATCCTGAGAGGCAAAGGTGTCAAACGCATAATACCTCACAAAGGTATGGACAGAGGACCACGTCACAGCCTTGCAGATCTGGACTGCAGAAGCACCACGTCGAGCTGCCCACGAAGCACCCACAGACCTAGTGGAATGAGCCCTCACAGAGGAAGGAACCGGAAGGCCTTCATGAAGATAAGCTTCAGAAATAGCCATACGGATCCAGGCTGCCAAAGTTTGCTTTGAAGCAGGCCAACCCTTTTTACGGAAGCCATAGAGGACAAACAAGGCTTCCGACTTCCTAAACGAAGAAGTGCGGTCAGCATCAATCCTTAAGGTCCGCACAACATCCAAAGTGGCCTCACCCACGAAAAGCCGGCACAACGATTTCCTCGTTTATGTGGAAACTCGAAACAACTTTGGGAAGGAAACCAGGACGAGTGCGCAGCACCTTCCTGTTCCTATGAAAAATCAGAAAAGGGGTCTACAAGAGAGAGCCCCTAAGTCAGAAACACGTCTGGCCGAAGCAATGGCCAGAAGGAAAATTGTTTTAGCCGTCAGCCATTTAAGGTCCACTGAGCCCAGTGGTTCAAACGGCGGTCCCTGGAGAGCCCTCAGGACCACAGCTAAATCCCAAGGCGCCACCGGTGGAACAAAAGGTGGCTGAATTCGGAGAACACCTTGCATAAAGGTGCACACATCAGGGATTGCAGCAATCCTACGATGGAACCAGACGGACAGTGCAGACACCTGTACCTTCAGAGAAGCAAGGCGAACCCCATGGTCTAGTCCTGCCTGTAGAAAAGCCAACACTCTAGACAGACGGCACTCCCGAGGTGCATAACCTCTCGGCCGACACCACTGGAAGAACGTATGCCACACACGATGGTATATTCTTGCAGAAGAAGGCTTCCGAGCTCTTAACATAGTCCGTACTACAGAGCTGGAAAACCCCCTAGACCTTAACATGGCCGTCTCAACAGCCACGCCGTCAAAGACAGCCGAGTCAGGTCCGGGTGAAGACAAGGACCCTGTGACAGAAGGTCCAGTCGTAGCGGCAGCCGCAGAGGACTGTCCACGGACAGACCCTGAAGGTCTGAGAACCAGTGCCGCCTGGGCCACGCGGGAGCCATCAACAGGAGTGTCCCTCCTTCCTGTTTGAATTTCCGGATTACCCGTGGAAGAAGGGAAAACGTAGGAAAGAGATAAGCAAACCGGAACGTCCACTGGACAGACAAAGCATCCACCAGAGGTGCCTTTTCGTCTCTTGTTGTGCCGTGACGCCATGAGGTCGATCTCTGGAAGACCCCACCTGTCCACCAGAAGTTGAAAGACGTCCTGGTGCAAAGACCATTCCCCCAGATGAACGTCCTGGTGACTGAGAAAGTCCGCCTCCCAGTTGAGAACTCCCGGGATGAACACTGCCGATTTGGCCGGGAGATTGCGCTCCGCACAGACCAGGATGCGGGACACCTCTACGAGTGCCGCCCGACTTCGGGTTCCTCCTTGCCACGGTGGTGGCGTTGTCCGACTGGACCTGTACGGGGTGACCTTGGAGAACCAGCTGTGCCTGCTGGAGAGAATTGAAAAAGGCGCGGAGTTCCAAGATGTTTATCGGAAGCTCCTTTTCCGCCTGAGTCCACCTGCCCTGGAACAAGTGTGGACTCGTGACAGCTCCCCAGCCCCAAAGGCTGGCGTCCGTTGTCAACAGGACCCAATTCGCCACCCAGAATGGACGACCCTTGTTGAGATGGGACGTCTGCAACCACCAGGCTAGGGACAGGCGAACCTCCGAAGTGAGCACCATTGTCTGGGACCTTAGACTCTGAGGCAGTCCATTCCATTTGGAAAGGATCAATTAATGCAGAGGTCTGGAGTGAAACTGGGCATATTCCTGTCCAGAGTCCAATAAGGCTCCGAGGTGCAGAATCCTCTGAGACGGGATCAGGGTGGACTTCTGCCAGTTTAACAACCAGCCGTGCCGATGCAGTACCGCAATAGTCAGGTCCAAGTGGCGTAGAAGGAGCTCTGGAGATCCTGCTACCAACAGAAGGTCGTCCAGGTACGGCAACATGCGGACTCCCTGCAGCCGCAGGGAAGCAGTCATGACCGCCATAACCTTGGTGAACACACGTGGTGCTGTCGCCAGCCCAAAAGGTAACGCCCGGAACTGGAAGTGATCGTTGCGGATTGCAAACCTGAGGAACTGTTGATGGCGTAAAAGAATAGGGACATGCAGGTAAGCGTCCTGTATGTCCAACGACACCATGTAATCCCCAGGTTCCAGCGCCAGAATGATGGACCGTAGGGTCTCCATCCGAAACCTCGGCACCCGCAAGGACTTGTTGAGTGCTTTGAGGTTGAGGATCGGACGGTACAACCCATTGGGTTTCTGCACCAAAAACAGATTGGAATAGAAACCCTGGCCCCTCTGGGAGAATGGAACAGGCACTATAACTCCAGCCTGGAGCATAGTGTGCAAAACCTTCCGCAGTTCCATGGCTTTGTTCCGGTCTGATGGAAGATCCGTGGTGATGAATCGGGATGGGGGCCTGTGCCGAAAGGGCATACCCGTGAGAAACTACCTCGTGAACCAAAGTGTCTGTCGTGGTAACCGACCAACACCGGGCGAACTGTTGCAGGCGGCCTCCCACTTTGGGAGGCCCGGACCGTCAGGCCGCAGGCTTGTCATCTGGCTTAGGGGCCGGACATCTGGTACTCCAGGCCTGTTTCCGGGGCTTAGCCGATTTTTTGGGGCCAGCCTGTCGGGGAAAAGACTGTGCCTTAGGCCTACCCTGGGCCCTGTAAGGCCGAAAGGACGACGTACCTGAACTGGAAGGAACCGAAGCAGACAGGCGACATGCCGATTTGGCTGCCGCCAGCGTGGCTAAAATTTTGTCCAGATCCACACCAAATAGGACTTCTCCATTAAAAGGCAAAGCTTCCAAGCCCTTCTTGGAATCAGCATCTGCCTTCCAAGATTGCAACCATAAGGTGCGATGAGCAGCTACAGCTGCCGAAGAAATCCGAGAAGTCTGGGTACTGATATCCAAGGCCGCATCATTGATATAAGTGGCCGAATCTCGGAGATTACCTATCAACTCGGTCTGTTCAGCCGAACAGTCAGAATCTAAAGACGCCTCCAAAATATCAGCCCAGCGCTCCATAGCTCTGGCTACCCAACAAATGGCCATAGCCGGCCTGGCTGCCCCCCCCCCTCCTCGCAAGGGAATAAACGGACTTTAGGCAGATCACCACCTTGCGGTCCGTAGCATCCTTCAAGGAGGACATGGGCAATGTGGCACTTCGGACTAGGCGTGTCACATGAGAATCCACCTGTGGAGGGGATTCCCACTTAGAAAAATAACTGTCCGCAAACGGATAAGCCACCGACAAGCGACTGTGAGGCTGATACCGTTTGCCAGGGTGTTTCCACGCCTCCTCTAAATGGTCTACTAACTGACCCGAAAGAGAAAACACTGTGGAGTCATCCTTAATATCCTTAAAAAAGGCATATTTTGACTTGGACACTGGAGGATCTTCATCCTCAATCACTAAAGCCGTGCGGACTGCCCGAATAAGTCCAGGAATATAAACCTTGGACTTAGCGTCCGACTCTTTAGAATGGAGAGGTTCTTGGTCAGAAAGATCCAGAATCTCCCCATCATCGGATGTCACGTCGTCATCCTCATAAGGAGCGGACAGAGACGCCACCGGCCGCTTATGTGGCCTCAACACAGACTCCCCTTGTAACATGCCCGACAAATGCTGTACAGAACTTGTCAGTGAATTAACCCATGCAGGCTCCTGAAAGACCTGAGGAGGGGAAATAGGGAGACTGTGGGGTACCATCAATTGTCTCAGGAAACCCTGCATGGGTAACGACACCACTGACTGCTGGGACAATCCCATCTGTGGGAACGCAGGCTGTGGAGCTAACTGGCCCACGAGGGTTGTAAGCGCTTTGGCGAAACAAGCCCAGGGCGGCTCCTGTACCAGAGCCGTGACAGTAATTGGCCGCGCCAATAAATAACACTGTCGACATAGCCCCTCCGCGTTACCCTCCCCCTCCGCTATTGGTACCTTGCATGTAGTACAAATAAGCTGGAGAGGAGAGTCACTCTCAGACATCATGGTAAGTATGTGACCCCTCTCACTGATACTTGTTAGTATAGTGGGAGAACCACCCTGCAATCACCGCACCGCAAGGGCTTTAGCAGAAGAAGAGCAGGGACAGTGAAATGGCTGACAGTAGAAAGTGAAAGTACAGGCAGCAGACGTTAGCAGAAGTCACATACAATGCAAAGAAATCAATTCCTGCACTATCAGCGCTGATCCCCAACTACGCAGACACAGGGCCTGGTAGGACACAGCGCTGCATACACAGACCTGTAACCAACGGAGGAGAGGTATGCCGGGGGACCCAGACCGCGATGCCACCGATCAGCAGCGCTCACCATGCTTCCAGCAAAAGATGGCCACCGAGTAGCAGAGAGGAAGCTGGCCTGTGGGAAGAAGAGCTGCCACAGGGCCAGTCAGCAGATGCAGAGAGGGCTGTGTGCAGCGGGGGAGGCGCCGGCTGTGTACAGGGAAGGCGCGCTCCTCTGGCATGCAATTAACCCCTGGGACGCCGCAGCGCTACCGCTCAGCCACGGTCCGCTGTCCCAGGGGGGTAGTGGAAGCGCAGGTTAGTTACCTGGCTCCACGCTGCAGCCAGTCCCCAGGGAGCCCCCTGCCTGGGGACTCTGGACCATGTACTCAGCAGGGACCCACCGCGGGACCCCACTGCTTACCTGCTGCCCCCTTGAATCCGGCCATGGTCCCAAACATCTGGGGTCACCGCTAGCTGTGACCCCAGATGCTTACCAGCATCCCCGGATCAGTATCGGCGTTCTGGTACCGGCGGGGGTGTAGGGAAGACAGCATGGACGTCAGCATTGACTGTCCATGCTGTACTTCCAGATGAGCAGCCACAGCTGCTTGCGAAAAAACTTCAGGGGCTAACCTTAGCCCCCCTCTAAACAGGTGCATCCGACTCCGAGCCGGGCACCAACGAAACAGATGCCTTGGCTCGGGGGCGGGGTATAGGAGGGGGACCCTAGTGCATCCTGAGAGGCTGAAAACTTTAACTCTATGGTGCCCGATGCCTGACATCATCACCTATACCCCAAGGTATCCTGTGGGTACCCTAAAATAGAAATAAATAAATATCTACGGTACCCAAAGCTTTTCCATTAAGTTATTCATCATTAAACTAACTTTTCCATTGCATCAGATATATTTTATACACATTAAACAGAGGAAACAGTAGTGACATTTTACATTCACACTCATAATTCTGAGTTCAGTTACTGATGCAGATAAGCTGGAAAAAAAAAAACTACAGGTAAAGGGTTTTTGTCAAAATAACTACTATTTTATTCTATCAGTGAAAGCGGCTGCTTCTTCCCATTTTGTGCTGCTGAGGATCAGGACAGATCCTAATCACAGCACCAGACATGTCATCACTAAGATGCCTTTGGCAATGGAGTGCTGCCGGGCTCTACCTGTAATATGGTTCTGCAGTTGTTGGGCTTACAAGACAAAATACAAATAAATCAACTTTAAATTGACTGGTTCTAGCCAAACTTGAGCATTTTTGCATATAAACTAGATGTGTGAGAACTGCATAAAATAAGCAAACTGATTATGCCAAAAATACGTAAAATGATTAATGTAGAAATTGGAACGCTGTTGTTCCCATTTCCACATTATGTTTATTTTGGAACAGAGATGTATATGTTTGGATGCGTTTGCCTGGTTTGTTTATTTTATTGGAGAACACAGGGCGTTTTCATTCATTTGTGTGCCTGGGAGGAAGGGAGGGGGGAGCAGGGGAATCACATCAGTGGGCTGCATGCCCATTTGGAAAACATGAGGAAAAACTAAAACAAAACCACCATTACATATTATGTTGTTTAAGGGTTTCCTACATTGGGCGGAATTCAATTCTCTCCAACCCCTATCGGGCCCGACTGAGCTATTCTATTCTTGCTCCTGTCGGGTGCGATCAGCTGCCAAACGCTACATTTTAGCTCGCAGCCCCTGGGGGATGAGAGCTGAAATGTGCGAAAAGTGACATGTTTGGGCGCCCAAACATCACCTTTCGTGATTGCGCCCAGCACTTTGGTCGGGTTTAGCTGCTTTACGCGGCTAAACCTGACCTCTATGGGCGCGATCAGCGTGAAATTCTGGCACAATTGAATAGCGGCCCACGATCTCCTGTCACTTTAGACGGGAAATGCGGGCTGCAAAATCAATTGAATTCCACCCAATGTTTGAATTCAGAGAGGACAATGAGAGCTCTAGTAGGACAGGACCATTTCACCACGAGAAGGATTAGGAATTATGGCTGAATTAAACCTTGTTATTCAAGAGGGTATAATGGTTATGTATTTTGGATTTGGTTGACTTATGGGCTAGAAAGAGGTTAGAATTAAGACTTATCTTAATGTTCTACTTTTCAATTTGACCTAGGACAGCTTATGATCACATTGTCAAACGTGTAGGAAACACACCATCAAACAAGTGTCTTCTAGGGACACCAGGGGTTTCAGACAGAATCTAGTTGAAGGCTCTGTAATACATGTACCAATACCAGGAAGTTCAATGGTGGGCTCATGGCAATTACCATTTTTGTTAATTTATTAAAGCAGCCCTGCAAGAACACAGGGGAGGGGAGGGGGGCTCAGAGTGTTCTACATTTATGACTTTTCCATACATGTATATTTTATATTTCTAATGTTGTGATCTGCATGGAGTATAATGAATGAATGTAATAGGCATCAAGCAACAAAACATGGTGCAGATACACAGTAATATGCAATGTGCCAACATTTCCATAATTTAATTTTCCAAAAAAAAACAACTAATAATAACATGATGCACACAATCCCTGCTACTTTCATTCCTTGTCTAGCAAGGTTACGGGAATTTACCATTGAGTACCAACACCACATTTACCATTTGGTTCATTACTTTAAAAGTCACACAATTTAGGAGATACCCATAACCAAAAGGGGAATGTTAGCATAAGGTTCTAGCTACTTGATACAACAATCACTATAACACTGCAAACTGACTCTTTTCATTTCTTGCTCTTGAAAATGGTTTGAATTGTAAGTACAAACTCTAGTGTAAACTTACAAAGCTCTTTGCAAATATGACCAAATACTACTTTAGTAGTCTTTGGTTTACACACGAGCTCCTTTTCTCTTCAGTTCTGACCACCTCTTCTCACTCACCCCTACAAGTCTTCTCTCATGCTGCACCTATCTTTAGGAACCTTCTTCCATATAATAGAGTTTCCAGTGACTTTCTAACAATTCATCTTGACAAGTACACTCACAAAGCAACCTCATACTAACTAGCTTTTTCTTACTTAGCATTACAAACTATCTACCATGTTGGGTTTTATTCTGTAGTTGTGGGAATCACTGGGGATTTACACGCCTATAATCATAGTAAACATTCTTATTGCATTTTACAACCAACCAACATTTGTACAAACTCATCCTGAAAGACTTGACCTGGGTTCAGGAGCTGAGCGATTCTACGGTATGGAAAAGTCTGGAAATATACTGATTTCCAAAGTCAATTTTACAAAAGAGAACAGAACAAAAGAACCTGTATATCCAGAGGTCAAAGTTGGCAGGTATACAGTATAATGACATAAAGCTACTTCTCCCACTGCTTGTGCCCCCAAACACTATTTCCCACCACTTCTCCGTTGGAGGTTGAGTGACCAAAGTGTAGAGAATGACTTTGACATGGGACACAGCCGAAACGCTAAAATTGCCGCACAGCACTATTGGGATGAAATATTCCTCTCCGCCTTTCACTATGTTCTCCCTGTAGCTGTCCTCATATCCCTCCCCTTTGTGTGTCACTTGAACACTGTTGTGGAGATGAGATACTTGTACATGAAAGCCAGGTAGGGGGTCACTATACTTGGTGTACACGTTGGCTGGGCCAGCCACAAAGAGGCTAAAACATAGACCTCTGTCCTGGCATCAATCCATATGGCTTTTGTTGAATTCAGATTCCCCCATCTGTGAGAAAATACCAATAAAATCACTGCTGGATTTAAACTTCTGTAGAAATATCACACCAAAGAACATTTTGAAGGAAGGAGAAAACAAAACATTTAATTATCTTCAACACAAACTGTAATGTTAAAATTTAGTTTGTTGATCTCCATACAAATCTCTTAAATAAAGGGGGGAATTCTATTGTTTTATCGAACGCCATCTCTTACCTAAAGTGGCGGGAGATCGGGAGGAGATATGCAATTGCTTTTGGGCACCCCTCTCTTTTTGAGCATGTCGTGTCCAAATAGACCGGTTTAGACGCGTAAAGCTGCTAAACCAGTCTAAACTTTTCGTTGATATCTGCTCGCCACCTCAGGAGGTTGCGAGAAGAAATCTATGTGCCTGATCGGAACAATAATTGAATTGATTCATAGGGCACCCATTAGTAGCAGCCGCAGACGAAAACAACTGAATTCTCTTTACTATTTCTGTCTGGTTATATTAGTTCTACATACTCATCTTAAAGTAATTATGAGCGATTCTACCTCGTAACATCTCAGTTATTTCTCTGTGGCGGTTGACCGGACTTGACTGGGTTACAACTGAGTGGCAACAGGATTTTGCACTTAGACAATTTTTTTAGGCACATAGTCACCGTTACTATCTAACCTTCGTCATGTGTATGCAGGGCAGTTTCTAGGGTTTGAGGCTCCCAGTGCGAGCAGTCAAAATGCACCCCCCCCCCCTCGAAGCAGTAATATTGTGGAGTGGGCGTAGCCTCATCATGAGGGGGTTTGGTATCACAGTAAGGGAGTGTGATCTCGAAAGACCACAGAATGACAGCCACTGTGACTACTGAGTACTGGGTTGGCTAACCTGTCAGAGCCAAAGCGCTGAAAAATATATGCAGCTAAACAAAAGACAGACAGCACGCACGCGCGCGCCATAGGCACGCGCTCAAAAAATGGGGTGTGGCCTAGCTGTCACAAGCCCATGCCGCATTTCTGTGTGCATGCCTTTGGTGTGACATTTGCAGAAATATGACCTTGCATCACACTCGTTTTTAGTTGCGTTGGGAACGAACCCAGCACATTGAAAATAAAAGAAAGATGCACATAAAATACACTGCAACAAACCACTTCCACATAAAATATATTGGAAAAGCCAGAGGCACATAAACTACGTTTTAAAACCACATCCACTTAAAATACATTATTAAATCCAGAACCACATAAAACACAAGATTCACATAATACACACTTCATTCCAGCCCCTTCCCTTGCCCGACAGGTCTTAGGCTTCCCCCCCCACTGGCTCTCAGGCAAAAGTGCCCATTATGCAGTGCCTCCTGTAGTTGTCCCCATATGCAGTGTCCCCTGTATTTATGCCCCTTATGCAGTGCCCACAGTGGTAGTGCAACTTATGCAGAGCCCACAGTAGTGGTGCCCTTTATACAGTGCACCCAGTAGTAGTGCCCCCAGGAGTGGTGCCCCCTATGCCATGCCACCATTAGTAGTGCCCCCATCAGTAATGCCCCCAGTAGTAATGGTCCCTGTTATAGTGCCCCAGTAGTAGTGTCCCCAGTTGTATTGCCCGAAATAGTAATGCCCCCTGTAAGTGTCCCCAGTATTAATGCCCCTGTATTAGTCCCCCCCAATAGTAATGCTCCCTTTGTACTAGTGCCCAAAGTAGTAAAGCCCCAAGTAGTAGTGCCCCCAGTAGTAGTGCCCCTGGGCCCTGAGTAATGCCCCCAGTAGTGGTACCTCCTAAGCAATGCCCCCAGTAGAAGTGCCCCCAGAAGAATGTCCCCAGTAGTAGTGCCCGTCTGCCCCCAGTAGTGCTGTCTCCCCCAGCAGAAGTGCCCCCAGAATAATGTCCCCAGGCTGCCTGCACAAAAAAAAACCCAGTAATACTTACCTTCAGCCCCGCTCAGGCATGCGCTCCGCTCGGCTGCTCCTCTGCACAATGGGAAAGACGTCATGACGTCCTCCCATAGTGCACATTGGGGGAGCCGGAAGCCGGAGCCTCAGTCTCTCCGGCTGCTCTGCTCTGCCGGGCGCCCGCTGGTAACTGAATCTCTAAGGGGCACCCAGCAATTAATAGGCTGTTTCAGCTGCAGAGGTCGGAGGCGGAGCGCCCCGTGCGATTGCACGGGTCGCCTACCCCTAGAAACGGCCCTGTGTGTATGCACAGTACATGCCAAATTCAGTTGTATGCACCAAGCATGGAATAGATGTAAGTGCCGTTGATGGTGACGATGGCTGCTCTCACGGTCGGAGGCAGTGCAATCCCAAAGTGAGCATATTGTCATGTTAGAATTCCATTCATTTGTGAGGACATTATGTGCAACTCAGAATCAGGGCCTACTGTACAAACTTATTTCCCATGCCACCACTTCTAAAGTTCAACTGTGTATATCCCAATGGCCTTGCCTGCTTATCTTCTATAAAAGAAAGAGCCAAGCTATGGTAGATCCTTTTATTTATTTTCTGGAAAACTATACTGATTCACATGAATGGAGTGGAGGAAATGGTAACCAACTAACTTGTGTGGAGCATCACAAGTCAAAACATTTCAATCTGAAACTGCACTGAACTATCTCAGAAGAAGGACCACAAAGCTGTAATAACAGTATAATTTGGTGCGTAAGCAACCTGCCCAACAAGCTACCAAGTAATATTCTGCACTGATTAAGCGATATTCTGAAAGTTACCTGTTGGTAAGAAAGTAAAGCTGGGTACATCATGCGTGCCATACACATAGCACGATCCGGTGTACGACGGTGCGATGAATCGTTACATACAGCAGATAACAGCACAGCGTCATTCATTGCATTGCCCCATCGTGCAGAACAGCAGATGGGACGATGTGATGAACTATTACGATGTGTACGATATATCATTCTGATCCACGTTGGGATGATAAATCATACGATACATCGTATAGTGTCTACCCAGCTTACTTGCTACATTGGAGATGGTGAATCTATCTGCTATGCGTCAGACTTTTGCTGATGTGATTGTTAACCCCTGGAACCTACAACACCATTAGGACAAACACAAATTCTTTGTGTCATACTTTAAATTTATGACAAAGTTGTAAACATATAAATAAACTCAATGTAATGTATTACTGAAGCCTCCACGTGTTGTTATGCAGGTTATTCAAGTAATATGCTCAGCACTATATACATAACGTGTCATAACAAAATGACATACAACAAGCTAAAACAAACAAGGTAGTGTGATGGCCTCTGCTGCGGAGAGAGCTTCCAATGCAGTGGCAGGATACCCTGGCACCCAAGGGGTATGGTTACCCATTCAATTCCTGGTTTGTGGCTTTGCCAAAGCTATGGCAGATAACAGAAATAGATCTTATGGTGCATACACACTTTCAGATTTTTCTTCAAATCTGAACGATGATTTTAAAAAAATTAGATCATTCATATCTGAAGGAAAATCTGACATATCTGAACGATGAACAATGCGCGTTCCCGATGGTCAGATAACGATATCTGACATCTGATGTGTTTGCAGTCAGATTTGGACGATTCCGTTAATTTTAATGCAGTAAAAAATCGTTCATAGTTCAAATCGTTCATCTGACAAAGCTGACCGTATGTATGCTCCATTATTTAGTAAATAAAATCAGGTGAAGTAGACTAAAAAATATAGGATATTTTAGACACATTTCTCACAGTATCCAATGACTTGTTAATGAGTCCCCTCAGCATGCAGTGTGTAATGCACAGCTAATGCTGGGGAAGTGGTAGAGCAGCACAACCCCGACTCCAGCTGACACCCTGAGAAGAGGTGCTGCAGGCTGTGCAGAGCTAGTAGTGTACTGTACACATAATTATGGTTACAGAAAGGAAACGCCACATCATAATGAGGTCACTCATTGCATTACTCTGTAAAAGCCCTGCCTGAGGCAGTCGGTGTTGGTGTGGGTGCAAACTTACTTTTAGTGGCAGTAATGAGGTTTTTGCCATCTTTCACCAAGTCCTTGATAAACTTGTTTGTTTTGTCCAGCTCCGCCTCGTGGGAGCGTATCCTCTCCCGCAGCCAGGGGCTGTCCAGGTAGCAGTCACTGAACTCCAAGGGCTGCAACCCCATGATGCTGATTACCAGCCCTGGCTCAGAGCCGCCGCGCTGCTACTGCCTCCTCCTTGTAAATCCCTTAATAGGCAACCGAGACTCAGACACATAAATAGGCAGCTGCACGGCCGGGGCTCGGATCAGCTTGCAGACCACAGCAAGGAGGGACGGACAGTCGGGAGGCGATACAGGGAAGGAACTTGGGAAGAGCGGGGTTAGTGTTTCACTGACACCACCATGGTGAGCACAGCTCCATCCAGTGGGATAATACGAGTTTGGACAGATAATTTACACATCCCATCAAGCCCAGCATACACATTCCTCCACAGAGTTCCGCCCACAGCACAGCCCTCCTCCCAGCAACACTAATACCATGCACTTCACTCCCTGCCATCTCCTTGTTGCAACCCCCTTCCATTCCCCTCCCCTTTCCTTGTCCCCTTCCTCCACTGTACCCTCCTCTCTAACCCCTTCCTCCACACTCACTGTACCACCACTACCCTCTCTGTCACCTCTACCTCGTCCAGCCCTTCTATACTACTATAATATTATTTTACTTTTTGTCATCTCTCATTCTTTGCTTTCCCTCCCACTTCCCCACTTGTCTGTTTCTATTTGTTGTTATTTTAGCATGCATTATATATTGTGAGGAATTTACCTACTGAATTACCTATACTCTCTCTCGGACGTTATAATGAAAGCAACAGGAGAGTATATTATCAATAAATAAACTGTAATGCATGCTCCTTTCCTCGTGCTGGTACATGTAGTTACACATTATCATGCGAGACACAAGGGGATCTATGTACTAAGACTTGAGAGATAAAGTGAATGGAGATAAAGTACCAATCAATCAGCTCCTAAATGTCATTTTCAAACACAGCCTGTAAAGTTACAATTAGGAGCTGATTGGTTGATACATTATCTCCATCCACTTTATCTCTCTCCAAGGCTTAGTACATCTCCCCCAAGATACCTAGCAATGCTGCATTATATTAGACCAGGGGTGGCCAGACTTTTAGACTTGGTGATCTACTTTTAAGGCGAAAAACCTTTTGTGATCTACCAAGCCTGAATATGGGGTTGTGGCATGCAAAAAGGAGGCGTGACCTCGCAGCAAGGGGTGTGGGGTCTGTCCTGCCAAAATAACACATAGTGGACCTCATTCAGAGGCGGTCGTTAGTTGCAAGAGGTCGCTCTGAATCAGGGCGGCCGCTTTGCGAGACCCGTCGCTAGCCGGGTCTCGCACATGCGCACGACAGAGCCGGCTCCGTCGTGCGCATGCCCAGTGGGGCAACATCGAGTCGGTTGCGAGCGCTCAGCGCTTGCGACCGACTCTGAATGACCCCCTGTATCCCCAATTCAAATAACAATACACAATCTTATTTACATTACACCACATAGTAGTGTCCCTTATTCATGTTACGACACAGTAGTGTCCTTATACATAATGCCCACAGTAGTGCCCCTTATGCAATGTCCACTGTAGTAGTGTCCCTTATGTAATGCCCCCAGTAGAAGTGTCCCTTATGCAGTGCTCCCAGTAGTAGTGCTCCTTATGCAGTGCCACCAGTAGTAGTGTCCTTTACACATAAAAGATACACCCAAAACTATACTTGCCTGAATCCACGCCCCTGCGCCAGCCGCCGTCCTACTGCTCCTCCCGCTCGGCATTATAGGTGAGACATCATGACGTCTCTCCCATACAGCCCCTGCGGGAGCCGGATGGCAGGGCTCAGAGGTGCCCTCCAGCCTCCAGCAGCCGCTGCAGGGGAAGGAGCTGCTGGGCGCCCACTGGTAACAAGATCTCAGCGGGCGCCCGACAAACGGAATAGGCAGCGGCAGGACCTCTCCAGCCTGGCGCCGGCTAAGCGCATTGCGCCTGGGTGCAGCAGCCAATAGGAATCTGCCTGTCTCTTATTGGCTGCTGCTGGCTGCTCCCGGACATCCACCGTGATCGATGTTTTGGCCACCCCTGTATTAGACAGTGTATGGTTCTCCAACTGCCACAAGCTGACTAAAGATGGGTACACACCCAACAGATATATCTGCAGATCGAGTTGTTCATACACACTGAACACCAATCATCTTGCCGCAGGTCCCGCGCCCCCCTTCCCCCCTCCCCACGGCCTCTGCAGCAAGTTTACGGGGGGCGGCTGTCCGCCCATATACACAGCACGATGCCTCAATATATCTACAGATACATTAGGCATCGGCTGTGCGGCACAGCCAACGTAATATGTCTGTGAACGATGCCGTTCACAGACATATCGCCAGTACACACTGAACGACGCGCACAAGATATATTGGCCGATCAATTGAGTGTACCCAGCATAAGAGGGGGATTCAATTATAATAAAGTTATTTATATATATGATACTTTTCTCCTAATAGCACAAAATACAGAACAAGCTTAGCAAGGGATACTGAAATGGTTGGGTGAACAGGTAAGTCTTGAGTCTATTTTTGAAGGATTTGAGAGTGGAGGCATCTTGAACTGTGCGGGGAACCGTATTCTCCAAATTAATTCCGGGAGATTCTAGGTACTGTTAATAGTCCTTCGTCAACGGATCGCCGTAATTGAGTGGGACAGTAAGGGATCAGAATCTGCTTCAAGTACCTTGGGCCCTGGTCATGTAGGGTTTTGATAGTAGGACAATCTTGAAAACAATTCGCCATCTTGCAGGCAGCCAGCGAAGGGAGTAAACAATGTGGGGTATATTTACTAAAGTTAGATAATTTAGAAGTGGAGATGTTGCCCATAGCAACCAATCAGATTCTAGCTATTATCTTCTAGAAGGTGCTAGACAAATGTTAAATAGAATCTAATTGGTTGCTTAAGGTAACATCTCCATTTCTAAAAACTCTCACTTTAGTAAATATACTCCTGTGTGTTATTTGGCTGGAACGGGGCTGGTTGGGTAATAGCCTAACAGCTATATTTTGTACCATCTGCAATTATCTTGCTGCGAGACCAAGGTAGAGGACATTGCAGTAGTCTAGGCGTGATGATATAAATGCATGTATGACTTTAGGCAGATCTTCTGAGGGAATTAAGGCCCTGATTCAGAGCTCTGAAAGAGCGCTCGCTCTGAATCAGGGCATTTTTTTTTTTTTTTGTGCGGCCTCCTGGCCGTTCGCATTGCTGTGTGTGACCACCCACAGCTATAGCAAGCGGGCAGGTTGATGGTCGCGATGGTCAAGACCATCGCGACTATCGGGCTTGCGACGAGACCCTTGTGGTAGGGTCTCGTGGCCGCAAGCCCCAGAGAGATTTCGGCTCTAACAGAGCCGGAATCTCAGTGGGGCCGCTCCCAAACGGCAGGCGTTCACATGGGAATGCCTCCGTTTGGCCGGCCAAGCCCCCGGCCCGCCCACCAAAGGGGGCGAGCTGTCACTCAACATCGACATTGGTGCAAGACCCGGAGCGACGGATTACTCGTCGCTAGCCGGGTCTCGCGCATGCGCACGACGGAGCCGGCTCCGTCGTGCGCATGTGCTGTGGGCCACCATCGACCCGGTTGCGATCACTCAGCACTGGCGACCGGGTCTGAATCAGGCCCTAAGTGCTTGATTCTGGTTATGTTCCTCAGATGAAAGAATGAGGATTTGATTGTGGCTGTTACCTGATGTTTAAGTGTCAAGTCACAATCCAGGACAACACCAAGATTCTGACATGTTCAGCATTTAGAAGTTCTGAACCCTTAAGCGTAAGTCCTGTTGGTTGGCTATGCTGCAGCCTTGTCATGTTGCCTATCATAAGGACCCCTGGGCCTGATTCAGACCCGCTCGCGATCGCTTTGCGCTCGTGAGCGGTTCGATGCTAGGCCACTGCGCATGCGCCCGCCGGAGCTGGCTCCGACGTGCGCATGCGCGAGACCCGGCTAGCGACGGGCGTTCCGTCGCTCCGGGTCTCGCACCAAAAGGGGGCGGCTGTCGATTTTGATCGACAGCTCGCACCATTTTGGAGGCGTGACGTGGGGGTGGCTTCACAGATGGAGGCGTTCCCATGCGAACGCCTGCCTTTTGAGGGTGGCCCCACTGACATCACCAGTGATGTCAGTGGGAGAGCTTCTGGCTCTGATAGAGACCCTACCACAAGGGTCTCATCGCAAGCCCGATGGTCGCGATGGTCTTGACCATCGCGACCATCATCCTGGCCGCTCGCAATAGCTGTGGGTGGCAACCCACAGCTATGCGAGCGGCCAGGAGGCCGCTCCAAAAAAAAACAAACGCCCTGATTCAGAGCGAGCGTTCTTTCAGAGCGTCCGGGTCTGAATCAGGGCCTCTGTTTTATCAGAGCTCAGTCGCAGCCAACTGGCACTCATCCACTCCTGGAGCTCATCTAGACTGCCATTTAGGATTGGTAATGGGCTCTCAGTGGCTGTAGCAAAGGACAGGTACAGTTGCGTATCATCTGCATAGCAGTGGTAGACCAGTCCATGACGTCTGATTATTTCACCCAGTGTTACTGCAAAATGCATGGGAAATAGTATAGAACCCTGTGGGATATCACATGGAAGTGGCACTGGTGACGAAGAGTTTACTCTAGAAGAAAGACTTTGTAACCAGCTGGTGAGAAATTATTTTAACCAGCTAAGGACTGTGCCATCCAGTCCACAGAATTTTTTTAGGCGCTCAATTAGAATCCTGTGGTCCATGGTATCTAATGCTGCAGAGAGATCCAGAAGGATTAAGGGCCTGATTCAGACCCGCTCGCTAGATGCGTTCACATGCAGCCAAAGTATGCAAATCCCGCGATCGCACGGCAAGGCATTAGCACGCCCACTATGTGTTGGTGTGCAATCGCGGTGTGTATTTAGACACCCAGCAGCCTGTCACAAGATGCCCACTTTCCTACGTCATCTCCAGGAAGTGTATGCAATAATCGGTAACATCGAGTAATATCGGACCCATACGTACAACTTGTGGCTGACCATACCAAACCGCAAGCAATGCGAGTGCTTCAGTGTTTAATTCAGGCATGTGACATGTATTATGATGCTGTGTCTTAATTATGCACGCCTCTCAAACGGCGTTAAGACGTTCAGGCACGCCTACGTTCGCACCACCATACCCCCGTTTCCATCGACCATCCCCTATCACCACTCATAGGGCCTGATTCAGAGCCACTCGTAAGCGGCAGCTCGTTCGCTCCGAGCGATGTTTGCCCAACTGCGCATGCGTACGGATCGTTATACGCATGCGCGAACCAGTCAGTGCGGCCGAAATTCATGTGCTCGCAAACTAGCGAATGCCTGCTAATTTGAGTGACAGGATGAGGCGTATGTGGGTGGTAACAGGGGAAGGTGCTTGAAAACGGGGAGTGGAGATCCGATCGCAGGCGTGCTTAAAGGTCAAAACGGGCGTTTTATGGGTGTGCATATTTAAAACAGCAGCGTCATTTACCACGTCACTGGGTTATTCTAGAGCCAGAACTGCTCGCAAAATTGTGGTAGCAAAAACCAACCACAAGAATAGCGAGCAGTTCATACCCTGTTCGATGTACTCGATTAATCTAATAAATAGCGGACATGACGTAGGATGCGAGCGGCCAGGGGGCGTAGTTTCCCAAAAAACGACCGCAAGTTTTGTTCGCTCGTTCAGACCTAGAGGCGTGAACAGACCGCAAACAGCGAACGGTTCATTTGAATAGCCACCCCTATTTTCTGGACGAGCGCGCGCAAATAGCGTCCGGCTCTGAATCAGGCCCATAAACGGCTCATTCTGTCACTCATTCTAGCAAGGTGGCTAAGCGCAGCGAGCGAACACTTCCTGATCGCATGGACTAGTTTGCGCATGCGCACTGCTACTTATATACGCATGCACACATTGCAAACATCGGCAGGCTATGTGTGAGCGAGTCTGAAGCAGGCCCTAAGATTGAACAGTCACCTCTGTCTCTTGCCATCAGAAGATCATTAAGCACACATACCAGGGCTGTTTCGGTCCCGTCTTCTCCTGAATACTTCCTGGAATGGATCATAAATATCATGAGTTAACAGTCGGGTTTCTAGTTGAGTTGCCACCACTTTCTCAATAACCTTTCCTAGAAAAGGAAGGTTAAACCAGTTACTTTATTGGGTGTGAAAAAGTGTGACAGCCTCGGGCTTTATCTCGGAGGACTATTCAATCAAAGCCATTTTTTCACCCAATACCCTTTTAAACGCCCATAAAAGTAACGTGTTAACGGGCATTAACAGATGTTAACAGTTATCACATAGAGAGAATCCGTGAAAAGTTCACGGACCTATGCATTAACATGGCCTATTTATCAGGGATTTATTTTAGGGACTGTGCTGCGGGCTGCCTTCAGGGCTAATTGAATAGCCACGGGGGATCAATCAGCACGCAGGTAATTGATTTCCCCACAACTGTTCCTTTAGGGAAATTTAAAAAAAAAAAAACAGGCAGCAAGAGCCCCATCACCCCCTTTCCTTTACAGTAGTGTTTTCCAAACTTGGGCCCTGATTCAGACCCGCTCGCTGCTGCTGGCAGCTCGCTGGGTCTGTGGGCTTTTGTTTTTGTTTTTTCTCCGGCCGCTCGCAAAGCTGTGGGAGCCCACCCACAGCTTGTGCGAGTGGCCTGGAGACCATCGCGATAATCGTGACCATCGGTTTTGCGACAAGACCCTAGGGTAGGGTCTAGGCTGCTGCAAGGCCGAGTGGACATCCTGCTCTAATAGAGCAGGAAGTCCACTACTGACATCAGTAGTGATGTCAGTAAGGCCTCCCAACAAACGCCAGGGGTTCCTAAGGGAACGCCTGCGTTTGTCCAGTCACCCCCCCTACCCGCCCACAAAACGGGGCGAGCTGTCACTCACCATCGACAGCCGCCCCATCTTGTTGCGAACCCCGTAGCGACTGAACTTCAGTCGCTCAGCGGGGCTCGCGCACGCCGGGAGCGGCGCATGCGCAGTGCAGAAACATTGGGCTCTGAATCAGGGCCTTGGTCCTCAAGGCATCTAACAGTCCAAGTTAGAGATATACATTGATTGATTCACCATAAATTCTATCCATTGATGGCAGGTAGCATTGGACCTGATTCAGAGGTGGACGCTGCTGCATCTAACTGGTGTCAGCATACACGGAACAAGCTTAAGCTGGGTACACACTGCGATGCCTGGCATGGCTATATCTGTCAGATATGGACGATAACTGGGTAGTGTGGGCCTGTTTCACCATGGATCACAACTGCTAAAGCGTACACAGACGGCCGTAATGCGTATGCATTGCAGTGCGCAAAGGTATCATTGCGATCGCACTGCAATCACGGAGAGCCATCGCAGAGCGATTGACAGGCCGTGAGCGTTTGGGGAAGATGGTGACGTGGGAGTGGTCAGAGAAACGCAGGCGTGCCTGAGTGTTTGAACGCCGTTACATGGGCGTGCACAAATTGGCGACGGCATACCCAGCTTGAGTGCTCGCAGCGTGCAGAAAGGTTAGCAACTTCTGAGTAAGGTCTGACCTGCTGTAATTGTGCATGAGGCTCCAATGTTACTTGACGGTACCGATGTTTTTGCTGGATTTCAAGTTTATTACGGATGTAAGATAGGGGAAGTGTCGGCGTCTTTATTTTTGGCTGCGTCGGCATTGCTACTGCATTCATTCATTCATTCAGACCTGCATGCGATTACAGAGCTGCGATCGCAATAGCGATCCGTAATGAATCAGGCCTGTGTACGCAGCACCAGGGCCCAATGGTCGGTCCAAAACCTGTCGGATGGGCTCCCAATATAGCATATACTGTTTTGGTATTGTTCAGAAAGTGCAGTGTGTACAGACCTCTGCCTGTCTGCTGATTATTTACATACATATGTCTCGCTTCTGGGCATTTGTATTTAAATTAGAGACATGCGCCGGACCATTTTTTCTGGATTTGGATTTGGCTCTGCTTCGTCGTCCAGCTATGGATTTGGATTTGCCAAACCGCCATGACTGGTTTTGGATTTGGATGTATTACAAAAATGTACAAAAAAAAAGCTAAAATCACATAATTTGGGCTTTTTTGTTCCTAGAGTATTAGTAACCTCGATAACATGAATTTCAAGTAATTTATAGTCAATTTAGACCACCTCACAGCTCACAATATTGTTTTCGTGTTTTCGCCATTATTAGCCAAAGTCTGCAGTGAGCTGGCTGGTTACTAAGTGACAGAGCAGTGGCACAGACACCGCAGTTTAAAGCACATCTATGAAACCTTGCCACACAGCAGTGGCAGAAATGAAAGGGAGTGCAAGATGGAATTGTCCTTGGGCCCTCCCACCCACCCAGTGGGGTACAGCCAGCAGAGTCACAGTACTTGTATACACAGAGGGCTTCGGCCCAAGGAGTCACAGTGCTTGTATACACAGAGGGGTATGGCCCAAGGATTCACAGTGCTTATATACACAGAGGGCTACGGCCCAAGGAGTCACAGTGCTTGTATACACAGAGGGCTATGGGCCTGATTCAGCTTTGGGAATAGAGTGAGATTTAGCACTTAACTGATCATCTTGGTGAAACCATGTTGCACTGCAGGTGGGGCAGATTTAAAATGTGCAGAGAGATTTAGATTTGGGAGGAGCGTTTCCAAACTGACATCTAAATTATAGAGCAATAATAAAGCTGTGCAGTATTTGTGGGCTACATGCAAAAGCAGCCAGTATTTACACTACTTGCAAACAAATGTATATATTTACACCCCTTGTATTGCAATATGGTTTCTCCAGATACACAGTTAAGTGCTAATTCTGACTCGGGGCCTGATTCAGAGCCACTTGCAAGCGCTGTGCGCTCGCAAGCAGCCCGATGTTAATGAACTGCGCATGCGCCGCATCCTGCATGCGCATGTGCGAGCCCCGCTGAGCTGTTCAATCACTACGGGGCTCGCAACAAGATGGGACGGCTGTCAATGGTGATTGACAGCTCGCCCCGTTTTGTGGGTGGGTAGGGGGTGTGGCTGCACAAACATAGGTGTTCCCTTAGGAACGCCTGGCGTTTGTAGGGCAGACTAACTGACATCACTACTGATGTCAGTAGTGGACTTCCTGCTCTGTTAGAGACCCTACCCCAGGGTCTCATCGCAAGGCCGATGGTCACGATTATCGCAACGGACTCCTGGCCGCTCGCACAAGCTGTGGGTGGTCTTCCACAGCTTTGCGAGCAGGCAGTGGAAACAAAATAAAAAATACGCCCACATTTCCTGCGAGCGGCCGCCAGCAGCGAGTGGCTCTGAATTGGGCCCTCTATTCCCAAAGCTGAATCAGGCCCTATGGCCCAAGGAGTCACAGTGCTTGTATACAGTACACAGTGGGATACAGCACAAACTAAAAAAACACCCCAAACTTTTTTTTTTTACTTTTATAAAAATATTATTTTACACTGGAGCAGATGGGCATGAGTACAGCGCAGCTAACATCAGCATGCCTTGTACACACAGCCACTTGTGAGTCTGGACACAACCACTTTAATCAGCAGAGTATAGCGCAGCAGACATTAGCGTGCCGTACAGTGTGCCCCCTATACACAGTCACTTAACAGCACAGCCACTTGTGAGTCTGGACACAGCCACTTTAATCAGCAGAGTAGCGCAGCATACATCAGTGTGCAGTGTGCAGTGTGCTCCCTATACAGTCATTTAACAGCAGAGCCACTTGTGAGTCTGGGGTGGACACAGGTTACTACAGCCACTTTAATCAGCAGAGTAGCGCAGCATACATCAGCGTGCCCCCTACAGCCACTCTGGACACAGCCACTTTAACATATGCACAGAGACATTACAGAGCAGTGCGCAGCATGCGAGTGAACAGTGAAATGGCGCCAAGTCCCGGTCGTGGCGCCTTATATAGAAACGAACTTTCGCAAGAATCCAACGTCGGGAAGATGACGTTCGGCCTCGAAGTGGGATACGAGTCAGGTGGGAACACCTGAGCCTCGGCTGGGGTGGACTCGGATGCCCAATGTTCGGAGCATGCGAACTGCTCATCTTTTAATTTAAATGAGCTATAGTGTGACCCCTTGGCTTGTAGGCAAACAAAGGTTATATCAGTAGCTCCTATTGATAAGGGCCCTTCTCTCCCTCTTCTCCTGAGCCTCTCGCAGGTATAATAACAACCAATAGTGGGCCTGTTTTAGAGATGGATGCAGTGCCGCTAATTATGCAGTTGAACAATGTTTTCTACTGCACATGTCATACACAATTGCGTACAATGGGCCTAATTCAGACATATAAATACAAACCCAATGGTTTACGTAAATCTCAGATGGTGTGAGATCTGCCCTGGACGCCGCAGTCTGGTTGACAGGCTGCAGCTGTTTGGGGGCGAAGCGGCGGTAGTGTCAGACAGCATTGCATAAAACAGAAAACGAGGGCGATTTCTGGACATGCTAAAGCCAGTGGTGACTTCACTGGCGTCAGCAGCATGATTTCCCCGGTCATTCTGAGTAACCTGAGAGATGACCGATGTTCATATAGATGATCCAATGCTGTGTCTTCGGACACAGCAGTGTATCAGATAAGTCGTCTGTTTACATAAGACACCTCCTGACGCATTAGCTTATTATCACACAGCCGCTGTGTACACAGACACAATGGCTGTGTGATTAGCGTACATCTCTGAATCAGGCCCAGTATCCCTAACACTTAGAATGGGTTTGCGATCCTTCGGCGTATCAGGGTGGAGACAGACAACTACTATTCCTGCTCTCAATCCACATGATTATGCCACACTTTAGTTCCCACAGTACACATGGCTATGTCACACAATGACCCCAGTACACATGGTTATATCACACAACACAACGACCCCAGTACACATGGCTATGTCACACAATAACCCCAGTACACATGGCTATATCACACAACACAATGACCTCAGTACACATTGCTATGTCATACAATGCCCCCAGTACATATGGCTATGTCATACAATAACCCGAGAACACATGTCTGTCACACAATGACCCCAGTACACTTGGCTATATCACACAACACAATGACCCAGTACACATGGCTATGTCACCCCAGTACACATGGCTATATCACACAACACAATTACCCCAGTACACATGGCTATGTCACACAATGACCACAATACACATGGCTATATCACACAACACAATGACCCCAGTACACATGGCTATGTCACATAACACAATGACCCCAGTACACATGGCTATGTCACACAATGACCACAATACACATGGCTATATCACACAACACAATGACCCCAGTACACATGGCTATGTCACACAATGACCCCAGTACACATGGCTATATCACACAACACAATGACCCCAGTACACATGGCTATGTCACACAATGCCCCCAGTACACATGGCTATGTCACACAATGCCCCCAGTACACATGGCTATGTCACACAATGGGCCCGATTCAGAGCCGCTCGCAAGCGGCTCGATGTTCTAGCCCTGAGCATGCGCTGCGTCCGGCGTGCGCATGCGCGAGCCCCACAGAGCAACTGAAGTTCAGTCGCTCCAGGGCTCGCAACAAGATGGGGCGGCTGTCGATGTTGATTGACAGCTCGCCACGTTTTGTGGGCGGGTAGGGGGGTGGCCGGACAAACGCAGGTGTTCCCTTAGGAACGCCTGGCATTTGTAGGAGGGCTTACTGACATCACTATGGCTATGTCACACAATGACACCAGTACACATGGCTATATCACACAACACAATGACCCCAGTATACATGGCTATGTCACACAATAACTCCAGTACACATGTCTATGTCACACAATGACACCAGTACACATGGCTATATCACACAACACAATGACCCCAGTATACATGGCTATGTCACACAATAACTCCAGTACACATGTCTATGTCACACAATGACCCCAGTACACATGGCTATGTCACACAATAACCCCAGCACACATGTCTATGTCACACAATGACCCCAGTGTACATGGCTATGTCACACAATGACCCCAGTACACATGGCTATATCACACAACACAATGGCCCCCAGTATACATGGCTATATCAGAAAACACAATGACCCCAGTACACATAGCTATGTCACACAATGACCCCAGTACACATGGCTATATCACACAACACAATGACCCCAGTACACATGGCTATGTCACACAATGACCCCAGTACACATAGCTATATCACACAACACAATGACCCCAGTACACATGGCTATGTCACACAATAACCCCAGCACACATGTCTGTCACACAATGACCCCAGTATACATGGCTATGTCACACAATGCCCCCAGTATACATGGCTATGTCACACAATGCCCCCAGTACACATGGCTATGTCACACAATGACCCCAGTATACATGGCTATGTCACACAATAACCCCAGTACACATGTCTATGTCACACAATGCCCCCAGTACACATGGCTATATCACACAATGCCCCCAGTACACATGGCAATATCACACAACACAATGACCCCAGTACACATGGCTATGTCACACAATGCCCCCAGTACACATGGCTATGTCACACAACACAATGACCCCAGTACACATGGCTATGTCACACAATGCCCCCAGTACACATAGCTATGTCACACAACACAATGACCCCAGTACACATGGCTATGTCACACAATGACCCCAGTACACATGGCTATATCACACAACACAATGACCCCAGTACACATGGCTATGTCACACAATAACCCCAGTACACATGTCTATGTCACACAATGACCCCAGTACACATGGCTATGTCACACAATAACCCCAGTACACATGTCTATGTCACACAATGCCCCCAGTACACATATCTATGTCACACAATGACCCCAGTATACATGGCTATGTCACACAATGCCCCCAGTACACATGGCTATATCACACAACACAATAACCCCAGTACACATGTCTATGTCACACAATGCCCCCAGTACACATGGCTATATCACACAATGCCCCCAGTACACATGGCAATGTCACACAATGCCCCCAGTACACATGTCTATGTCACACAATGACCCCAATATACATGGCTATGTCACACAATTACCCCAGTACACATGGCTATATCACACAACACAATTACCCCAGTACACATGGCTATGTCACACAATGCCCCCAGTACACATGGCTATGTCACACAACACAATGACCCCAGTACACATGGCTATGTCACACAATGCCCCCAGTACACATAGCTATGTCACACAACACAATGACCCCAGTACACATGGCTATGTCACACAATGACCCCAGTACACAAGGCTATGTCACACAACACAATGACCCCAGTACACATGGCTATATCACACAACACAATGACCCCAGTACACATGGCTATGTCACAGAATGCCACCAGTACACATGGCTATGTCACACAATGGGCCTGATTCAGAGCCGCTCGCAAGCATGAGTGAATCCCACAGTGCGACTGCAGTTCAGTCGCTCCGGGGCTCGCAACATTTTGATTTGCAGCTCGCCCCCGTTTTGTGGGCGGGTAGGGGGGGTGGCCGGACAAAAGCAGGCGTTCCCTTAGGAACGCCTGGCGTTTGTAGGAGGGTTTGTAGGAGGGCTTACTGACATCACTAGTGATGTCAGTAGTGGACTTCCTGCTTTATTAGCAGGAAGTCCATAGGCTGGCGACAGCTAAACCCTACCCCAGGGTCTCGTCGCAAGCCAGATGGTCGCAATAATTGCAACAGTCTCTAGCCCACTCACACAAGCTGTGGGCGGTCACCCACAACTTTGCGAGTGGCCTGGAGACAAAAGAAAAACCGCCCACAGATCCTGCGAACTGCCTGCAGCAGCGAGCAGGTCTGAAAAAGGGCCAATGTCCCCAGTACACATGGCTATGTCATACAATGCCCCCAGTACACATGGCTATGTCACACAATGCCCCCAGTACACATGGCTATGTCACACAATGACACCAGTACACATGACTATGTCACACAATGACACCAGTACACATGGCTATGTCACACAATGCCCCCAGTACACATGATTATGTCACACATTATAGCCTCCAGTTCATATAATTATGCCACAAATAGATGCACCACCCAAATCACTTGACTATACCACAAATTGATTCCCACAGTTCACATGCTTATGCCACCCATTACTGTTCCCAATTCCCATGATTATACCATACAATATTGCCCCCCGTTAACATGATGATGCAATGAACGTATGATCCCTGTCTCCTCACTGGCTTCTGTCACTGATATGGTCACGTTATTGGCAGAGTAGTGTGCTGGTGGCCTCTCCCAGCAGCAGTACTACAGTCAGTGCTTTCTTCGGCAATGTAACAATGCCAAAAAAGGAATGACTGTAGTGTTGCTGCTGATGTATCACATCTGCTGATGGCTCCTTCTGTCGATGAGTGCTGGGTAACGTGGGGGTCGACCACCTAGCCTGCAGAGTGACTTCCTGTAGAAGTGGTGCCTTAGGCATTTGCCTATATGGTCTATGCCTAGGACCCGCTATGCATCCAGGTATGTGAATGGTGGAACATGAATAGGAGCATTTTGTGTTTACATCTGTGCATTGCCTCGGAAGGTCAGAGCTGATTGACCCCAGCAGAGTTAATTGGTCAGTTTAACCAACACATAACAACTCTAAATTATCGGGCATCACGGAAGGTACAGTGGTTAGCATTACTGCCTCACAGCACCTAGGTCTTGAGGTCTTGGTTTTATTTTGCAGTCAGTGTCTGTCTATATGGAGTATGTATGTTCTCTCATATTCCTCCGGTTCGCTCCAAAACGTAAAATAAAAACTGGTAGGTTACCAAGCTAAATACTGTATGTGTGCGCTATATAAATAACTTAATAAATAAGTCATCTATCCAGGGGCGTTTCTAGAGAGGAGGGGGCCCGTGTGCAGTCTCCGTCACAGGCCCCCTCCTCTCCATCCAGCGGCCGGCAGCGCACTGAGCGGTGCGCGTCCAGCACCGCACTAATAGACTCTGGGACTTATAGTGTGCCCAAAGTCTATAGCGCATGCACAGGTCACCGGGAAAATGACCATGCTGGCCATTTTCCCTGTACTGCGCACGTGCAAATGACGGTAAAAAGGCCGCGCTGGTCATTTTCCAGCCATTTATTTACAGCGCAGACACCTGGGACTCCGGAGAGGAAAGTATAATATAGGTACAGGGGCCCATGTGCCCCGCACACCTTGCACGCATTATAAATTCGCCCCTTCATCTATCTCCACCTTAGTATCCGTACATGGTGTAATACTGTTGATGATCTCTACCAGATCACATAACATATATAAGCATAACATTTACCTCTGTTCAGTGTTGGATGGACTGGGTTCTCCATGTATTTTGTAGTTGCCATAAAGTTGCGGGTTATTGGAACAAAATGGCCAAACATTTTCGTAAAGGTGACCAATTTTCTCATATTTAATAAGACATAAGCCTCCTAAATTGATGGCCTAAAAAAGTCTTTACAATAAAATCAACTGCTGATAGAAATTATGTCACCACTTTGGAATGTAATGACAGTTGGACTCAACTCTGACCCCTTCCCACCTGTGTCAGGGATGTTACTACCATAACACACATCTGCAGTACAGTCTCCCTGAGCTGTGAGGACACAGGGCATTTAAGACAAGGGGGCCACGATGGGCTAGAGCAGGGGTGGGGAACCTTTTTTCTGCGGAGGGCCATTTTGATAAATATAACATTATTTGTGGTCCCGATGCAGAACCACGCCCCCTGTGTGACATCACACGGGGGCGGGACCACAATCGCCAGTCATTACAGCAATGCGGGGATCTGTAAGGGCAGCAGTGTGACCGTCTGAAGCATCCTAAGGACGCTCCAGGCGGCACTGCTGCATAGATTCTGGCTGCAGAGTGCCATTCTAGGCACCCTGCTAGCCCGATGAGGCTAGCAGAAAAAAGCTCAGGGGGCCAGATCAAATGATTCCTTATATGGCCCCCAGCCTTGAGGTTCCCCATCCCTGGGCTAGAGTCTCATACACTAGGGGGGAGATTTATCAAAGCTTGGAGAGAGATAAAGTGAAGAGAGATATAGTATCAACCAATCAGCTCCTAACTGTCATTTTTAAAACACAGTCTGCAACAGAAGCTAATTGGTTAGTACTTTGGGCCTGATTCAGAGATGTACGCTAGCCCGATGGTTAGCGCACATCTCCGATGGTTGGAGGACTGTGCAGAGCCTCACAGTCGCAGCCTGATTGACAGGCTGCAGTGTTTAGGAGGTGAAGTGGGGGCATTCCTGGGCAGCGTTCCCGGAAACGAGGGACGAGGATTTTGGGAACTCTGCCAGGACCCGGTCAGGCTGCGGTAAGCTTCAGCTACCGCATCCTGGCCGAAGGGACAACAATTGTGACCGATATACCAATGGTGAATCCAGGCTGCGACCTGTGTGCTTGTGTGCAGCTGTGCAATTCCATCCATCTTTGAATCAGGCCCTTTATCTCTCTGCAACCTTTAATAAATCTCCCCCACAGACACAGAGATGTACGCTAATGCCACTGCTGTGTGAATTTGTACGCAGTGGCTGTGTGAAAATATGCAAATATCACAGCCACTGGGATTTGTATTGAGACACCTACTGGGGGCTTCAAATCCAACTACTATGTACAAAGGGCTGATTCACTAACTATCGCAACTGCTAATGGAATAGTGATTACGCACACAATTTTACTGCAAAAGTATGCTAATCCATTGCAATCACAGCATAACATAAGGGCACCTACTTTACCTTACACACATCCATAATGTTTAGCAAGACTGTGAAACCATCGGTACAATCGAGTACCATCACAGCCTCACGCACACTTGCACAAGCTCTGACCTTTCTCAAAAATTGCAAACTTCATCGCACGCTGTCAGTCCAAAAGCTGTGTAAGGCATCGCAATGGGTAATTTATGATGTACGCCCCTGCAACGGCATTTGAACACACTGGCACGCCTGCGTTTCGCAGACCACCCCCTTCACCGCCCACAAACAGTACTTCCTGTCAATCACTCTCATATTAGCAGTGCGATCCAAGCTGAATCAGGCCCAAAGATGCAACATCGGTCTCAGATCAGTTGATTATTATCAGAGTTATGATTATCAGAGCTCTGAGCAACTTTATGTTTACTCAGTATGACCACCACAACTGAGCTGCCGGAGACATTTATACCGCTGTACAGGATCACAGTTGTATGCAGAGACATGGCCCAAAAACGGTTGCGACACATCTGCGTTTGAGTCATCACCCCCCTGTTGCTGCCCACAAATGGTCCTTGCTTGTCATTCACTTTGTGAATAAATCCTCACTGCGAGCGGCAACGGTAATAAAACGTGACGTATGTGCAGTGCGACTCAGACGCATGCGCAAATCACAAATAATCTTTCAGCTACGTAAACATTGGCATTGTGTCCGTCTCTGAATCAGGCCCAGACTCACACAAAGACACAGACACACAGAGTCACAAAGATACGAAGAGACACATAGACACACATAGTTGAAAACTGGCCACTTACATTTGAGGGTGAACAGTAGAAATGAAGTGAGAGTTAAAGTCTGAGACTTTCCCCACCTTGCGCTCCATATTTTCTCTTGGGAGCGTTTGCAATCGCTTTGCATGCTAACTGTTAACGCCAGACTTTCATTCTTGTGGTCTGGTATTCACTCAGTTTCTTCAGCCTTAGACGAGATGTGGGTGTGTTACGCTAATCCTCCTTGAAAAAGAACGTTGATGTGCATTATAGAATCTGAAAACAAAGAGGAGAAATCGACTTGCTGAGTTTGGTTGAGTAAGCAATCTCTGGAGACTTGGCAGCATAACAAAACGAATAGCCCAGAACATTTCGGAAACTGTGGAGATGTATGTGTTTCCACATACATCTCTGCCCCGGTAAATGACGGAGACTGGGTGGTTTTCCTCATTTGCCGGGCCGCCAGCCAATCAAAAGCTAGAGTAAGCGGCTGCTGATTGCCTGTGAGCCGCATGGCTGTCAATCAACAGCCACGCAGGTCACAGCCAATCAGCGGCTGCTTACTCTAGAGCGGCCGTTGATTGGCTGTGACCCGCTTGGGTGTTGAGTATCCAAAATGGTACGGGCTGTTCGTTTTGTCATGTTGCCAAGTCCTGGACTCTACTGGACAAGAGGACCAAGCCACGCCGGGTGATAGGTGAGTACTGGAATTTTATTTTTTCAGGGAATCCGTGGGAATTCTACTGAACAAAGGGACCAATAACAGGGGAGAATGTAAGTATGTGTGAGTGTGTTTAGTATATAATAGTATATATAATAGTGTAATAAAACTTTACTTTCTACGGTGTGTTAGTACAATCATTGTATTAATATTATTTTACAGTGGGGGTACGAGTGCTGGCCGCCTGAGGGCAGGCACTCATACCAAAGGGCAGACACGTTGGCACCTGTAGTCTCACTGTAAAAAATCAATGTAGAATATATATATGTATAATGATTAGTCAAACAATCATCAGACAATCTCTAAGGATAATAGGCATATAAGAAACAAAGGGCCTAATTCAGAATTGTAGTGTATTTTCACAGCTGTGGATATGCAAAAATATGGTAATGCAACAGCGGCCCGGATATTATATGTACTGAGATGCCCTCCTGAGCTATGGCAGCTGTCCACAACTGCATATACATGCCTACCCTCCCGGAATTCGCGGGAGGCTCTCGATTTTTCGGGTAACACTCTGCACCCCCGGAAGGGTAGGCATTTCTCCCGCATTCTACCCACTTCCTAGTGAAGTGGGCAGAATGGGGAGAAAATTAGAGGGGATCAGAGGTTCTGAGCATAGGAGGTGGGGCCTAATTATGCAATTCTATGAGAATTACGTCATGTTGCCACGTCCCCTGTTTTAGATATGCATAATTGCGTTGAATTCTCACGGGGGTTGGGGCTTAATGATGCAATCCAATGGGCCCCGCCCCCAACTTCGCCGACCTGCTTCACCTCGCTGGGCTTCTCCCGGGGAGGAAAATGTAATAGACGGCAAGTATGATACACATACACATCGGACGCAGATCATGCAAGCATCGACTTCTTGAGTGAGTCTATAATTACTCAGAATGGGCTCCGTAAATGAGGCGCCGGAGCCATATTTCCTGTGTAGGGGATAGCATATACAGGATGTGACACTCCCCCGATAATAGTGCAAACATTGTCATTGCATACAACACTGAATCAGGCCCTAAATCCACAGTCCTGAGCTACTGAAAGTCCTGGTCAGATGTAACAGTACAATAATGCATATGCACCCTTGCAACTGGGAACATTGCACATTCTAGACATCCAGTGATAAGTATGAGATTTTAGGATCTTATATAAATATAATTCACCTTAATGATAACTTGATTTAATTTTGTATAGATGTAAAAAGGTACAAAATTTGTTTTGAAAATAGATTTTTGCATAAGAAGGATATGTCTCTTACTAGTTATCATAAATGTTCATCTGCTCAAAAGTGACTCTCACTAAGCAGTTTCAATGACCTAATAAGTGTTGTCAGTTTGTGTAGTCTATTTCCTGTTTCTTTTCAGCATGAAGATTACATCTTGTCAGCTGCTGGTTCCTGGAACAATTTGGTTTAGCAACTTTCAAAGGGTTGTTTAGATTTTTCAACGTTGTAAATGAATACATGTAAAGTGCATCCATTGTAAGTTTTCTTATTTCTGCCTTTGTTGCTAGTTTGTGAATCGCGCTATAACATCACAGCTCTATCTGGCTGTGCACATTACCATTTAATACAATAGACAATCTATGCTCATTTTCCTGTACACCACTTTGGGTGCAACAAAATAATTAACAAAGATATTAGTGGCAGAGTGACTTTGCCTCACCATTCTGGAGGCACTCCATGGCACATATCTACTGTAGTAAATGAATCATCCCCATAGTGTGGGTCCTAAATTTAAGATGAAGGTACTCCTAACCATGTGCACTTCTGTTCTCCGCTTCTTCTAACATAGCTCAAATCAATCATGTCACCAACACCACAACAATATTTCCTGTCTCCATCTGTAACACTGCAATACTACTATTTAAGCACTAAGGGTTCTTCTACTTACTAACCACTGAAAAGCATCTAATGTTTTTTTTTTTTTTTGGGGGGTGATAATTTTTTTCTCTATCATAGACTAACACCAGTAGTAGCTATCTACGAGTATCACTGGTGGTAGACATTTCATAGTTTCTATGGTGATAGCTTCCCTATGCATAGGTCGTCCCCTATCCCCAGTTCACTATCAGAGCCGGCCCTAGGCATAGGCATGATAAGCAAATGCCTAGGGGCGAGTCTGCATGCTAGGGGCATTTTCCATGAAGCATGGCTGAGGGCCGGCTGAGCTCTGCCCCCCGCCGCCGGCAACTGCCGCTAGCCACTGCTTCCTCCCAGTCCCACCGGCACCTACCTAGAGCCGGGAGAGCCCGCCCCGCCGGCACAGCTGACCCCCCAGCGCGTTAAAGATGTGCTTTAACTGCAGACTTTCAGATTTAATTTGAGGGTAATTACATCCAAACCAGGTGAACGGTGTAGGAATTACAACAGTTTCTATATGTGCCTCCCACTTTTTAAGGGGCCAAAAGTAATGGGACAAACTAAACAATCCTAAATCTAACTTTCACTTTTTAATACTTTGTTGCAAATCCTTTGCAGGCAATTACAGCCTGAAGTCTGGAACGCATAGACATCACCAGACGCTGGGTTTCATCCCTGGTGATGCTCTGCCAGGCCTCTACTGCAAATGTCTTCAGTTCCTGCTTGTTCTTGGGGCATTTTCCCTTCAGTTTTGTCTTCAT